>JAPPVO010000017.1:54036902-54636902 GCA_030407325.1 Camellia japonica
AAAAGGTTAGACGTCATCGGGGACTCGAATCTAGTTGTTTCTCAAGCAAATGGAGATTGGAAAGTCAAAGAAGAAAAGATGAAGATTTATCACCAAACCCTGGACGTTTTGATTCCTAGGTTTGAAAAGTTGACTTTCACACATCTACTAAGAGAGAACAACAAGTTCGTTGACGCCTTATCAACTCTATCTTCTATGATAGACATCCCACTTGGAGTCTGGATGTGTTCGATCATCATTGAGCAGAGATATACGCCAGCCTACAAGACTATCGCCGCAATAGATGAAGTGCAAGATCAAAACCCTTGGTACTATGATATCCGGAACTTCTTGGAAAAGGAGGTTTATCCACCCAGGGCAAATGCCATAGACAAGAGGACAATACGATATATGGTTGTTCAATTTATCATCTGCGGAGTTAAACTGTACAAGAGGGGTCATCTGGGAATGCACAAGTTGTGTGTCGAAGCAGAGGAATTCAAGCACCTAATGGAGGCCATTCATGGAGGAGAGTGCAGAGCGCACATGAATGGAGTAATGTTACCCCGGAAGATTCTCAAGCAAGGTTACTACTAGTCTACTATGGAGGAGGATTGTATTAGTTTTGTTCGACGATGTCACAGATGCCAAATTCATGCTAACTGCATGAATATTCCGCCGTCAAAGCTGCACAATATGACTTTACCTTGGCCTTTCTCAGTCTGGGGAATAGACGTCATTGGCGCAATCACACCAAAAGGGTCGAATAGGCATGAATACATTCTGGTGGCAATTGATTACTTTACAAAGTGGGTGGAAGCTCAGTCCTACGTAGTGTTGAAAGCAGCGCATGTGGCTAAGTTCGTCCGAAACGACATCATTTGCCGTTATGGGGTCCTAAACGAGATCATTTCAGATAATGGTTCCCATTTCAAGAAAGAAGTGATCGACTTGTTGGAGAAATACAATGTGGCTTTTCATAAGTCATCTACATGCCGGCTGCAAACCAACGGAGCTGTTGAGGCCGCCAACAAGAACATTAAGCATATTTTGTAGAAAATGGTTGAGACCTACAGGGACTGGCCAGACAAATTGCCATTCGCACTCTGGGGCTACATAACTTCAATCCGGACGTCTACAAGAGCAACTCCTTATTCTCTTGTCTGTGGGATGAAATTTGTTCTGCCAATCGAGATAGAAGTTCCGTCACTCTGAGTCACAGCTGTGTGTCAAATAGCAGAGGCAGACTGGCAGCAGAGCAGGTTTGAAATACTAATGTTGTTTGATGAGAGAAGGCTGAAAGTATTGTACCATGTTCAAGTTTATCAACGTAGGATTGCGAGGGCTTTTAACAAGAATGTTAAGTCCCGGAATCTCAAAGAGGGGGATTTGGTGCTGAAAGACAACCGAGCTCCTATCCATAACCCTAGGAGCAAGTTCAGACCCAATTGGACTGGTCCTTACATCATCAAAACTATTTGGTCGGGTAGAGTTGTTATTCTCATGGACCTGGATGGCCTAGAATTTTCCCAACCAATCAACATGGACAAGTTGAAGAAATATTATCCCTGAGAGGCTCGCTAGGCCGAAAACCTGGAAGGGTGACCTAGGCAAAAGTTAGAGCACAAAAAATTAGAAATGAAGAAAAACTTAGCTCGCAAGGTTGAAAATCCTAAAGGGCGGCTTTGGCAAAAGTTAGAGTGCAAAAGGAGAGAGTTAATACTCAAGTAAACCCAAACCGAACTACGTAAGGCCTGATTCCCATCTTCGGGATATATAGGCAACTTCATGCTGAAGTCCGGCTGTAAACACCTCCAAATCAACTGTCCTATCCATGTGTCTGATCAGGTCATCTTTGTCTACTCTTTACCTGAAAGTTCGGTTATGATCTCTATTCTGAAAGAATAGCTCGTTACAATGCTGAGCAGTGCTGTTCAAACAAGAGGCAATTTGTGATCTTGGATTCAGGGTTGTACATCTCGAGGATTGATTCTGTGTGTGTCAAGTGGTGATTCTTATTGAAAATGGTTTTGAAAAGTTTTGATAAAAGTTGATTTTTGTTCAAATTTTACCTTTTACAACTTAGACCATTTTTGGACCAAAAGGAAAATTTTCAGTGCTTATAACTTTAATTTCATTGATTTCAATACAAAGTTCTCAAACTCTCGATACAAATCAAAGTTGCTTTTATTACATTCATGAAACTTGAAAAGTAAAGATCAAAGCAATAAACTAGGGGCATAGATGAGCCAGGTGTTTCTACCTCCCCCGCTCGTGCTCGTGGAAGCTTCTGATGCCAAAGTGGGCCCGGATTGTGCCTCATCTTTGAGGCAAGCCAGGCACTCGCCAGAAAGGGTGCAGCTGAAACTAGGTGCAGGGGCTAGAAGCTCTTTTGTCCTCCAAGTAGTGAGATACTGAGCTAAATGTGAACCTTGGATGGAGAATGAAACCGGGTATTCTACCTCCTCCTCTAGGCATATCTGATTATGTCCAAACTGACGTTTGAACTTGAACGGGAAGTAGAATACATAGTATGTAAGGCCGATTAGCTGAATGCCAGGTTGTCGAGTCATGCTGTAGCTCATTTCGGTCAGGTTAAGCCAGGGGCATGCCAAGCAATGTCAGCAGCAGACCTGTTACACATCCAATGGCACCACCACCCCTCATTCAAGAAATTCACTAGCTCTTGGCAGAAGAATAGCCTCGAGCTGAGTACTCAAGGCAATCCATAAGCCACACCTGGATAAGGATGAAAGAAAAGAGAGATTAAAGAATAAAGAGATGTATCTTGAGAGAAAAAGTGAGAAAAGGGCTTTGAGAGAAAAACAGAGCATGAGTGCTGAGTGACGTGAGAAACACATATGAGAAAATGTGGGAAACAATACCTGCAGAAGTAGTGGACTTCCGGCGAATTTGGTAGTCTTTCGCTGATGGAAAGCGTCTAAGCCCATCAAAGTCTCGGCCAGCACCAAGCCAATGCAACTCTTACCTTCTTTCAAACTTTGGGCTACTTCAATTAGCCGACTGCTAGACCCGCCAAAACTAGGGGCAAGAAGGAAATAAGCCAGCATACACAAGCAAAGGGCGTGTTGCCTAAAACCCCACCAAAGAAGGTCCCCGCGGTCACCGACGTCAGAAATCGATGGATCAGGCTGGGAATATCCAGTTCTCCGTTGTGAACCAGGGATCGAGCCTCATGTAGAGTGAGCCCACACATCCGTCCTAAAGCTTGGATGTGGCCGAAATGGGGCTGACGTATGATTTCCTCATCGCGCCAGGATTCCATTAGCACCTGAAATTCTTCAATTATTGGGCATATCTCTTGTCTCCCGAAGCTAAAGACATGTGTAATTGGGTTCCAGCATCTAGCCGCGGCATGAAGGAACGGAAAACAAAGCGGAGAACGGCTTAGTGGGAAAAGTGCATTTATGCCGAAACTCCGAAATATCATCTTTTCTGAGCCGTCTAAAGTCACAATCCAATCCGAGAGTTTTTTGGCGAAAAATAGCTCCATTTGTGAAGAATTTGCAGCTGAAATGAATAAACTACGAAGCTCAACCTTTTGTAGAAGATAAAGCAGTGAGTGGAAGCCAGGTGTCAACAATCTGAAGGTTCTGCACTTGGTAGTCGGCAAGCCATTTCTTATAGCCGATAGGTGGCCGACAAATCCCTATTCTGGCCAGCAGCCTCCTGTAGACACCCCATTTTTGACCGACCTTAAGACTCAGACGTCATCGATTGAGCGCTCGGTGATTGCGCATGTTGTGCTCGTTCTGAGGTTATGGAGTTTCGGCTGAGAGCCTTACCTCCGGACCTCGGGACTCTTTTGTGCTTTACCTCGATTTGCGAACCAGGTTCTGTTTTCTCTTCCCGAAGGGAGGGAGAGGTCTCGTAGACCATCTCTCAGTGGCCGTAGGCTACTTTTCGTGGTCGTAGACCACTGTTCCCGTTTGGAGACCAGTTTCTGATTTTCGGAGCCGTCGGCCGTGCGCCTCGGTTCGGGACCGCTTAACTTTCTCCGTTTGCTCCGATTTTTGGCACACACCTTGTTTCCTTTCTCTAGAGGGACACTGTGCCCCAGGAGACCACCTTCGTGGTCACGCGCCACTTTCGATGCTTAACAGCCTATTTTCGGGGCACCCGGCTGCGCGTTTTGGCCCCCGAACCCTCGTTTTGCATCCGTCTTGGTTCATTTTTGGCATGGACCCTATTTTCATTGTTTGGAAGGTGGTACAAGGGTGGGAGACCACCTTTTTCTCTTGGAGACCATCTTTTCTCCTGCCGGCCGGTTTTCTTGTTAGGAAGCTGGTCTCCCTCACTTTTGGGCCACAATTGCTGGTCTCCCACTACACCATTAGCTTACATTCAACTGGGAGACCACCCTAGGAGGCTGCCAACCAGCTTTTGAGACTTGACCCTTTTGACCTGGTCGGCCAGCTCCCATCAGTCTTGTCTCTGTGAGTTGTTGCCAGCTGTGCCAGCTGGAAGGCACAGAAAAGATCCTCCATACACGTGTATGGAGGATCTTCAAGCTTGGTTTTAAGCTTCTTGGAGAAGCTTTAGCCTCCTTGTCTATAAAGGAAGGCCTCCCCTTCTTTGTAGAGGTTCAGAAAATTGTTCTAAGGCATAGCATACATATCTCTCTCTATCTCTATATCTTGGGTTCAAAAAGTGCTAAGTTCTTGCCCCTTTGCACACCATCTCCTAGCCTAACCCTCCAACACCAACCTAAGCTTCTTGGAGGCCTTTTTAGAGGTTGAGGAGCTACTTTTTTTGGTCCAGAAGCTGCTGGAGTTGCTGAGCTACAAGGGTAACACCCATTCCATCTTTAAGGCTTTATTTTGCTTCATCTTTTAGCCATACTTTCAAGCATATTTGAGCTTTGGTGTAAACTAAAAAAAGTCTTATTTTGAGGCCCTTAACATGTTTGTTTAAGATCATTTCTCTGTTGGGGGTCATCTACCCCCTTGCATGCTTCATTTTGCCTTATTTTGAGCCATGCATTAGGGCCTTTGCATTGACCTTTGTTTGGCCTTTTAGCCACTGAAATCCAGTGATTTTCATGGCTAGCATGCTGTTTTGAGTGCCAAAATCAGAGAGGGGTGACCCTCTCACTCCTTGTCTTGTTTACTAGCATATTTGGCCTAACAAAGGAGCCCTTATTTGCATGCTTCCAAGCCATGTTTCAGGCCATTTTTGGTGGGTTTTAGGACCTGAATAGGCTCTGTCCAGAGTTGTTTTTCCATATTGGGTGTCCATCTTGCATGTGTAGAATAACCCTCTTCATAGCCTATCAAAGGATATCTCATTCTTGCATGCATTAACCATGTTTCAGTGGGTTTTTGGGCTTTATTTGGCATGTCATACCTCTGAATTTTCTGGTTTAGTGGCCTCTTGATTGCCTCACATGCTTGTAGTGCAAATCCTCTTTACTAGCTTACATGGCATGCTATTTTGGCCTTTGATTCTAGCACTTTTGGCCATGCCTTAAACTGATTTTGTGCATGTTTTGGACTGCCTTAGCTTTTTTTTGACCTCATGGTCGAATGATGCTTGCTATGCATGGTTGTAGTGTAATACCCTTGCCTAGCCTTGAGTTTTGAAGCCTATTGCATGCTTATACTGAGGTGTTTTCATGTTTTGGGGCCATTGAGCATGTCATTTCAGAGCCTATACTTGTGCCATATTCCCATGTTTTCCATTCTTTAAACGTGTTTGAGAGTTGTGCATGAATGCCTCATTTATGGACCATTGCATGAGCTTCATTTCCATGCTTTTTGAGCCATCATTTTAGACCATTTTCCCACTGTCTTGGACCTGCATAGGGACTTTGGGGCTGGTTGGGTCATTTGAGCATTGTTTTGTGTACCTCTAGTGTAATGCACTTCACTAGTTTCGGTATCCGGCCATCTAGCATGCATTGTGTGAGGTGTTTACATGATTCGGGACCATCTTGCATGTCATTTCAGAGCTGGAAAATGTGTGATTGTATGCCATATTTCATCCCTTGCCATGCTTTGGTAGAGTTGCATTTGGTGCCTTAGGTTTGGTCCCTTGCATTTGTGCATGTTTGCATGTGTTTTGTTGCCTAATTTCATCATGTATGGCCACTGATTTGAGTGTGGCTGAGGCCCATTCATTTTAGTTTAAGTCCATCTTGCATTGTGTATGCCATGTCCATGTTGTCACATACTTGATCGTCGCATTGTGTATGCTTTGATTATGCTTTTGTGTATGTCCATCGTCATATGTGCGTTGTGTATGCCATATAGCGTCATGTGCCTTGAGTATGCCATTCGTAGTTCATAGCGTTGCGTATGCTAGTTGCACCTTTGCATGTCATTCCTCGCATGTTTGTATGTCTTAGTTGCATTTCGTTTAGGATTGCATGCTAGTTGTTGCATTTGTATATGCCATGCCATATTATTTGTTGCATTGTGTTCGGGATAGGAGTTAGTCCGAACACGGGAAACGAGGGATGTTTCGTACTCAAAGTGACGAAATGTGCCTCGATTCCCGGAGTCGCCGACACTCCTGGATTACCCATGATGGAGTTTAGGCCTTGTTGTGTTTATATGTGCATTCATTTTACATCGAGTCGTGCAATCGACTCCTCGGCCATCATGCATCGAGATGTGATTGGTGGCACGAGGATCGAGGACTACACTCCCTGGAGCTTGTGCAATGATGGGAGAGTGGTCATGCACACATATGTTGAAAATACTTTGCCATGCCCCTTTCTCGCTCTCTGTTGCAGCAAACCGGAAACCAGCAGCAAAAACTGGTCAGCAGCTTTCTGGAGCTTTGTACAGTGTTCTGGGACCAGTTGCAAACAGAGGCAAATCGGGGCATCGCGATGGATTTCCCGACAAGGCGACTTGAGCATGCATGCATCCCTATCATTCGGAACAGAGCTGAGGCAGTCCATTTTGTTTAATTTGCATGCTAGCTTATTTATTTTAGTTAATTTGTTAATTAATTAGGGTTGTGTAATAATTAGCTGTAATTCGTTATTCATTCGGTTGTGTATTATTTATTCGGACCCTCCGAGAGAGGGCAATGTTGTAATAAGTGTGCGTGTGTGTGATGTATGTCTTCCAACCCCACGTCTTTCTCCCTTTTATTTACCAGCTTATGATGGTTAGTTTAGGGCATGTTTCAATTAGCATCTATATGCTCGCATGTTTGCATCCATTCATCTGTTTTGTATGCACTGGGCTCGGCGCATCATACTAACTGCATTGTATTTCAATTCCAAGTTGAATACATGTTATCTGTTGCATTTCATATGCCATGTTTAGAATAGCCGAGCCTATCTTAGTTGCATTTTGCATGTGTTGCATTAGCCATCTTAACATGAACTAGGATCATGCATTGATTACTAACTAGTTTCTTTTGGCTTGGAGTACTCGGTGAGTGTTTATGCTTTAGCATCCTTGCATGCGTGTGAGTGACTGCCATGATAGCATGCTTACCATGAGGCTATTTGCTTATGTGATATAACTGCCTGAATGTGTGGGTGAAGGTTGGGTTATTTGAATTGGAACAATTCACCAATTGAGAGTTTTAAGCCCACTTGAGAGTAGCAAAATCATGTTTTCTAAGCCCACCCGAGGGTGGCAAAATCCACTCTTAGCCTACTTGCGAGTAGCACCTTCAAACCGTTTTTTCAAAACGAACATGAGATTTTGTTCCAATTCAGCGACCCAGTCTATACTTGTATGCTGTGCGCATCACATAGTAATTCTAGGCTAATAACCGGAATAAGAGCACATATGTTTTCAAAACTCGATATCATCTTAGTAGTGGCCGATCTTTGATCGGGCGAGCAGGGGTGCTCATAGCTGACCTTCCCCAATCGTACCCAAGTTCCCGAGCCGAGGCAACTTTGGTGATGACGGACACGTGGCCTTAGGCAACGAGTCAGGGTTTCCTAAATTCCCCCAAAATAAATATTTAGGTGGCGACTCTGTATCTGGCAAAGCAGTCCATGTTTGGCACTTCTTTCTAAAAATCAGTTTTTCAAAAACGATTTGCCGGATTTGGACTCTTTGATGATTCATCGGTCTTGCATTGCACTCTGCGAGATTAGATACAGGACCGTGACATTGAGTCCTGAACTGTAGTAAGCCCAAATGAACAAAACGGGATTCCCTCCCGGGACGTTCGGGGACGTCTACAGTTTCTGGCGACTCTGCTGGGGATTTAGAGAACTTGACTCGAACTCATGATATCTTGTTTTGTTTACACTTATGTGTTTCTTTGCATTGCATTTGCATTGGTGCGCCTAGGACACCGTGTTTGCCATCTGCTATTCCTGAACGGTTTGCCGGAGGCTGCGTGCCATAAGGCTGACCGGTTACGGCTCTGCCACGATGGGAACACAAACCCCGGTTTTTACCGAGGCACCCTTTTTGACCATTTGACCTAGTGCATATTCGGAATTCATAGTGACCATTCCAAGCTAGGACAAGTTGCTTACCCGATTATAGGTTGTTTGAAACCGCTACGTGCGTAGTGAAACCCTAGTTCCTGACAAAATAGGACAGGGAAACCTTACCCCTCCATAGGGGTGTTTTGGCTCTCACTTGTTTGCTATGTGCTTTTAGAGTGCGTCTCTACAGGAATGCATGTATCAGTTTACAAGTTTGGGTATCAGGCCTGCGGGCACCAGTTCAGTATTTTGGGAATCAGTTATCTGCGTATCAGATTCAGTTTTGGGGGCAGTGATTTGGGAACAATGATCAGTGTCTGAGAACAGTGTATTCAGCTTATCAACTGTGTGTTGTGATGCCCAACTGTGTGTTGTGTGTTTATTTAAGCCGTTATGCTGTCCGTTTTCTGGTTGTTTATTTCCTTATTATTGCTTTATTTATCTTTTTGCTAGGTAGTTTAGCACAATTGCTTCAGACCAAGCAGATATTCCCCAAGCACTCTGGACTAGAGGTCGCAGACTCCATCGATCTGAGGATCTGGTAGACGGACAACCAGTGTTTCATTCTTTACCCCCGGTTACTAGACGGAGGGCAGTTAGGCAGAGGATACCAGTTCAGCAGTCAGTTCCGAGGGCTTTGTCTACCCCACCTGAGTACAGTAGGGATCAGAGTTCTGATTCTCCCGCAGAGAGGGAACATATACCGGATATTCATTAGATCAACAAACATGGCAGGGATGGAGGAGATGGTGCGCCAACTCCAAGAAAGTATGAAACTCATGCAGCAGGACGCTGTCCGCCAAGCGGAATTTGCCAAACAGCAGGCCGAGGTCATGGCCCAGCAAGCAGAGCTAATCACCACTCCAGCAGCAAGCCGGGGCATCCGCTTCACCAAGCTCCTCCCCCACTGAGGGTTCCAATACCCGGGGAAACACCAAATGTCCAGGAAGGCACGGACATTCGACAGGGCCGACTCCGCCCCCGATTCTACCTCAACTATCCAAGCACCTACGCCTATCAATCAACCGGACTCTCCTTTGAGTTCGAGGTGGACCCTACAGCGTTGAAGTTGAGCAAATTTGAAAAGTTGTTCAAGAAATCCCAAGGGTAAAGTCATCCCAGACATTGAGGAGGTATACCGACGCAGCTATGACGCTGCCAGATCGGTTCAAGATGCCACAAATCGACCGCTTTGACGGGTCCGGGGATCCCATGGTGCATCTACGTTTGTTTTCAGACATACTAAGGCCGATGGGCCTCACCAGACTATAGAAGCTTTCATTGTTTAGCCGAACCCTGTCGGGTGTGGTGGCCATCTGGTACGCAAAATTAGAAGACGATGTCAAACGGAACTGGGATGAGATGGCCGAGGCTTTTGTCGCTCAATACTCCTATAACACGCAAATCGAGATTACAACCCGTGATCTTGAGACAACAAGGCAGGAGCCTAAGGAGAGTTTCTCTGAATTCGTAACTCGCTGAAGGGCTAAGGCCTCAATGATGACCATAAGGCCGACGGATAAGGATCAAATACGGATGGTTGTGCGCAACCTCCAACCCAAACTGATGCAGAAAATGATCGTGCTCCCCTTCCCTACCTTTTCAGATCTGCATGAGATGGGAGTACAGATCGAAGATGCCTTGAAGCAGGGCTTGATTGACAATGACAAAGAGCAACCCAGGAGAACCTTCAACCGCAACAACAATGCAGGCACAAGCAGTGCTGCAACTGCTAGAGCTTCGGAAGTAAGCATGGTCACCACCACCCCTCCAAGAACCCCGGCAGCTACACCATTCCCGGTGCATCCGGGAGTAACACACAAACAACAAATTCCAACCTCGAGGCCAAAGAACCTTCACTCATTATATATGCCCCTGTCCAAAGCTAGGGGTATTAATCAGGAAAGGGCACTTGAAGCCCCTGGAGCCGGGTCATTGCCAAATCCACTTCCTCCCTCCCATAACCCAGCCAAATACTGCGCATATCACCAACAACATGGTCACGATACTGACCACTGTTTTAGATTGCGTCACGAGATTCAGGATCTCGTTGACAACAGGGTGATTGTGCCTCCAGAAAAACCCAACGTCACAACCAACCCTCTCCCACCACACAACCAAGCTCCACCTCCCAAACGAATCAACTTTATCCAGACCGGGGTCATGTCATACGACCCCAGCATATACATCACCCCATCCCACCTACCCAAGCTGGAGGTGTTCCTTCCCGATAGCACTGACTTGTGCATGTTGGACATCTCCCGAGCCCAACCTAAACCAATGGTGGTGACCATCGAAGACAGAATGATGATTTCGGAAGAAAGTGGTACAGTGAATTCAGGACTGAGGAATTGGGGAGCTTTGCTGAGGAGGTGTACAATCCGAGACTACATTACGTCAGCGGGTCAGATTAGGCCAAATGTGGAATTGTCGGTGGGGGCAGAAATTTGCGTACTACGGGGGGATGGATTTGATCAGAGGATAGATGACTTAGCAGTTCTGGAAGGGGACATTGCTGACCTTCAGATTTTCAACGAACAAGACCCGGGGGACAGTGCAGTCAACTGGTTCGATTTTGAGGAGTCAGCAGAGGTCACAGGGTGGCTTGACGACCAACCAGATATTGTTGAAGAATCTCAGCTGGAAAAGGGCCCGTCAGGGGCAAGGACATCAATTGTGGCCGGAAGGGCCGGAAGTCAGAATGCATCGCCGGAGAGCGCCGGTGCCAAGAATTTCGCTCGGGATCTGGGCATTTTGAATACAAGAAATGTTGAACAACAGACTGCATTGACGCAGCTAGAACATGAAGGAACTGAAGACTCTGAGAGAGCCAGAAAAGCCAAGGCCCCTGTGGGGACTGAAAGTGCTACGTGCACAAAGACAGAGCGTGCTGCGAGTACATGGACAAAAGGTACCGTGAGTACAAGGACAGTGGTAACGGAGTCGGACAAGTGTCTGTCGACTGCCGATGGAATGTGGTGGGAGGACGATGATTTATGTCTTGCCCACACGGATGAGGATTGGGGAAGCAATCAACCGGATGATACCTGGTACATTGGTGAAGTTGACCATATGACTAGGAGTGGGGTATTTCAAGCCCCCATACCGATCAGCCAGAGGCGTCCGGGAAGGACAAGGAGGTGGAGAAACAGAAAGAAAGCAACTCGAAGAAGAGGCTGCTGAAGCAGTTGAAAAAGATACAAGCAGACATCTCATCTGGGGACTGCTTATGGCTTCACGTGTTCACAACAGGCTGTTCTATCAGCAATGGAACAAGGCCAAGCTCTCAATAGACACCACGCGAACAGCTGGTGGGATTGGTTTTTCCGGGAGGAGGTTCCCGGCATTGACTTTTTCTGACAAGGAACTACCGCCTGAGGGCTCGGATCACAACAAACCACTTACATCTCTGTGGAATGTAGAAGCAAATGGATACCGGTGGTTCTTGTCGACACGAGATCCGCTATTAACGTATGCCCGTCAAGGACGGCATATGCAATCGGGTTGAAGCCCGCGGACTTCGTGCCAACTGCCCAGGTGATTCGGGCATATGATAACACGAACAGGAGGTGATGGGGACCGTGAAAATTCAGACCCAGGTTGGTCCGGACAACACGAGATTGACTTTCATGTCCTGGACGTTCCCGCAACCTTCAATCTACTTTTGGGGTGACCGTGGCTGCACCAGGTAAAGGCGGTCTTCCACCTTGCACCAGATGTTGAAATACCCCCACGGGAAGGGGTGGCTATTGTTTTCAGGAATTCGTCCATCCATCGCCACCAGAAGTGTCTACACCAGTTTTAGAAATCGAGCACGGCACGGAGGATGTGTTCTCATCGGGGTTTACTCTGGCTGAGGCTCGAGTCGTACAAAACATCTTGGCTGTTGATGAGGGGGTGTATGTCAGCGCACAATCAATATACCTATGAACAAGCTCAACACATCCCCGGGATGGGATTGGGGAAGAGTGGTCGGAAGGGCATTGCAGTATCGGCCGAAGTGCCGCACAACCCGCATACCTTTGGCTTGGTTTAGCTGCCCACCAAAGAGGATTGGGTAAGGAAAGGTAAGGAGATGGCGGGAGAGCCAGAGCAAAGAAGGCGGGGAAGCCTTTTGAGTTGATGCACCAACCCATCCAGGGTACCCTAAACGGACGCTTCGTCCGGAAGGGGGAGGACTTTCCATTTTGTGGCTTCCCAGAGCCATGGTTGAATGCGGAGAGGAAGCGCGTGCCAGGTTTTGAGATCTTCTTCGACCTGCAGTTATCCAGGAATGATGTTACCGAGAGAGACAGACCCATCAACTGAGGTTGAGCAGTGTAAAAATATGGATTCCGAGAGCGCTGAAGTTGAAATGGGGGTAGCACTAGCTTGTCTACTTTCAGATCCTTCGATCGTACAGAAGTGCTTGGGGGATAATTTCTCGGTGTCCATATTGGGAATGAAACGGCTGCGAGCCTACCTGCAAGTATTTTGGATGCATCCATCGCACCCTCTCTCATCTGGCAGTACGAGGAGGGATTTTTGTCAAGCAGCACCGGGTCAGGTAGTGAGCCGGAATCTGATTCCACCGAGTCTGTAGAGTCGGAATCAGGTTCCAGCTCGACTGAGTCTGAGTCCGGTATTCCTGGGGATGATAACCCGGATGCCACAGTCCTGTCTAGGTCGTCTTTTTCTTTCTCTTTTGAGTCTGTTGTAACAGAAGAATCGGACGATTTGGAAATGCTTAATAAGAATGGAATGGATGTGGTTTCTGAGTACTTTTCTGTGCCCTTGATTTATTGTATTAATCAGGACTTTTAAAATTTTGATGAAAACGACGGGGAAGAAATTCCTCAGTTTTGCAATGCTTAATTGATCAAGAGCAAGAAAGATTTGTTAAACCTTTGGTTGATGAAATCACTACAGTTAATGTGGGTACTGAGGAGGACCCGCGGCTGGTCCAGATCGGGTCCACGTTGTCTTCGGAGGAACGCGAGCGCTTAGTCGCTTTATTAAAAGATTTCAAAGATGTTTTCGCGTGGTCCTACGAAGACATGCCTGGAATCGATCCTGAGATTGTATAGCACCGGATCCCTCTTGACTTAGAGGCCCGACCCGTTAAACAAAAACTCAGAAGGATCCGCCCGGACTGGGCCCTCAAGATTAAAAAAGAGGTCACCAAGCAAATTGACGCAGGGTTCCTGCTGGTATCCGATACCCAACTTGGTTGGCCAACATTGTTCCAGTGCCGAAGAAGGATGGCAGGATCCGGGTATGCATGGATTTTAGCATGATCGAGATCTCTGGTCAACCGGTAACCTGTCCAGCGGGAAGAACCCCTCCAGTCCTGGCCCTCGTCGCCCTAGTCCTACCTGCCATTGGGGCACCTGCTGCTCTACCTACACAAACACCCGTCAAAGGAGACATGAGATGTGTCTGAATGAATATCAAATAATCCCCCTCCCCGCGGAAGTAGTCGACATCCTAGCCCTCCGTGAACTGGATCATCTCCTGAAAGGATAGGCTCTCCGTAGCCTTCATAGATGCTGGAAGAGGCATAGGAACTATTGGCTCAGGTAAACCCATGGTCTGGCGCATGAACCGCTCGCCTAGAAACCAAGCTCGACACACCAGGCCCTCCAGCAGAAACCGAAAGCGGGAGGCCCCCCATGCACCGGCATACTAGTCCCTGACTTCAGCTGGTATCATCACCCAAGGCTGCCAAGTGATCTGCAAACAGGGGACATACAGATTGTTAGTTGTCATCAATTGTTGATAAAGCAAAAATAGCTGTGAATTTAGGTTACCTTCGCCGCAGTCACTGTGTCGAAGTACCAGCGGAAGAATGAGAAGGTCTCTCGGGTCCTCCGCAGGCATCTGTCGTGATACCGATGAGAGTATGGCACAACGAGGGGCATCTCTACCTCCGACTCTGGAGCAAGGATCGGGAAATATGCATATACCCAAAGCTGCAAGGAAAAGGCAACGGTGAGTATACATTGTATAGATACAGAGAATACAGAATGCAGAAAGCAGAATTTGTATATAGTGCAGTTGCAGAAAGCAGAGTGTGTAGTACAGTGTACAGAGTGTATAGCTACAGAGAATGCAAACTGTGTAATGCAGAAAGTGCAGTGTATAGATGTAAACAATGCAGTATGAAGTGTACAGAAAGTGCCAAGCAGAAAGCACAGAAATCTAAGATGGAAAATATAAAGCAGAAATGTGAAGCATACCTCTCAGGCTCTCCAATAGCCTCCGACCCTGTCTCCCCTTCTGCGGGATGTCGAGCTCATATAGCCATATAGTGTGGCGAGGCCAGCTCCTCCCCAATCATAGAGCCGGACCTGAGGTAAATCCACCAGGGCGCTCGGTAGATACAGCCCTACGGTGTTCCACCTGTTCGCAGACAAGGTGGTACCGAAGAGAAACATCAAAAAGCCTCGGGCGTAGTGTTCAGTCTCCTCTAGGGTCTCTGGCTCTCTCCCTCAGAAGTGCTCGGTGAACCAGCTATATTGAACCATGGCCGGCCTGAAGAGAGGTGGGCGTGCTCCCATAAGTATAGTTAGGCGACCTCCCACTCGCCCATGTCCATGTCGTAAGGGATCGGATTACCCCCTACTTGTACGCCCGTGATCATGGCGAAGTCATAGGAAGTCATCGTCATCTCCCCGGGGGTGGAGAAGTGAAAGGAGTTGGTGGTATCCTACCACCGCACCACTAATGCGCCAAGAAGGGGTCGACTCACAATATAGCGCGATAGCCCAGTGCAGAATAAACCGAAGCCCGCCTTGTCGATGATGTATTGTGCCAGCGGAAGCTCTAGATACCAGTCTCTCGTTGACGTGGCTCCATAGCCCCTGATAGAGCAAGAGTCCTCATGTGGTCAAAACAATGATATACAGTGATATGAGAACCGGCAGATGAAAAGGCAGTGTAAGAAATACAGTGCAAGAGTGTGATTAAGGCAAGAAATGCAGTGTAAGCATACAGTTGAAACAAGGAATAGAATTAAAGCAAGAAATGCAATGTAAAGCGAAGAGAACATGAGAATGTAGTGTATACCTTGGAGGGGCCATAAGACAAATGGAAGTTCGGCTCCCGTAGTAAGAGGTCCTCTGGTGCGCGTCACGTAAACTCTCTGAAGTGCTTGATACCCCCAGGTGGTAGTACGTGTGTCCGAGGATGGTATGTCGCCGAATCAAAGGGCGTACTCCCAGCGGTAGTATCTTGGCCTCAGGCTCGGCCTCGATCTCTGTCGAAAGTGATAACTGTGGTGGAATCTCGAATGAAGCTTCGTCATGGGGTAGATCGTCCGCCATTTGGGAAAGAAGATGAGAAAGTGGGTGAAAAATGAAGAAAAACGGAGGAAAAAAGGCAAACTTTGAAAAAGTCAACCCTAGGAGAGAGAAAGTGGAAGAAAAAGTCAATGCCTGGGAAAAGGCACAAAACCCGAGAGAAATCTCGAGGGGAACAAGCCTCAAGTGGTGAAACTCCAAGAAAAAACACCGAAATCAAATTTCAATCTGTTCAAAACAGAGGAAACAAAGAGGGTTTAGTGAATAAACTTTGCGTGGGGCGTTGGAAAACGTGTAGAAAGCGCAAATCTAGAGAGAAGGAGTGCCTAGAGAGAGGGGGGGAAGAAATTCGGTCTTAGGGTTGTGTGGAAATGAAACCCCGAGCTCTATACTTAAAGACCTAAAGCAAAATGACAAAATTGTCCCGAATCTGCCATGGGTGGCCGGCAGGCCACATTGGTGGCCGACAAGGCCTCTTCAAGGCCGGTAACCTCCTCCAGTGGTTGGCAGGTGGTCCACGGCTTCCCTCTGAGTCCTAATGCTGTTTTGTGTCCTTGGTTTCCAAGAATTGAAGGGATTGTTCATTGTTGGGTTAGAATGTCTCTATAGAAGCTCAAAACTGTGTTTTCGGTGCATGATGTTTGTCGCTTGTCAACATGAACGAGGTATATCCTTTAAACATATTGTAACTCTTCCGAGAGGTCAATTAGAAGTTGGTACTGAATTTGTTTTCGTCAAATTATGCATATCTTGTTGCATGGATATGCATATTGTTTTGTTGCATGAATATGCATTTCGCTTCCTTGCGTAAGATATGCATTTCACGGGTATTGCATACGCATCTTGCATCCGTTATGAAGCACGCATAGAATATGCTCTCGCTCTTGTTTTATGCATAGAATATGCTTCCGCTCTTATATCATGCATAGAATATGCTTCCGTTTTTGTTTCTCGTATGGAACATGCCATTGTATCTCGGTTGTTTGTCTTGCATAGAACATGCATTCTTACTATATCGCACTTGTTAAGTTTCTTTCTTACATATGCACGATATTGTACGTACGGTTCATTTAGAGAAGTTCTAGTTAAAATCATTTGTGCCATATTCGGGTCACATCCTTTTCAAATCGGTAAAAAACATTCGGGTGCGCCCAATGTTCACGTCACATTTCCTCCTCTCGCGTGCAACGCATCAGGATTTCAAATCGGTTAAAAACATTCAGGTATGCCCGGTGTTCACACCACCCTTCCTCCTTTCGCGTGCAACGCGTTAGGATTGCAAATCGGTTAAAAACATTCGGGTGCCCCCGGTGTTCACACCACCTTTCCTCCTCTCGCGTGCAACGCATTAGGATTGCAAATTGGTTAAAAACATTTGAGCGTGCTCGGTGTTCACACCACCCCTTCTCCTCTCGCGTACAACGCGTTCGGATTTCAAATCGGTTAAAAACATTTGGGTGCCCCCGGTGTTCACACCACCCTTCCTCCTCTCGCGTGCAACGTGTTAGGATTGCAAATCGGTTAAAAACATTCGGGTGCGCCTAGTGTTCACACCACCCTTCCTCCTTTCGCGTGCAACACGTTAGGATTACAAATCAGTTAAAAACATTCGGTGTGCCTGGTGTTCACACCACCCTTCCTCCTCTCGTGTGCAACGTGTTAGGATTGCAAATCGGTTAAAAACATTTGGGTGAGCCCGGTGTTCACATCACCCTTCCTCCTCTCGCATGCAACGCGTTAGGATCTCGGTTGAGACCTCGGGTGCGCCCGACAGTTACATCGCCCTTCACCTTTCCTGCGCGATGCGTAGTTAAGCTTGCATAATTTTCTTACGTCCTTTCTGCATGAAATGTGGTTTGGCTCATGTTTTCCACGCGAGACGTACTTACTTACTTCTTTTCATGATTGGAATTGTTGTACCTTGCTTCAGTTTGTTTAAATGTGGCATATTCTTTGCATTGCATTTACATTCAAATGTTTCATTGCACAGTCTCACTGCATGATCATAAGTTATGTTCTTGTATCATTCATCTCGCTTGCATTTTGTCTCAGAACTACGCTGGTTTGATTCCTTACAAAGGAAAACATAGGCAGCCTGAGGGCGCAACCATTTATTTTCTATCTTGTTTGTTTGTCCAAGTCTTTCGGCCTTGTCAAAATGGGTCGTCTCTAGGCTTGACATTCACTCACATCATTTCATGACTTTTAAGTTCTGTCAAAGAGAGGCAACTGTAGACACCCATTTTTGACCGTCCTCAAGACTTAGATGTCATCTCTTGTGCACTCAATTATTATGATTGCATGTGCTCGTTTTAGTGCCCGAAGTCCTCGGCGGAATGCCCTATCTTTGTGTAACACCCGCATCCTTTAATCCATTGGAGAGTGTATTTAATTCCCTTATTTTTATTTTTGGGAGTCTTTAGAGTTGTCGAATGTTGGTTTTGGAGGAGTATGATCCGATTTAAACTCGTTGGGTTTATTTGTTTATGCTTGTTCTTGTCAAAAAGTTCATTAGGAACTTAGAAATTTTATTCTGGGGTCGACACCAGCCTTCCTAAGTGTCGACCCTTACCTGTTGGTGAAGTTTCTAGAAGTGTTGTTGGAATTTAGAGTCGACACCTGCCTCTTGTTGCTGTCCACAAGAGTCGACACCAGTCTGGGAAGGGTTGACCCTTGTATATTGCAGAATCTGGGTATTAGTTGCTGGAATTTAGGGTCGACCCTTCCTGTCCAAGGGTTGACACCTTGCTTGCTGCCAGCATTGTCTTTTCTTGCTGAAGGGTCGACACCACACACCAGGGATCGACCCTTGCATGTTTATTTTCAGATTTGTGGGTCCAAATGGGCTCTACCTTTGGGGGGTTTTGGGCCTATTATTTTATTGACCTTAGGGCTACTTTTCTACTACTATAAATAGACCCTAACCAATTCTCTCTCATTATTTTTCCTCTCCTTTCTCCTCAAGGCCATGAGTTCTCTTCTCTCTCTCTAAAACTCAAACTTTTTCACTTAAATCTCTAGATCTACTCACCTAGAGTGATCTTTTTATCTTGGTCCTTTGAGAAAGATTGTAGATCTCGTCAAAGGTTTCCTTTTGGTCCGATTAGTTTGTGGTTTCATCACCATTGATTTTTGAGTCGTCATCTCTTGGCTTCAAAAGGTAGGGGTTTCTAGTTCTCTTTCAAATACCCTCATTTATAGATAGATTTGTGATATTTTCTTTATATAAGTACAAAAGTTCACATTTTTCTGCATATTGTGATGAATCATGAGATTGGGGGTTAAGGTTTGAAGAGAGTGGGTTTATTTTTGGGTTATGATCTTGGGTCATGAGTTTGGGTGTAAAAGTAATAGAAGAGTTGGAATAAAAGTGTTTTGTGAAAAGCCTTAATTTCTCTTAAAAACTCTAGTTTGGCTCATGAAGATGGTTAATGGTTTTGCTTCAATTAATAGTAGAATCATGAAATTGAGGTGTTAAATTACACATGTACAAGTTAATTGAAAATTTAAAGAATTTGAGAAATTTATGTAAAAGTTGCGATTGAACTCATAATGTTGATATTTTAAATTATGTTATAATATGAAACCAAACTTGGGGGAAGAGAAATTACTAATGGTATGGATGATATGAGCTTTTGTTAAAATGGTTGTGTTAAATTTTGTTGTTGTTATGAGAATTGTATTGGGTTATGTTGTGTTGTGTGGAGTTGAGTTGTGTTGTGTGGAATTGAGTTGTGTGGTTGGGTTGTGTTGTGTTGGTACCCACGCGAGAAGTTGAAAAATGGTTTTTCGGTGCCCACGACTGTCCGTATAATAGCCAGTAAATGTGGGGGATGGTTTTAAAAATTGAAAATTGGTTTTTTGGTGCCCACGACCGTCCATATGATAGCCGGTAAATATGGGAGTGGTTTGAATTCAAGGTTCCCAATTTCCCTGTCTAGGCTTATCGCTGGATGAATATGGGAAAAATGATTTTTCGGTGTTCACACAGTTCTGCCATATTGTAGCTGGCGAAAGTGAAAAAATTATTTTTGGGTGTCTACACAGTCCTGCCGTATTGTATCCGGTAAAAGTGGAAAAATGGATGGTTTTCAAAAATGTTTTGGGTGCCCACGTCCTGCCGTATAATAGCCGGCAAATATGGGGGAATGGTTTTAAAAAGTTGAAAAATGGTTTTCAAAAAAAGACATGGTTTTTGAGAAAATGATTTTTGGGAGTTTATTTCCCGCCGCGTAATAGCCAGCAAAAGGTGGAATGTGCTATGAATTGGGTGCCCGCTATCTCGCCGTATCAAGTCGGCAAAAGGTGGAATGTGTTGTGATGTGTCTTGAGGTCGGTGATGATATATATGACTTGTGATGAACTTGTGAATTACCATTTGATGTGTAATTTGATATGGAAGGGAAATGTATATGGAAAATTATTTGAAAAGAATGGATAATGAAATGGTAATTTGATAAGGGGTTAGTGATAAAAAAAAACTCACCGGGTTGTTTGTATCTATAAGGAAAGATTAAAAGTTTTGCTTTTGATTAATGAGAAATTGAATTAAAAAAGGGTTTATTATCCTTGTGATGTGTTGAGTTATAATTGATAATGCAAATGTGGATGTGATGTAATTGTTCTTGGATTTCTACGTTAAAAGTTATAGCAATAAAGGATTGAAAGGTGGGAATGGAGTGTATGAGGGTTATTTTGAGTATTAAGGGAACATGAGCTTGAGGTTATGGAGTATTAATAAATGCAATTAGTAAAAAAGGGAAAATGGAATTAAAAAGAGGAATATTAAAATGGAAATTTAATAAGGAATATTTTGGAATGGGTTAATAATATAAAATGATGTGGTTCCTTAAACATTTGTTTACAAAAAGGATTTATGATTTTCTGATAAAAAGGATAGTTTTGATGGTCGAAGGTTTTCCTAAATGTTCAAATAAATTTCGAGAAAAACATACCCTACGTATGATATTTTGAAATTACAAAATGTTACCTACAATATGGTATCACCCTGCATGCATGATCATTTCTATCTATTGGATGGTTATTGTTTTAGAATTATGAGATTCCTATTGGGCAATTGTGCTCACCCTTTGTTGTTTCATTTTTTTACGGGAAGAAAATTCGGATTGATTGGTTGAAGGATTAGGAAGTTCATGTATCTCTTATGTGTAATCTCATTATACATTGATGTTTGTATTTATTTATTTGTAGCTCCACAGTGGAAGTTGGAATGTATTATTATGATTGTTGTATTCATTGCGATAGAGGACATGTATATATATTTTTTTCAGGGTAATAGATATTTGTTTTCAAAAAACAAAAATAGACCTAAATTCAAGGCTTTTGGTAATGTTTTCGAGTAATTAAATTTTGGTGCGTGACACTTTGAGCCTTCAAACCCCATCCATTCTGTGCCCTATTTTGGACCAAAACTTTTAAGCCTGCAACCTCTGGTGGCTGCCGACCACCAAATGAGATTGCCGACCATCTAAGTGGCCTGCTGGCCATCATTGCTGGCCTGCCGGCCACTACTTACCTTTTTGCAAATATTTTGTTGACAGTTGTTCCAGCTGTTGGCACAATGGGCTTCATGTCCCTACACGTGTAGGGAGGGATTTCTCTCAGCCAAATGCATGTTTATCTATATATATGGGGTCTTCTCCCCCATTTTTGAGGGTTAGAAAATTTGGAACAAAATCTCTCTCCTCTCTCTCTCTCTCTCTCTCTCTCTCTCTTGCAAATTTGTGCATTTTAGTCTACAACACTACACTTTTTGCCTACACTTGCCTTAACCAAAGTTGATCATCTTTGAGCTGAGGTTCCTTGAGACTTCTTGGAGCTCTTGAAGTTGGTTTTTGGCTTGAATTAGTGCCTAAAGTTCATCTTTGCTTCAAGAGGTATACTACTTCCCTTTTAAGCTTACTTTGTATGCTTCTTTTTCTATCTATTCCTACTGTTTTTGGGCTGTTTTTGGGCCATAAAAAACTTTGTTTTTGTGGGCTAAAATTGGTGTTTTAGGCCATTTAAGGTTAAGGGGGCATCTCATCCTTCTTTATTCCTTGCTTGTAAGGCTTTTCCACCTTTGTCTCCCATCTTCAAACCACCTTTTTTTGGGCTTTTGAACACTAAATTTCAGAGTATTTTCAATGGTAAAAATCATGTTTTGAAGTCCAAAATTGGAGAGGTTAACCTCCTCTCCTTGTGTCTTATTTGCTAGCCTAGTTAGCTCTATGTGTTAGCTTATTTTTCTATCCTTTTGTAGCTTAATTCCAGCATGTTTTGGGCTCTATTTTGAACTATTTTGTCTCTGTTTTTGGCTGATTGTTGCATTTGAGTCTTGTTTTACATGCCTCTAGTGCAATAATCCTCGCAAGTTTGGTGTTTTAGGCCTTTAGGCACCACTTGTTTGAGTTGATTACATGTTTTAGTGCTTTTCTCACTTCATTTCAGCACTTATAATCTCTACAATCTCCCTCATTTCTTCACTTTTTATTTTCTTTGAGAGTTGTTTCAACCTTAGGATAGTTTAAGCTTGAGATTGAGATTCATTGCTTAATGGTTTAATCCTCTTTTGGGGGTTCATTACCAACGACATGACATCTCTTTCTTTCCTTAAACTGCCCCTTGTTTGACACTTCCTTCTCTTTAGAAGACTTCTCACCAATGGACTTAATTGGTTAAAGAATGGAATGGTAAGTTAAAATGGGTAAACAAGTTGAAACTAAAATTGTGTAAGATAAGAATTGGTTGTGTTTTGGTGTGTTCAATCGGACGTTAATTGAACACAAGGAAAAGTGAAGCATTTCATACTTAAAGTGATAAAATGTGCCAATTTTTCTAAGGTCTCCATTGCCCTTGATCATGCATGATAGGGTGATGGTCTTTTTTGGTCTTGTTTGTGCATTTATTAAACTTGTACATCTTGGTTCTTTAGCCATCATGCAATGAAATTGCTTAATTGATGGTTTAAGGACCAAGGATATCACTCCTTTGAGATGTTTTGATGATAAGGAGGGATACACAGTACAAACAACCTGTGAGAATACCCTCTTTTTGCCCTGTTTGCTCTCTGTTACAGCAAAAAATATGGTGTGTCATCAGTGGCCAGCTGGCCACTGCTACTGGTCAACAGGCCACCAGTGTTGGACGACAACCCCTCAATGGTGGCCGACCGGCCACCACTTCTGGCTTGCCGGCCACCAGTGAATTTTGAGCAGTGTGCTTGTGAAGCATGGCAGAGTTGATCTGGAAGAGGAAATCAGTGTAAGGGTTGTGCAAACAGAGGCTTTCGAGGGCAAACAGTGGATGTTCTTTGGGTGAAAACCGAGCATGCATATGTGTAGACCGCCCGAACTCGCTCCGCGTGCGAGGACGCGAATCGTGTTCTAGCTACTACAGTTCGGACTCATGTCACAGTTCTGAATCTAATCTCACAAAGTGCAATGTAAAACTGATAAATCACCAAAGAGTCCAAATCCGGCAAATCGTTTTGGAAAATCGATTTTAATCAAGAAGTGCCAAACATGAACTGCTTTGCCAGATTTCAGAGTCGCCACCTAAATATTTTATTTTGGGAAATTTAGGAAACCCTGACTCGTGCCTAAGGCCACGTGTCCGTCATCACCAAAGTTGTCTCGGCTCGGGAACTTGGGTACGAAGGGGGAAGGTCATGAAATGAGCACCCCCCGCTAGCCCGATCAAAGGATCGGCCTCTACTAATCATGATATGTTGTTTTGAACACACATGTGTTCTTATTCCGGTTATTAGCTAACATTACTACGTGATGCGCACAGCACACAAGTATAGACCCAATCACAAGAATTGAAACAAAACATCTCATGTTTGTTTTTCGAAAATGGTTTGAAAGTGCTACTCGCAAGTAGGCTAAGACGCGGATTTGCCACCCTCAAGTGGGCTTAGAAAACATGATTTTGCCACTCCACAAAGTGGGCTTAAAACGCACATTCGATGAATTATTCCAATTCAAGCAATGAAGCCTTCATCCACAGGCATTCATGCAGTTAAACACTTAAGCAGTTAGCCTCATGGCAAGCATGCTATCATGGCAGTCACTTACACGCATGCAAGGATGCTAAAGCATAAACACTCACAGTGTACTCCGAGCCAAAACAGAAGCTAGTTAGTAATCAATGCATGATCCTAGCTATATCAACAATGTCTAATGCAACACATGCGAAATGCAACTAAGTAGGCTCGTCTAGCTAAGATGGCATATGAATGCAACACTTGATAACATGCTTTGAAACACGTATTCAAGTAAATGTATTGAAATACAATGCAGTTTGAATGATGCGTCGAGCCCAGTGCATGCAAGACAAATGAATGATGAACGCATGCAAAGCATAAGTATGCTAATTGAAACATGCCCTAATCTAACCACTGAAAGCGGGTAAATAAAAGGGAGAAAGAAATGGGGTTGGAAGACATGCACACACACACGCACCCTTATTACAACATTTGCCCTCTCGACGGAGGGTCCGAATGAATAATACAAGTTAGCTACGCTAAGCTAAACAAACTAATCTAATTAGACTAATTATTACACAACCAAATCGAATCACTAACAAACCAAACACTAATTATTACAATACTTTAATTAATTAACAAATTAACTAATTATGGCAACTAACTAAGCATGTAAGGTATATAAACTAGGCAGCCACAACTCTGCCTTGAACAATGAAGGATGCATGCTCTCGATTGCCGCCTCGGAAATCCATTACTATGCCCATAATTGCCTCTATTTGCATTTGATTTGACCTTTGAAAATTGCACAATCTCCAGAATGCTTCTGCTCCAACATGGGGACCTCCTGGTGGGCTACTGACCAGAAAAGGGGGCTGTAGACCAGTTGTAGACCAGAAAAACTGGTTGTAGACCAGAAAAAGTGGTCGGCCGACCAGAAAATTTGCCAAACTCCAGTTTTGCTGCAACAGAGAACAACAAGGGGGCATAGCAATGTATTTGCAAGATATGTGTGCACAACCACCCTCCCTATCATTTCTCAAGCTCAAGGAAGTGCAGTACTTGACTCTCGGGCCACCAACCGAGCATCGCAACGCACAATGGCAGAGAAGCCAAGTTTGCACAATTCAATGTCAATGAATACACAAATAACACATAAGGGCCTCCACCTCTATCATGCTTGATCAAGAGGGTATGGCGACAAAGAAATGAGGCGCGTTTCATCACTTCAAGTATGAAACGCCCCTAGTTTCTCGTGTTTGGATTAACATTCGATCCAAACACAATGCAATGCAACACACATGCAAACAACATGCTAATCTTGACATGAAACATAAGACTCCAACATGTAAACAATGCATGCAAGACATGTTTAGGAGCTAAGGCATCAAAGCTAATGAAACATATTACACATGAGGCATACACTACAATGCTCAAATGGTCAAACCACACATGGAAAGACCTAAGATACTTCAAAACAGTGGCCAAAACTCGACAAAACTTAGGCACAAAAAGCAAGGAATGCATACTCAACTCATGGCTCGCAAGCAAGGCATAAAGGCACAACTCTTAAACGCAATTAAAGAGTGATATGCATGAGAATATGGCAATGCTATATGCTCTGAAATCAAGTGTTTAATGATGCCAAATCATCCAAACATCACAAATAAGGCATCAAAGAGGGCTCAAAACTCAAGACTAGCTAAGGCACTTGCACCATAGCCATATCAAGCAAGCCCCAAAGGGCCAAGATGACTCAAAATAGTCCCAAGGCAGGTCAAAATAAGGCCAAAAACATGCTCGAACATAGCCAACATATGCTAGAATAAAAAGGCCAAAACACCAAGTAAGCTAGGCCAATGAACATGATTACACTACAAGTGTAAGAAGCAAATGAGGGATGCTCTAACCAACCAAAAATAGAGTTGTATCATGGCAAAATAAGACCAAAAACACACTGAGATGGTAGCCCAAAAGCTTAGGCATGCATGCATACAAATTAGGCCATGATTAAGACATAAATCATAACTCTCCAAAAGCATTGAAAGAGTGAAGCATGAGAGAGTATGACCACACTTCATACACTGAAATCATGGTAGAAATGAGACCAAAGCATGCAAACAACTCAAATAACGCATGCTAGAAACTTTGAAACTCAAAGCTAGTGAGCAAGATTGCACTATGGCTATACAAAGCAAGGCATGCATGGCCAAAACCACTTAAAACAGAGCTTAAGCATGGCAAAACATGAGTAAAAACTTACTGGAGCAGAACCAAAACATGCTAAAATGATAGGCTAAAACACTAAGTGAACTAGACTAGCATGCAAGATTGCACTACAAGTGTGTGAAGCATGCAAGAGGTGACTCCACCAACCAAAATTAGAGTTAAGGCATGTCAAAATAACACCAAAAACATGTTGGAGATGAGCCAATACATGCTAGAATTAGAGGCATGAAGCATGATGCATACTAGGCCAACAAAGAGGATTACACTACAAGTGTAAGAAGCAATCAACCAATGGCCAAACCAATTGAAAATAGAGCTAAGGCAGGTCCAATAAGCCACAAAAACAAGCTTGAGCTAGGTCACAAAAGAGTAAAAGAGCATGCTCAAGTATGAGGCCAACAATGCATGGAACCAAGACGCAAGAAGAGGAGGCCACCCCCTCCTATTTTGGACTTCAAAACATAGTTTTCTACCACTGAAACTCAGTTTCAGTGGTAGAAAGGCCAAACAAATGGTGCCTCCAAGGCTTTAAAAGAAGGTACCAACCTCAAGCAAATAAGGCACACAAGAGGGTGAAACAACCCCAACACCAAAGAGGCCTTAAACAACCTTTCTTAACACTTAAAAACAGAACTTTTTACAGTTGAAAGCTAAGCCAAAAGAAGCATGCAAAGATGGCTAGGTAAGCAACTAAAACAAAGCTTTAAAGAGGATAAAGACTCACCCTTGAAGAACCACGGCAAAACAGCAACTTCTGAGGCAAAAACCAAGCTTTTGAGCTTCAAACAAACCTCCAAGAATCTCAGCTCAAGAGTGAAGGTGTTTCACTAGGTGTTTAGTGCAAAAGTGTGAACAAAACTCACTTTTAGGCACAAAATAACACAAATATAGAGAGAGAGGGATATGTTAGCCCTAATGCAAAATTTCTGAACCTTGAGCAAGAGGGAGGAGGCTTCTTTATATAGAATTCATGCCTCAAGCTTGTCAGACAAGCTAGAGGCTTGAAGCAATCCCTTCATACACGTGTATGGATGATGCCTTCTGTGCCTAACAGCTGGCACAGCTGGCAAGAAAAATATCTGCAGAAAATGCAGAAAGGCCGCCGACCAGTTGAAGTGGTCGACCGACCACTCCCCCTAGTCGACCGACCACAAAAAGTGGTATACAGGGAAAGAAACTGGTCCACAGGGGGAAAACTGGTCTACACTCCTGTTCCACCCTCCAGGCAAAGGGTAACAAGGTTTGGTTCAAAAACAAACCAAAATGAAGAAAGACAAGAGTCCGCAAGGCAAGGCACTCAGCCGGAAGTTCCGAAAACTAGTCTACAGGCCACTACAAGTGGCCTACAAGAGGGAAAGGTAGCCTACGGCTACAAAAAGTGGCCTACAGGCCTCTGTCTCCCTCTAGGCAAAGGCAGCAAGGCATGGTCCAAAAACCAGGCCAAGAGGAGAAAGTTAAGAGGTCCCGAGACAAGGCACTCAGCCGAAGGCTCCGAAAACTCAAAACGAGCACAAACATGCACAATCATCGAGCGATCAATCGATGACGTTCAAGTCTTTAGGACGGTCAAAAATAGGGTGTCTACAATAGGCCTCCTCCGCTTCCCAGGACTAGTTAGCTAGTTAATTAGTTTAATTAGCAATTAATTATTTATTTATTGTAAATTAATTGGTTGTAACTAATTAGTTTGTGTTGTAATATTTAATTAGCTTAATTAGTTATAGCTAATTAGTTTGTGTTGTAATATTTAATTAGCTTAGCCTAGTTAAATTCTTATTTAATTAGCTTAGATTGTTAGTTAATTATTTATTCAAGTTTTGTAATAATTAGTTAAGTAGTGTAGCTTAGCTTTTATTCATTCAGACTCTCCTTTGTGAGAGCGTATTGTAATAATGTGTATGTCTTCCAACCCCACGTCTTTCTCCTTTTTATTTATCCGCTTTTGATGGTTAGATTAGGGACATGTTTCAATTAGCATACCTTATGCTTGTATCCATTCATCTTGTATTGCATGCACCGAGGCTTGGTTCATCATTCAAACTGCATTGTCATTTCAATATTTCTTTGAATACGTGCTTAGATCGCATGTTATTTAATTTAATTGATTCATATGCCACATTAATAGCCGAGCCTATTAGTTGCATATCGCATGTGTTGCATTAGTCATATTGCATAGTTAGGAACATGCATTTTTCTAACTAGTTTATTTTCTTGGCTTGGAGTACTAAGTGAGTTTTTGGTGCTTTAGCATACTTGCATGAGTATGAGTGACTGCCATGACTAGCATGCTTCCCATGAGGCTAAGTGCTTACTTGCTATAACTGTTTGAATGCCTGTGGATGAAGCCTTGTTGCTTGAATTGGAACGATTCAATGAATGAATGTTTAAGCCCATTTTGTCAAGTGGCAAATTCCCAAACTTTAAGCCCACTTTGTTAAGTGGCAAAATCAAACCCTTTTCAAAAAGCAAACATGAAATTGAATTGTTCCAATTCGGACAAACTAGTCTATACTTGTATGTGCGCATCACATAGTAAATGTTAGCCTAATAAATCGGAACAAGAGCATAGAATGTTGATAAAAGCATATCATGATTAGTAGAGGCCGATCTTTGATCGGGCGAGCGGGGGTGCTTAATTCATGACTTTTCCCTCTCGTACCTAAGTTCCTGAGCCGAGGTAACTTTGGTGATGACAGACACGTGGCCTTTGGCATGAGTCATGGGTTTCCTAAATTTTTCCAAAATAAAATATTTAGGTAGCGACTCTGTATCTGACAAAGCAGTCCAATTTTGACATTTTTTTATTCAAAATCAATTTTCCAAACGATTTGCCGGATTTAGATTCTTTGGTGTTTATCAATTTCACATTGCACTTGTGAGATTAGATTCAGAACCACGGGAGTTCGAAATGTAGGGCTTTTTTTCGACCTTCCGAAAGGGGGGCGCGAAAAAGTCGAGCTATAGTGGATTCTTTAAATTCAAACTTGAGTTATGAGTATATACACCATGCATGTACTGACTTGGGTTCAAGACTTCCAATACATAATCAAATGAGATAAGAGGATATAAAACATGATGAATTCCTACAACTAAGCTAAATTTATTACATGCATGAGAGAATTCTTAGTAAACATGCTTCAAATGCAATGAAATGCACATGCATGTACGAATTGATCTTCCTTTCCACTTTTTAAGCTTAATTCTTGCATCTCTTAGCTCAATTCTCATGAATTCATGTATGAACCAACTCAATTACAAAACTAAAGGTTTGATTTCTTACCTTAGGTGTTCAATTAGGTCTAAGATGCTTAATTCTTTGAGCTAGGAGGTCAAATTTCCAAAATTCCTTTCAATTGCTAGCTTTCCTCCCTTGAGTTTAAACTTCTCTCCACTTCCTCTCTCTCCCTCACGTTTTTGTCTCAAAATGATGAAGAAAATATGAGTCTAGATGGTGTAGAGGTCTTATATAGGCTCAACTAATGAAGCTTAATTAGTTTGAGTCAAAGATAATTAAGTGGGATTATTTTATTCTACTTTATTCGTTTCGAATCGAATTTCAATTGAACCTACCATAAAATTCTAAATAACACATATACCAAGTCAATTTCTGAATCAAATGCCGATAAGGCCTTCAATTCGCAAACCGAAACGGAATGGAAACAAATATTTCTACGTTAAACAGATAAAACACAAATAAGGTAACATATGATGCAAAACTTCACTTTAATTTCTTATTAGGCATAATTAAGCATGGATTAACATTAATCATGGGTCGGAGTTGTTATAGAATTTTACTATATAAAAATTGAATATGGATCATATATTGTTTTTTTATATATCACTTTGGGTACTTTTGTATAACTATAAAAAATTATTGTGATCACATGTTATTTATCATCTGATATATTATTACTGTGTTATTGTAATGAGTTTTATTATTAATGTCTATTATCAATGTAATGGTGAGATGTCACATGAATAAAAATATGTTTTTATTATTATTATTGATAATATATTTCTTTATTTATTTTTTACAATGTTCAAAAAATAATTTATCTCTCTTCCCTCTCACTCTCTATATGCTCTGCATGTCTCTCTCTCTCTCACAATCTCTTTGTGCTATTTTCTCTCTCTCTCTCTCTCTCTCGCATCAGAAATTTCCGTCGCCGTGTTAGACCCAAAAGGAAACCCTAGCTCTGATCGACATCTACCGCGAGCGATGATACGCTCTCTGATGGGGCTACCTCCAGACTGGCGACCAGGATGCAGTGGCCGCCGCCGTCATCCTCCGCTGCCCCAATGCCTTCCCTTTCAAAACCTTCGCCCAGTGCCGCCACAAGGCAGTGATAATGCGACATGATCGGTGATCCAAAGCTCGACAGCTTGGAATGCGACTTTGAACTGGTCGCACGTTCTTATTTTTTCCCCCCTTTTTTTTGTGGTATAAGTTGCTTGATAACTGTTCGTTGACATACAATTGTTGTCATGGAACTAATTGAACTTTTGCTTGAATTTGTTCGCTATTGAAAATGAAATAGAAAAGTAAAATTGAAAAAGCTAAGTTTGGTGAGGATGAGTTGGTTCATTGTACATATATATATATATATATATATATATAAGTAAAATTAGAGAAGTTGAGTTTGGGTGAGAGTGAGTTGGTTCACTGTGTGCATATATACAGAAAAGTAAATTGGAGAAACTGAGTTTGGATGAAGGTGAATTGGTTCACTGTGCGCATATATATATATACATATAGAGAGAGAGAGAGAGAGAGAGAACAAGGGTGAGAGTGAGTTGCTTCTTCCTTTATGGTCGGACTAGTTTTTGGATAGTTGCTTCTTGAAAATTTTAATATTTGTTATGATATATCATATTGGGTATTTGGTATTAATTTTCAATCTCTTAATTTCTATTCTTTTTAGATCTTTCTTGGAGGCTCTCTCTGTCTCTCTCCCCAATTCATTTCTTTTTTATTCAGTTTGTTCATGTTGTGATTAACCTAAAAATGAATTTTTTATTAGGATTACCAAATCGAATTTTTCTGTGTGTTTAATTTTGTTTGTATGTGTTTGATTTGGTGTTTGTTGTGATTTAGGGATCTGCAAAGCTAAAAGAAAGAGAATGGGGATTGAAGGGTAGCTGCGTCTTTTCACAATATGGTTCAAGGGTATTATGGTCAATTTAGCTGTCAAGTTAACGTCGTTCATGTTCTTTTAACGGGAAGGGAGAATCTGCGTATTATTTTCAAAAGTAGAGGAGGTCGGTGTTATTTTTGAAACTACAAGGGAGATCCCTGTAATTAAGGTAAACCTCAGGGGAGGTTAGTGTAATTTACCCAATTATATATAATTTTAAAATATTTTTAAAAAAATACAAAGAAAAATTGGAACTATAAATTATAATTATCAAACAACCTAATTCTATTATGAAAAAAATTAAATGAAAAATTGATCAAATTTAAATTTATAATTATTAAAGATTTTTAATAAGTCATCAATTTTTTATTCAAGTTCTAGGCTGATTTAGTCTTAAATAGTTTTTCAAATATAAATATATCTTAATATTGATACAATCAATATTAGACATATTTTAAGAAGGGTAAATAATTTTTCAGATATAAATATATCTTAATATTAATACAATCAATATTAGACATATTTTAAAAAGGGTAAATTATATCAGTAGTCCCCTCATTTTGTCTCTTGTGTCAATTTGGTCTTTGTAATTTTAATTAGATTGATTTTCACCATTAATTTTAGATTTTGCATCAATTTGGTCAAATTGATAATGTCTGTCAAGATTTTTAAAAGAAAATAGTTATTGAGTTGATTGATATTAACTTACTGAGTTAAACAAATTTATAATTTTGTCTATAAAATTATAACAGATGCACTCATGTGTGTATTTTCAATAAAAAAAACACTAGCAATTATAACAATTGGACCAAATTGAGACAATGTAGCGATCCCGGTTTCGATCCTTCTTTCATGTTTTGTCACTTCAACTGGGCTAGTTGGGGGTTGAGCTGCCCGGTCAACTCGCGGGGGTCCAGGGGGTAGCGCCCCTTGGCGGGGTTAAGGGGCAGCGCCTGTCACGACCCAAACCCGCCCCTATAGGTTTAGCATCGTAACCGGCCAGTAATCTGGGATTACGAATGCCTCTGAGACAGATTAACATAATATTAGGGGCTAGCAGAAGCAAATAACAATATACAACGCCCATTGAGCTGTGCAGACTTATATGAGACAGAAAAATTTTAAACTTTTTATATACACATATACACACTATCTTTAAGTCATCATATATATACAGATTAGACAAAAAAAAAAAAAAAAAAAGGACTTAGCCCTATTCACAAAATACACAAGACTTGTTTAACCAAAAAAAGAAAACAGAACTTAAACTTTAAATCACATGGCGATAATCACTTGACATAACCAGAACCTCCACGGAGGCACATAGGTTGGCTGACAAAAACAGATTCTATGCAGATGCCTCTAAGCCTGGTCACGCGCCTGATCACCTACATACATAAATAATACAGTGAGCTAGAGCCCAGTGAATAATAACAGAGTAAAGAGGTTTTATGAATGATGTCCAGCACAAGTTAGGATCCAGTATTTAAATCAGAACATATTCAGACTTCAAAACAGAAATAGATTTAGATACACACTCATGTTCATATTCAGATTTTGCATAAGATCATACGTGGTACACCCATTAGCTATCAGATCAATTTAGTCCAGAGACCCACATGCATAGTTGGTACCAACGACCATAAAGGTCCATATCCTGCGCGCAAGTAGCCATGGTATTGTTACCCCCAGGCAAGGGCCACGTGCAGATTGGTCGCGATATTGTTACCCCCGGGCGAGGGCCACGTGCAGATTGGTCGCGGTATTGTTACCTCCAGGCGAGGGCCACGTGAACTAAGGGCGCCACAAATACTTTTCAGAAAATTGGACATTCATTCATAATTCATAAGATAGCATTTCAGAAAACAGATCATACCATACCAGTCAGAAAATACTTAAGTTAACATAACTTTACAGAGTTATTACTCACAGATAGCCGCAGAAGCAAATCAGACGGACTAGACATATCAGACAAATCAGGCAGACAATGGCGCGTGACCTACACAAGCACATAACATATACACATTGAAATACAATATTACTTCCTTGATCAAACTTGACTTTCCTAGTCTTTTCTCGTCTAAACAATCCGAAGTTCTACTATGCTTATTCTTTCTCATTCAAATAAACCGGATTCTTATTTCACATATTCTTCCATTACTAAGCCCTTCCTTTCCAAATAGATTGATCTTCTTAAACAATTACCACTAGATCAATGATTCATTCTTCAACTAACTAATCTATGTTGATTGGTAGCTTATTAATCTTTATTGAGTCATAAATCATGTCTAGAATGCCTTGGAAAGAGATGAGAATAAAAATGTGAACTAAATGCAATTTTTCAAAATATGCTGAAAATGGGTCTCCGCTCGAGCGCCACTTTGGTCGCTCGAGCGGACTGTAAAATTTGAAAAACTTATGGGAGCTCAATTTCCACGCTCGAGCGAGACTTTCCTCGCTCGAGCGGACAACGTAAATTCTGGAATTTCAGAATTGCAATTTAAATTCAAATTTGGCATTCAAAGCCTCAAAACATGTATTTTTGGTACACAAAATAGAGAACCACTATATGATTTAGTAAACACTTTTAATTAGAAAACATTTATTCAAAATCATGTTCCAATTGCCCAAATTTAGTTTTAATTCATCTTATTAATATCAACCCACAATTCTAAAATATAAATTAGACTTCTCAACCTCTTGAAATTCCATGATGTATGTAAAAAAAAAAATAGAACCCAAGTTCATTATTAATAATAAAATCAAACTTAATCAATGAATTACAAAATCAATTCCTTAGAATTTCAACTTAACTCAATCTATAATCCAAAACTTAATTTATGATCATAAATGTTCCAAATGTGTTTAAATTGAATAAAACTTTTAAATTCAATTACATGCATGGATCAAACAAATTCATAATTTTCATAATAAAATCAAAACTTTTTCTTACATTAGGATTAATTCCAAATTTTCATAAATTTGATTTTTCTAAAGCTTTTCCTTTCTCTCTTCAAAATATGAGATTGAATTAATCCAAATTCTTCAAAATCTAAGATGCATGTGTAATTAGAGTATTAAAACTTACAAAATTTGTCCATGCATGTATAAATGAAACTCAATTTCATGCAAGACTACCAAAACCAAACTCAACATAATTGATTTCTAAACTAATTTCTATAAATTGAACATAACTCCATTGTATGGGCTAAATCTTCAACTAAGTCTTGTTGCATGATCCAAGAATACTTCTTAAAATTAAACCCAAACTTGACAAGTTTTAAGAATCATAACTCATATTGCAACCTAACTTGATTGAATGCAAGACTCAATTTCTATGAATTATATAATTAATCCTCAAATCTCTATTTTCATTTTCTCAAATCTACCTCCAACCAATTTGTCTAGATTAATTAAACCACACTAGAAAGAGGATGGAATTCCTTACCTTAAGATGAATTTTTCATAATTTTTGGCTTAAGTTTTTATATGCCACAAAGCTTTCTTCTTCCTCTTGGTCTCTCTCTCTCTCTCAGCCGTGCTCTGCCTCTCTTTCTTTTCTCATTGTTTCCAGCAGATGAAGGCTCCTTATTGAGCTCATTCATTCATCCTTCTTTTATCACTATTATTATTATTATATTAAAGATGGTGGGACACTTGTCCACCTAAAACTAATCTATGTGGTGGTGTGTTAATTATTTCTTTAACTAATTAATCTTGCTTAAAACACTTAATTGAGATTGAACTTTGATTATATTTAGCTCAATTAACCCTCTCTTAATTTTAATTAATCTTGATCATAATTTAATTAATCATAACTAATCACAAGTTCCACATAATTAATTAGTCTAATTGACTTCCATTAAGGCCCACTTAATTATATTTAATTTTACCAATCCGAATCAAATTTTTAGTCAGACTCCCCCAAAAAGCTCAAATATTAAATTAAATTTATTATCATTATCAATTTTGATTTCCCAAATCATTTGGGCCTTCAATTTCTGATCAGACTCAAATTTCCATCAATAAATTACATATTCAAATTGAACACATCATAAACAAATTTAATTTATAATAACCACAATTCTCAATCCTCATGACTTAATCAACTCCAATTAGGACATAATTAATCAAATCTCAATTTTTAGTAAACTGAATCGAATATTTAATTAAACTCCCAAATGGGTTCGTAGTTAAAATTAAATTGATTCAACTTCTCAATTTTACTTCCTTAAGCCATTTGAACCCTTAATTTCTAATTCCAAAGTAAGCACTTAATAGAACCATAAAGGAATCAATCTCCACACTTTTCGTAAAACGCAGATTAAATTGGAATAATTGGCAATTAATTTCAAATCTCCCTAATTAATTAAGTGCTAATCATTATATGCGATTGGGTCGTTACAGCGCCCCTCAAAACAAAAATGCAAAACGCATTCGAAGTTACTTGTCCGCTCGGTCAGTCTGGAGTGCGGGAAAGGGCTGCACGTGCGAAGAATGAGGCCGCACGTGCGGAAAACAGAGCACGGGGCTGAAGCACACTGCTAAAAAGACAGGTGCAGCTGGAGGGGCGGAAAATTAGGTAGATCTGAAATTTTGCCTTTTCTTCTCTCTTTGGGCTGATTGAATGTCACTTTTTGTATATATCTCTCTCTCTCTAAAAACATTTCCTCTCCCTTCTCTTTACATTTCCTACCAAAAACCTCACAAGATCTTTGATTTCTCCAAATCCATTGGGATTTAGATCCAAGTCCTTCATCAAAGTTGGTTATCTAGGCGAGGGCTACGTTGTGTGCGGTGGAGATTGAGTTTAGGCATCGTTGATTTTGGGGTTTCAACTCGTTTCTTCTTCAAACTTGAGGTAGGGATTTTCTACACTCTAATATGATTTTTAGCTTAGTTATTTGCTATTGTGTATAGATGATGAGATTTGGTTGTGGTTTGGACAAATCTAGGATTTGGGTGTGAAATGAAAAGAAGGGTTTTGATGAATATGAGGTAAACGAGTATGAGGCTTGAATATAAGATCATGTTGTGCCAAAATAGTTGATTTTGGTGTTTGGGTTGATATTTGGTGAAAGGGGGATTTTGCCCTAATTTTGATTAAATTATTATTTTGCATCAATAATTGGAATTAACATTAAAAACGTGAAATTGGAAGGTTGTGATTATAAATGGTGATATTGGATATGTATTATCTCACCTATGGAAGTTTTGAATAAACTATTTATTTTTATATTGAACATCTCTTTAGAAATAATTGCATTGAGCTATCGGTGGAGGATAGCTATGATTGTTGTAGAAATTACATGAGGATTAGGCGATTTAATGCTAATCCATTGCTGGTGTCATTGAATATGACCATGTTATAGATACATTGTATATATATGTTTATTGGGAGGAGAAATGAGATGTACTCCATATGTAATTATGTTTATAAATACATTGCATATGTATATTTGTTTGGGAGGAAAAAGGGGATGGACTCCATTTAAAGCAAGTTGGTCGGAGTGTCCTGAGTGAAAGACCCAAAATTTTATATATAATGGGTGTCGATTCCTTCGGACGAAATATCCGTAAAATGGCAGGTTTGAAGTGTTTATGTGAGTTTTGCATAATTGGAAAATCATTGAGTTGTAGTCTCATTTGATTGTTGAAAGATAACAAATTTAACTCATGAATTAAGTAGCATATATGAACTGGAAATGAAATTAAAGGAAATGGAATAAGGTTGGTCTTAGTGGCATATGGATATGCAGGTCTTGTGGATGTTTCGGGATCGGTATTGTTTATGTACGTGGTATTTATACCTTTGCTAAACCTCATAAATTGTGTTAGATTATTTCTACTAGGCTGTTGGCTCACCCTATATGAGAATACCATTTTCAAGTACAGGTGAGATACTTCCTCCAAGGCAATAGCGTGGATGGAGTTTTGGGAAGCAAAAGCTTCTTAATTATGCCTTATGTGTGTATGTTTGTTATTTGTAAAGCCAAGGGCTTAAGATGTAATGAGCGAGACTCAATTTGTGTAACCAAGCAATGACTTGGAAACATATAAGCCTACATGGCATTTAACTGGTTGTTAAACAGTGAATTCTGATATATGAAAGTATGTTGTTTCTCATATTTATTCCGCATATGAGTTATCTTTATTGTATTATTTTGGGGGCATGACAACTTGGTATCAGAACGTACCGGGTTTGAATACTTTGGATACGTGAGAAGTGGTTAGTACCACAATAGGTTTGTCTCGCTTGTTAGAGACTTATGTATGATGTTATGTGCTTATATGATAACATGCTTATGTGACTATATGGGTATAGAATTTAGTTTCAAGGATGTTGATCGAATCTATGGGTTTCTGGGAGTCCTGTTGGAAAGGCACTTGATCACTGCCGTTTCTAACTAGAACTCTAGCAACGCCATAGGACGGTCATTATCCGGAAATGAAATTCATAAGTGCTTATGTGATTATGTGCTTATATGCTTATGTGGAGTGAATTACAGTTGTCCAATGTATTAGGACGCGAGTGAAATAGCTTCGACACATGTGTGAATGTGCTAATCCTTTGTTACCTTTATTAGGATGTCAGGACAAGGACGTGGTGGTAGGCGTGGTAGGCCTAGGAGGCAGGAGATGCCTATACCGGATGAAATTCCGGCGCAGGAGGAGGGAGGTGGTCAGGCCAACGTGGTCGAGCCAGTAGGTCAACAGGCCATGGGCGCCTTAGCCCGCGAGATAGCAGGAGCATTGAGGGAATCCATGGACATTATCAGGGCTGAGAATCAAGTCCAAACCCATGTAGCTGAAGCAGGGCCATCTTTTCTGAAGAGAGAGTTCTTCCGGTCGAATCCGGATGAGTTTTTGGGTGACCCTAAAGAGCCACTGAAGGCTAATGAGTGGCTTGAACAGTTAGCGAAGACATTTGAGATGCTTGGCATCGAGGATGATCAGTTGAAAGTGACCTTGGCGTCTTTCCAGTTAAAGGGGGATGCGGGGCAGTGGTGGAAGTATGCACGGGGGCGCATTGGAGGGACTTGGGAGGCATTTGTTGACGCCTTTCAGGAGAAGTTTTTGCCTCCCACTGTTAGGGAGAAGTTGAGGGATCAGTTTTGTCAGCTCAAGCAGCTGAATACACCAGTGGCGGAGTTTGAGGCCACCTTTACTAGTCTATCCAGGTTTGCACCTGAGTTAGTGACGACTGAGGAACGCCGTTGTCTGGAGTTTGAGAAGAAATTGAGGACCGAACTCATGTTTCGAGTGGCCGGTTCCATGATTAGAGATTATGGACGCCTTGTGTAGTCTGCAGCCCACCTTGAAACTATTATGCAAGTAGAAGATGAAAGGATGAGGGGCTCTAGAAGGAGTCAGGATAGTCAGAGAGACAGTAAGAGGCAGAGGGGTTCCTATCCTCAGCAGTCTCAGGGAACTCAGTCGAGGTCCACTTTTCCAATATCGAGTTCAGGTTCTGGGAGAGGTGGGCAAGGAGATTTTACTTGCTTTAAGTGTGGTCAGTTGGGCCACAAGTCTCCAGCTTGTTCTCAAAGAGAAGGAGGACAGCGAGCAGCATCATCTTCGGTTCGTTTTCAGAGCCAGAGTCAGGGAAGAGGCCAGCCGCTCACTTGTTATCAGTGCTGGCAGGTGGGGCACCTGAAGAGGTTTTGCCCATAGTTGGGTGGTACACTTGGTGCGTCTGGTTTGAGACAGACATAGAGTCACCAACCAGCACAATCAGCACAGGCCTCAAGGGCCAATCAGAGAGTCTCTTCGGCTCAGTCTGTGCATCAGGCTTATACTCCGAGGGGTGAGCAGGTTGAGCAGAGGCCTACTGGACATATGTATACAGTTATAGGGCCAGATCTTATACCTGATCCTTCTGTAGTGAGAGGTACCTTTTTGTTTTGCAATTCAGTTGCTAATGTGTTGATTGATACGAGTGCATCCAATTCTTTTATTTCGTATGCGTTTGCATCAGTTTTGGGTTTGGAGTTGGCACAGTTAGCATCTCCTATTTGTGTAGAGTCACCTGTTAGTAGTCAGACTGTTTTGAGACAGGGATGTCGGGGTTGTGACATCGAGGTTGCTATTCGTCGATTACCTTTTGCATTTGTATTGATTGACATGCTTAGTTTTGATGTCATATTGGGTATGGACTGGTTATCGTCATACCGGGCTATTATAGATTGCTACCGTCAGAAAGTTACTGTATGTACCTTGAGTGGCGATTGCTTTTATTTCTTGGGGGACCTGGTGGATAGAGTCTTATCACCGGTATATGATCTGCATGGGTGGAGTGAACTTAGTTGTCTCCTTGCTAGCTTTTTGAGTAGTGAGTGTGATGAAATTCGGGTTGAAATGCCGAGGGTAGTTTGTGAATACTCGGATGTTTTTCCCGAGGATCTTGTCAGTTTACTGTCTCACCGAGAGATCGAGTTCTCTATTGATTTAGTGCCTGGCACGGCACCGGTTTCTATGGCTCCATATAGATTTGCACCTGTTGAATTGAGTGAGTTGAAGATTCAACTCCAGGAATTGTTAGATAAGGGTTTTATTCGCCCTAGTACTTCATCTTAGGACGCGCCGGCTCTCTTTGTTAAAAAGAAAGATAGGGCATTACGGCTTTGTATTGATTATCGAAAGTTGAACCGGGTTACTATTAAGAATAAGTACCTAATGCCTCGTATAGATGATATGTTTGATCAGTTGAAAGGGTCTTGTTGTTTCTTTAAGATAGACCTGAGATCGGGTTATCATTAGTTGAGTGTAAGGGAGGAGGATATCCCGAAAATGGCATTCCGTACGCGGTATGGCCATTATGAGTTTCTTGTAATGCCTTTTGGGCTAACTAATACTCCAGCTGTGTTTATGGATTTAATGAATTGGATCTTCCGTGAATTCTTAGATCGTTTTGTGGTTGTCTTTGTGGACGACATTTTGATTTATTCACCTTCTGAAGAGGAGCATGAGGAACATTTACGAGTAGTACTTGAGTTACTTAGAGCCCATAAGCTGTATGTTAAGTTTAGGAAATGTGACTTTTGGCTGGAAGAGGTTAAATTCCTAGTGCATGTAGTATCAAGGGAAGGGGTGACTGTAGATTCATCCAAGATAGAGGCAGTGCAAGATTGGGCACAACCTAAGAATGCTTTCGAGATTCATAGTTTCTTGGGGTTGGCCGGGTATTACCGTCAGTTTGTGAAAGATTTCTCTAGACTAGCTTCACCTTTGACTAAGTTGACGAGGAAAGAAATCAAATTCGTGTGGAGTGAGACTTGTGAGAAGTCGTTCCAAGAGCTTAAGATTAGACTCACCACTGCTCCAGTATTGATTTTACCGGAGAGGGGTTTGGGTTATTCAGTTTATTGCAATGTTTCACGAGAAGGTGTAGGTTGTGTATTAATGCAAGAGGGTAAAATAGTAGCCTATGGCTCACAACAGTTGAAAACACATGAGAGAAATTATCCCACCCATGACTTAGAGTTAGCAACAGTGATATTTGCCTTGAAGATCTGGAGGCACTATCTGTATGGTGAGAAATTTGAAGTGTTCTCTAATCACAAGAGTCTGAAATATCTGTTTACACAGAAAAACTTGAATTTGAGACAGAGGAGGTGGATGGAATTCATAGAGGATTATAATTTTGAGTTGCATTATCATCCTGGGAAGGCCAATGTTGTGGCCGATGCTTTGAGTAGAAAGCCAGTTAGCAGTGTAGCTTCTATCGCCATCCGAGAATGGAAAATGTTGGGTACTCTTAATGAGTTTGACTTGTATCTGGGCGAGTCTGTTGAGTCTGCAGCTTTGTTTTCAGTAGTTGCACAACCTACACTTGTGAACCGAGTGTTGGAAGCACAAAAGGGTGACCTTGAGGTGGAGTCATTCTGAGAGAAGATTTCCAATGGGAAGGTAAAAAGAGGTTTGATTGTGTATCCCGACCAAAGTATAAGATACCGTGACCATTTGTTTGTACCGGAGTCTTGCAGAGAGGAAGTACTCCAAGAGTTTCATCATTCGCGCCTTGCGGTGCATCCAGGAGGCACAAAGATGTATCATGATCTTAGTCGCCAGTTTTGGTGGAGAGGTATGAAAATGGATGTGGCTGTGTTTGTATCAAAGTGCCTTACTTGTCAACAAGTGAAGGCTGAGCATCAAAGAGCAGCGGGTTTGTTACAACCTTTACCAATAACCGAATGGAAATGGGAGCGTGTTACCATGGATTTTGTAGTTGGGCTTCCTAGAACACAACGAGGCAATGACGCCGCTTGGGTGATTGTTGATAGGTTGACTAAGTCTACCCATTTCATTCCGATGTGCACCAGTGACTCAGTTGAACGCTTGGCAAAGTTGTACATTAGAGAGATAGTTCGACTTCATGGGGTCCCTGTGACTATTGTGTCGGATAGAGATTCTCGTTTTACTGCCCGGTTATGGCAAAGCCTTCAAGAGGCGTTGGGAACTAAGTTGACTCTTAGCACCGCTTATCATCCTCAAACCGATGGACAGTCGGAATGTACCATTCAGATTTTGAAGGACATGCTTAGAGCTTGTGTCTTTGATTTTAAAGGGCCTTGGGAAAGACACTTACCATTGATTGAGTTTGCTTACAACAATAGTTACCAAGCTAGTATTGGGATGGCACCATTTGAGGCCTTATATGGCCGACCTTGTAGATCACCGGTTTGTTGGGCCGAAGTGAGTGATGCACCGTTACTGGGTCTGGAAATTGTTAGAGAGACAATCGAGAAAGTTGTTCTCATTTGAAAGAGGTTAGCTACGGCCCAAAGCCGACAAAAGAGTTATGCCGATAAGAGGAGACGACCTTTATCCTTTGAAGATGGTGACCATGTGTTTCTAAAAATCTCACCAAGGCGGGGTTTGATGAGATTTGGTAAGAGTGGTAAATTATCTCCAAGGTTCATTGGGCCTTTTGAGATCTTAGAGCGAATTGGGGAAGTGGCATATCAGTTAGCTTTACCGCGACAATTTTCGGGAGTTCACAACGTATTTCATGTATCTATGCTTAGGAAGTATGAACCCGACCCTTCTCATGTTCTTGATTGGGTTGACTTGGAGGTAGATGAAGATGCCTCTTACGAAGAACGACCGATTCAAAAATTAGATATCCGAGAGCAAGTGCTAAGGGGCAAAACCATATCGTTGGTAAAGGTGTTGTAGAGACACCATGGGGTTGAGGAAGCAACGTGGGAACGGGAGGCGGAAGTCCGCTCCAAATATCTGGATTTATTTGAAAATGTTTAAGTTACTTTTCGTTGTAATACCCCCATGTGGTTGAGAGAAACGTGTTGAAATTGTTAAATACATGTTGTTATGCGTGTTGTTATTTTAAGCATGAAGTTGTTGTGGATTATTATTACTTTTTAGAAGACTTCATGTTTATGAGTATTTGGAAGGTGAGGAAACCATGATGTGATGGTGAAAATTGGTTGAGAACTAATGTTGTAAATTGTAAATGAAATAGCGTGGCTTTGATCGCTAGAAACCTTTTTGTTTAGGTAGTTTGATTTGAAATTTCGGAGACGAAATTCTTTAAGGGGGGAAGGTTGTAGCGATCCCAGTTTCGATCCTTCTTTCATGTTTTGCCACTTTGATTGGGCCGGTCGGGGGTCGAGCTGCCCGGTCAGCTCGCAGGGGTCCAGGAGGCAGCGCTTCTTGGCGGGGTTGAGGGGCAGTGCCCCTCAAAACAAAAATGCAAAACGTATTCGAAGTTGCTTGTCCGCTCAGTCGGTCTGGATTGCGGGAGAGGGCTGCACGTGTGGGGAATGAGGCCGCACGTGCGGAAAACAGGGCAGGGGGCTGAAGCACACTGCTAAAAAGGCAGGTGCGACTAGAGGTGCGGAAAGTTAGGTAGATCCGAAATTTTGCCTTTTCTTCTCTCTTTGGGCTGATTGAATGTCACTTTTTGTATATGTCTCTCTCTCTAAAAACATTTCCTCTCCATTCTCTCTACATTTCCTACCAAAAACCTCACAAGATCTTTGATTTTTCCAAATTCATTGGGATTTAGATCCAAGTCCTTCATCAAAGTTGGTTATCTAGGCGAGGGCTACGTTGTGTGCGGTGGAGATTGAGTTTAGGCATCGTTGATTTTGGGGTTTCAACTCGTTTCTTCTTCAAACTTGAGGTAGGGATTTTCTACACTCTAATATGGTTTTTAGCTTAGTTATTTGCTATTGTGTATAGATGATGAGATTTGGTTGTGGTTTGGACAAATCTAGGATTTGGGTGTGAAATGAAAAGAGGGGTTTTGATGAATATGAGGTAAACGAGTATGAGGCTTGAATATAAGATCATGTTATGCCAAAATAGTTGATTTTGGTGTTTGGGTTGATATTTGGTGAAAGGGGGATTTTGTCCTAATTTTGATTAAATTATTATTTTGCATAAATAATTGGGATTAACATTAAAAACGTGAAATTGAAAGGTTGTGATTATAAATGGTGATATTAGATATGTATTATCTCACCTATGGAAGTTTTGAGCTATCGGTGGAGGATAGCTATGATTGTTGTAGAAATTACATAAGGATTAGGCGATTTAATGCTAATCCATTGTTGGTGTCATTGAATATGACCATGTTATAGATACATTGTATATATATGTTTATTGGGAGGAGAAAGGTGATGTACTCCGTATGTGATTATGTTTATAAATACATTGCATATGTATATTTGTTTGGGAGGAGAAAGGGGATGGACTCCATTTAATGCAAGTTGGCCGGAGTGTCCTGGGTGAAAGACCCAAAATTTTATATATAAATGGGTGCCGATTCCTTCGGACGAAATATCTGTAAAATGACAGGTTTGAAGTGCTTATGTGAGTTTTGCATAATTGGAAAATCATTGAGTTGTAGTCTCATTTTGATTGTTGAAAGATAATGAATTTAACTCATGAATTGAGTAGCACATATAAACTGGAAATGAAATTAAAGGAAAATGGAATAAGGTTGGTCTTAGTAGCATATGGATATGCAGGTCTTATGGATGTTTCGGGATCGGTATTGTTTATGTACGTGGTATTTATACCTTTGCTAAACCTCATAAATTGTGTTAGATTATGTCTACTGGGCTGTTGGCTCACCCTATATGGGAATACCATTTTCAGGTACAGGTGAGATGCTTCCTCCAAGGCAATAGCGTGGATGGAGTTTTGGGAAGCAAGAGCTTTTTAATTATGCCTTATGTGTGTATGTTTGTTATTTGTAAAGCCAATGACTTAAGATGTAATGAGCGAGACTCAATTTGCGTAACCAAGTAATGACTTGGAAACATATAAGCCTACATGACATTTAACTAGTTGTTAAACAGTGAACTCTGATATATGAAAGTATATTGTTTCTCATATTTATTCCGCATAGGAGTTATCTTTATTGTATTATTTTGGAGGCGTGACAGACAAAATTATAAATTCATGATCAAAATCGGGCAAATTAAAATTGCAAGGATAAAAATAACACAAGAGTTAAAATATAAGGACTACTAATGTAATTTATTCTTTTAAGAATAACTACATTATTTCTTAGTTAATTTTAAAATTGTTAATAAATATACCAAACAAATATGTACATATTTCTTATTTTTGTTATAAATTTTTTTAAAAAAAATATATTTTCTAATTAAAAATTAAATAAATAGGTGGGTTTACTAACTCATGAATTAGACATGAACTAGACGATTCTCTAAAGATTATACTTAAATCAAGAATTATTGGCAAAAAAATAGACTTGAACGAAATTTTCTTGGCTACTTTTTAGTGTTTAATCCAATATTAAAACCTCTCAAATTAGCTCATATCAGTCACGAATTGATAAACTATGATACAATTTAAATTTATTAGGCCTAGAGTATGACCTACAATTTAGGGTGGCCCTATCTTAGATAATTTTTTCATCTATAAATATATATAACTATTCATTTAATTGTTTAAACGTAAATATATAATTCTTTTAAACTAAGTTCAAAATTTTTAATTATTATAAAAAATACTTACAAATATCTATTTACTAATTTAATAAATAGATAGACCAAATGATTTATATAAGATAGGAAAAGACAAAAATAATTTTTAATGATTAGGTGAATGACAAGTTGACATAAATCTAATATTAAGCCTAAATTTAATATCACAAGTGAATTCTAATCCATTTTTACGTAAGACTTAGCATAAGATAAATTATAATTTTGATGCTAGACAAATTTTTAGACTTTACAAAACATGAAAAATTAATATATTAACAAATGTAATTTACCACTATCATATGATAAATTAAATTTATGAAACTCATAAGACGAAATGTATTTATATTCTATCATAAATATAATTTTTTGATTTATTTTTTAATTTTTACCAATTAAATTATAACATGTATTTGTTATTAAGAACTTAGAATACACAATTAATGACATAAGAATAAAAAAAATTTCTCTTATATGTAACTGTGATAAAAATTAATAAAATTTAATTGATTCTAAATTATTTTTACTAAATATTTTAGATTGTTATTTAATTTTAAAATTTTGTTTTTGATTATTTATTTATACATGTGAATAGCACGTTTGGTTAGAGTTTTCCAAAAACACTTTTCAGAAAAGTCTACTATTTTATTTTCCTTGTTTTTTTATTTTTTCTAAATTTTTTTAATATTTTAAGCAATTTTTTTAATTTTTAGACATACCTAAAAAGTAAAAAAAAAAATTGTGAAAAAAACCTTTTAAAAATTCACTAAATACAAAAAATATAAAAAATTACAAGAATTCAGTACATTTTTTACATTTTTATGTATTTATTAAATTTTTAAAATATTTTTTTCACAAATTTTTTACTTTTTAGATTCATGTAAGTAAGATGCATCTAAAAAAGTATAAAAAATATTTAAAATTTTAAAAATATTCACTAAAAATAAAAAAATACAAAAATAAAAAATTCAATTTTTAAAAAACTTAATCTAAAAAACTCAAACTAAACATACTTAGGCTCCGTTTGGTAGAGCTGTGAGAAAGTGATTATAGATTATAAGTTAACAGATTATAACTTACAACTGTGAATATAAGCTGGTAACCTGTTTGGTGCAGCTGTGTGATTATGGATTTAAGCCACAGAGTAGTGTTTGGTAAATAAGCTGTAAAATAGCTTTTTGCTGTATAATTGTCATTTTTGCCCTTATAGGATATAAAATTTTTTATTTCATTTATAATACATTTTTTTCTTTTTCTTTTTCTTTTTCGTTTTATTTTCTTTTCTTCTTTTTCACCATATTTTCTTTTTCTTTTTTAATTTTTTTTCTTCTCTTATTTCTTTGTTAATTTTTTTTAATTTATTAATTCATTAAAATTAATATTCATGTTTTAATTTATATTAATGTTGTGATTTCATTACATATTATTTTCATATATTCATCAATTTTTCATCAAATTATCAATTTATATTAATGTATCAATTTTTCCAATTTATTATTATTATTATTATTATTATTATTATTATTATTATTATTATTATTATTATTATTATTATTATTATTCATTTTAATTATTTTCAGTAATATCTCATTTTTCTTTATATTAATGTATCATTATTATTCTTTATATTAATGTATCAATTTATATTAATTTATCAATTTACACATATTCATCAATTTATATTAACTTATCAATTTTCCATCAATTAATATTATCAAGTAATATAAATTACATATATTCATCAATATTAATTTTTTTCATCAATTATTACATAAATTACATATATTAATATTATCAATTATTATTAATTTTTCCATCAATTACATATATTCATCAATATTCTTATTAATAGTATCAATTAATATAAATTTTTTTCATTTTTTCATTTTAAATTAATTAGTCTCAATTTTTCAATTTTTCATTTTAAATTAATTAGTCTCAATTAATTAGCATCAATAATTATTTTTTATTCATTAATTATTTTGTTTTTTTTATTAAAAAAACACTGAAAAACCTCAAAAAAAATTTAATAATAATGAAAACCCTAGCTCCGGCGGGATGAACCGGCGCTAGGGTTTCATTCAGTTCGCGATGGCAGATGGTGCAGATCAACTGGCGCTAGGGTTTCATAATAATGAAAACCCTAGCTCTGATGGTGCAGATCGCAATGGTTCAAATGGGAAACAGACGGGTTCACGCCGGGGAGAGAAAGACAGACGGGTTCGCGACGGCAGATCGCGATGGCAGATTGCGATCGCGAAGAGGGAGACAAATGGGTTCGCGAAGGGAGAGAGACACACAGAGAGAGAGAGAGAGAGAGAGCTCGGTCGCCGGAAATCGACATGCTCGCCGGAAATCGCCCTAGCTCGCCGGAAATCGCCTCTCTCGTTTGTGTGAGAGAGGAAGAATGAGTGAGAAATGGTTTATATACATGGCATACATGTAATTAGCATCAATTCGGAAGGGCATTTTAGTCATTTTAATCCTCCCATTTCAGCTTCCCGTATAAGCTGAATCCATAAGCATCCCCTGAGGTGCTTAGAAAATTAAGCTGAAAAATAGCTTAATAAAAGTTATAATTTATCCCTTTAAGTTTTACCAAACACACCAAAATAACTTAATTTAAGCTAAAAGCAGCTTTAAGCTGCTTTTAAGTGCTACCAAACAGGCACTTAGTATTGAATAAATTACAATTGTCGAATTAATATAAAAATTAATCATCTATTTTCTTGACAAACATAATAAATTAAAGGGTATTGATTTAGACCCCCTTAAACACTCACCCCCACAACCTCCTCACACACATGGAGGTTGGGGATTGGGTGAGAAGAAAAAAAGAAAAAAAAAAAAAAAAAGAGAAAAGTTGACCAACCAAAACTAAAAGGGGTGAAGGGGGTGACCCCCAAAAGGGGTCTCAACCTTTATTCTAAATTAAATAAGTTATAATTATCAATTTAATTTTTTTAATAAATAATATATCCAAAGAACCAAACAAAATAAATTACAATTATTAAAAAAATAATGATTAATAACTCAAATTTAAATTTGTCTCAAAATTTACATTTATAATACTTACTGTGGGGATGTATTTTCTAAGTCTCAACACGTGGCAAGATGATGCCAACGTGTCAGCCGAGGTATATACGAGCCACAGTGAGTATTGGCAAGGTTCTTTACTAAATGCGAGGTTATTTCCGAATACATCCTAATTTGGGATAAAAGGCCTACAACCTCGGTTAACATGCAAAGGCCGAGATACCCGCGGAGGATTAGAGCCGAGGTTACTGTTAAGTCGACCATACCAGCCAATATAAAATATTACTGGGTTAGGTGGATGTCCAACTTTGTGGAGAAAGCCATCATTTCACCAACAAAGTGGCCACGAGGCCATAAGAGTTGATCATGAGGCCACTAGCAGTCATGTGAAGGAATAAAGAACTTTTGCCTGGAAAGCTGCCGAAAGTGCATCAGTGGGCTGGCAAGACACTCAAAAGCAAGTGGCTTCTCCACTAACCTCACTAGTATATATATGGAGAGGGAGGGAAGATTGAGGGGATTCGAGAGCAGGCATATACAGCTACAAGTTAATGATAGCATTCGCAATTACTTAGAGAGTGAGAGAGTTACAGAGAGTTAATTGTAACTTTTGTCGTTCATTCAATAAGAGAATTACCTCGGCTTCCCGTGGACGTAGGCACTATTGCCGAACCACGTTAAATCCTTTGTGTCTTTGTGTTATTATCTGTGCCATCTATTCTGCCTGTGTTTTTACCGCTGAATCACTAAGATAGGCAGTGTGATCAGAAAATCACTCACACAATTTGGCGCCGTCTGTGGGAAACGAAGACGAATAGATGGCCAGTAACGCACAAAACGAGAAGGTCGGGGCAACACTCCCGCTGGGAGTGACAGGTCTATTGACCTTGATGTTGAAAAAGACAACCACAACAACAAAGCCCGTGGCCAGGGGCACGAAGGAAAAGACACCACCCAGGAGGACAGTACTACCAGGAGGATAACCTCCAAGTGTGGAAGGAACGGTGCATACGAAGGGATGAAGAAGTCAAGGACCTAGCAAACAAGTTGGCCGACCTCAGTCGGTCGTCAACTTCATGATGCAAAATAATGTCATGAAACCACCATACCCACTGCAGGATACGCCGATCCCAGCAGTTAAAAATCAGAATGGAGGAAGAAAGATAAATCCAGAAGCATCACAACGTTCGAAGAGCAAGAGACATTCACACCCGCTCCGAGGAGGTCGGGCGAGAGGAATCCAGACAAGAAAAGTCCCAGAGAACATGTCATACAAAGGATCATGAAACCAGAGAACCTCGGCAGTACAAAGACGGGCTCTCTGCTTTGACACAACCAGGGAGAAAAATCTAAACGGGCACACCACGAGGCCGAGAGCAGTGTGCCAAAGGGACTCAAATCGAAAGATAGCCGAGCTCCAGGGAGGAGCAAAGAAGATTTGAGAAACTACCTGAAGCGGAGGGAGCAGAATGCTGAAGCCGAGGTCACCTCATTCGTCAAGCCGAGGACGCCATTCTCGGTAGAGCTGGACAAATTCGAAGCTCCGAAAAGGTTCAGCATGCCAGGTTTCAAATCTATGACGGTAAGTCAGATCCTAACTTCCATGTTGGATTATTTTTAAACTCAATGGCATTATACAGTGGAAATGAGCCTTTGCTCTGCAAAGTATTCCCATCGTCCTTTGGGGAAATTGCATCGGATTGGTTCCACAAGTTACCGAAGGGAAGCGTGAAGACATGGGAAGGACTGGCCGAATGTTTGTGGCCAGGTTCGTGACAAACAAGCTACAGCCATTGAGGGTGGAGCACTAATGGCTTTGCAGATCAGCAAGGATGAAGGCCTTAGGCCTATGCAAAAAGATATTACGAGGTGTTCAACCGAATACCCGAATGCAACCAGGAGGTAGCGGTCGTATCTTTCAAGAACGGCCTAAAGGAAGATTGTTCACTTCGGAAATCTTTGGCGAAAACATTGCCGAAGAACATGGAGGAACTCATGGCAAGGATCGAAAAATACGCCAGAGCCGAAGAAGATACATCGGCATCAAAGCAAGTCAAACAGGAGCAAGGGAACACCTCGCCGAAGCGAAGCCGAAGTAACAACGGACTCAGCAAGACAGAGGTAGAGCTGAGGGCTAAACAAGCAGTAATAACCGTGTTCCGAATTCCGATTCAGAAGGTCCTAGGAAAAATTCGGGGCGAACCCTATTTCAGAACACCGGCAAGGCAACCCGGGGAGTTTATGGGACGAAACGCGGAAGACATTGCTCATACCACGATGAAAACGGACATACAACACAAGGTTGCAGAGCCCTCAAAGCCCATTGGAAGATTTGGTGAGGCAAGGCCACTTAAGAGACCTTGTTGATGAAGCCAGAACAAGGAAGAACAGACCAGACTGCCTCAGGCTGAAGCGGCCCCACCCACCACCGCAACCCCGGGCAGAAAGACCTCGGGTGGTAAATGTGATTCATTCCAAGGTGAATGAAAATGACGTTCGGGGAGAAACCCAACGAGTAAAACATCTGCAGTATGTGAACCAGGTCGGACTGAAAAGACCTCGGCCAGAAGATTGCCAAGGTCCGATGATAACCTTCACCGAGCCGACCTAGAGATGGTCCAGCATCCACATAATGATGCCTTGGTAGTATCCCTCCAGGTTGGGAAGTGCCAAGTAAAACGCATCCTGATAGATCAAGGCAGCTCATGCAACATCATGTACGTTAGATGTTACAAGGAGCTGGACCTTCACCCTGATGACCTGGAGCATTCAGACGGCCCGATGGTCGGCTTCAACGGAACGCCGACATGGCCCCTTGGTGCCACAACCTTGGACGTACAAGCAGGCACAAAGATGATCAAGACTGAGTTCATTGTGATTGATACTCCATCGCCGTACAACATCATCATAGGCAGGCCGTGGTTGCATGTAATGGGGGCAGTCCCCTCAACATTGCACCAACTACTGCGCTTCCCCACAGAACATGGGATTGAAGAAATCCGAGGAGATCAACTGCAGGCAAAGAATTGCTCCATGGCAGCAATGAAACTACCTGCAATATTCAAGAACCAGCCAAACCGAGATTGAAGATGAGGACATAGAAGTCCTAGAGGATGTCGGCAAGGAGCCGGCCGAGAAGAGTGAGGAATCACTGAAGAAAATCTTCGTTCAAAAAGGCGATGAAGAACGCTTCTTTCTTCTCGGCTCAGGCTTAGCCGAGGAAGAGGAAAGAGAACTAGAGGCATTTTTGAGAGCAAACATAGAAGTGTTTGCCTGGACACCTTATGAAATGCCTGGCATTGACCCCGAGGTCACTGTCACAGACTGAATGTCGACAGGTCGGCTAAACCAGTGGTGCAGCGAGCCAGGAGGCCGACGTTGGTACACGTCGACGCAGTGGAAGAAGAGGTTGACAAACTTCTAGAGGCCAGGGCCATCAGAGAAGTTAATTACCCGACATGGTTATCAAACACTGTGGTGGTGAAGAAGAAAAATGGCAAATGGAGGGTTTGCGTAGACTTTACAAGCTTAAATAAAGCCTGCCCAAAGACAGCTTCCCTCTACCAAAAATTGACCAGCTGGTGGATGCTACATCGGGACATGGAAGGATGAGCTTCCTAGACGCTTACAGGGGATACCACCAGATAGCCATGTACCCACCAGATGAGGAGAAAACAGCATTCATCACCCCAAAAGGCCTGTACTGTTACAGGGTGATGCCTTTTGGACTAAAAAATGCAGGAGCAACCTATCAAAGGCTGGTAACCAAGATGTTCAATCACCAGATAGGCCAAACAGTGGAGGTCTACATCGACGACATGGTTGTAAAGACCAAGGAGCCAAAGAATCATCTTGCGGACCTAGCCGAGGTATTTGACATACTCAAAACATATCAGCTCCGACTAAATGCATCAAAGTGCGCATTTGGGGTTGGATCTGGGAAATTCCTAGGGTACCTGGTAACCAGAAGGGGAATAGAAGCCAGCCCAGATCAGATCAAGGCCATCCTAGATCTACAGAGCCCCACCTCGGCAAAACAGGTTCAAATGCTCACTGGCAGGGCCGCAGCCCTAAACAGGTTCATAAGCCGGAGTTCAGACAAGTGTAAACCCTTCTTCAACTGGTAAAGAAGACTGCAGACTTCCTGTGGACCGAGGAATGTGAGGAAGCTTTGGCCGATCTAAAGAAGTATCTGACCACGGCTCCAATCCTCTCAACGCCGGGCCCGAGGAGGAATTGTTTTTGTACTTGCTGTGTCCGAACATGCTGTGAGTGCAGTACTAATCCGAGAAGAGAAGGGAGACCAGAAGGCCGTCTACTATGTAAGTAAGACCTTAGCCAGTGCTGAAACAAGGTACTTGCCACTAGAGAAATTAATGCTGGCCCTAGTCATGGCCTCAAAGAAATTGAACCACTACTTCCAAGCACACAAGATTCTGGTGCTAACAGAACACCCATTGAAATCCCTGTTACAACAAGGAGATTTGACAGGAAGAATCGCAAGGTGGGCAGTAGCCCTGGGACAATATGACCTGGAATTCAGGCCCAGAACAGCAATCAAGGGCCAAGTTTTGGCCGACTTTGTGGCAGAATTTACGCCAGAGTCAATCGAACGTCGGCTCCGATTAGCCGAGATGAACAAAGCTCTAGCAGGCAAGAAGAATCCCAGCCGACAGCAAAAGAGCAAAGGAAGGAGAAGCTCAGACCCTGCAGCATTTACATCGGCGACTCGTTTAGACTCTTTGTCGATGGAAGTTCAAACCGACGAGGAGCGGGGGCAGGGTACTGCTGATATCCCCAGATGGAGAAATAATAGAACAATCCATCCGTTTGGGGTTCAAGGCCTCAAACAATGAAGCTGAATAGAAGCATTGATTGCGGACTAAGAACTGGCAGCAGCAGCTAAGCCGATGAGGTAATAGTTTTTTGTGATTCACAACTAATTGTTAACAGCAACAGGGCGATTTGTAGCCAGGGAGAGCGCATGTCGGCTATGCAAAAGAGGTATCAGATGCGAGCCTATTTCAGAATTGCGACTCTTCAAGTTAGCCGAGATGATAACACCACGCCGAGCGTTGCCAACTGGCAGTCAATGCAACTGGAAAGACGAGACAATATGATGATACATGTCGGGCCCGAGCATAGAACCACGACGCGAAGAAGAGGCAATGTGTGTGGACATGGGCCGAGCTGGATGGATGCAATTGTTCATTCCTGAAAGAGGGAAAATTGCCAGAAGACCCAAGGAGGCACACAAAGTCAGTTGAAGTCGGCAAGATTTTGCAACTGCAGAGGGACATCTCTACAGAAGGTCTTTCACTGGACCCCTATTAAGGTGCGTACACCCTTTCAAGTTGAAGATTTTTTTATGAAATTCATGAAGGATTTGTGGAAGCCACACTGGGGGCAGATCATAGCCCATAGGGCCATTACCCAGGGGTATTGGTGGCCATATATGCAAAAAGATGCGAAGCTAGTGAAGAAGTGGAACTGCAAGGTTTGCACCTTTGATCACAGCCAGCTGCGACCTAATCCAGTATCCAGCCTCTGGCCTTTGCCCAGTGGGGATGGATCTGGTGGCAATTGCCCCAAGCAACTGGGCAAGGAATACTGTTGGTGGCAACGGATTACTTACAAAGTGGATAGAGGCAGAACCTCTGCAAGATCCGAGATGTGGAGTCAAGAACTTTATATGGAAGAACATCATCACCAGATTTGGATTCCAGAGCATTGTGCGACAAGGAACCATTGACAGAAGCTGATCAAAACTTCTGTGCAAATTCAAGATCAAGAATTACTTTTCAACCCAAGTTCCCCAAAGCAAGGACAAGCAGAAGCATCCAACAAAGTAATTCTGGATGGAATAAAGAAGAGGTTGCAGCAGCAGCAAAGGGAAGTGGGTAGAGAATTCCCAAGTGCTTGGGCATATCGGACACGCCGAGAAGATCACAGGGGAATCCCCTTTGCCATGGCTATGGCACAGAAGCAGTCATTCCATGGAGGTCGGCATCCCAGGGATCGAACCCAGGGAGTTGAGAAGGGACTAATGATGTACTCTTAGCCCGAGATCTGGATCTTTGGAAGAAGAAGAGAGAAGCTGCAATCAGCTTGCAGATACCAGCAACAGCTTGCAGGGCTTAAAAAGAAGGTAACCCAGAGATTTTCAAGTCGGCGACCTAGTCTTGAGAAAAGTGGTCGGCAACAAGAAGATCCCAGGGAGGGCAAGCTGGCCCAAACTGGGAAGGCCTTACAGAATACCTCGGTTTGGAAGGAGCATATCGGCTTGAAGATAATGAGGGCAAAGCATGCCAAGACCCTGGAACACTTGTAATTGAAATTTTTCTATCATTGAGAGTTTATTTTGGCCGATGCATATATCTTAGAGATCTGGAAACATGGTAAATGAGAACCCAAGTGGAACTCAGGTTCACATTGGGGGCAGAGAAACAAGCTACATTGTGAAATTGTACAATTACAATTGTCAATAACAGCCTCATAATAGATGGTCGCGAATAAAAGCTACCATTAATAGATGTTGGAAAGCTACCATTGTTGAAATTTGTAGCAATTTACAAGTTGGTTAGCCGAATAATCTTCACTTGTTGAAATTTGTAGCAATTTACAAGTTGAGTGTACCGAATAAGCTTACTTCGCTTGTTGAAATTTGTAGCAATTTACAAGTTGAAGTTAAGCCGAGAAGTTTTAGCTTCGCTTGTTGAAATTTGTAGCAATTTACAAGTTGAAGTTAGCCGAGAATGATTCTTACTTCGCTTGTTGAAATTTGTAGCAATTTACAAGTTGAAGTTAAGCCGAGATGTTTAACTTCGCTTGTTGAAATTTGTAGCAATTTACAAGTTGAGTAAGCACTTTAGAATCTACAAATTGTAATTGTCTTCGCTTGTTGAAATTTGTAGCAATTTACAAGTTGAAGTTAAGCCGAGATGTTTGCTTCGCTTGTTGAAATTTGTAGCAATTTACAAGTTGAAGTAAGCCGAGATATTGTTTCTCTTCACTTGTTGAAATTTGTAGCAATTTACAAGTTGAAGAAGCCGATGTTATGGCATACAGTCTTATAGCAATCTGCTGGTTGGACATACCAATGACGATGTTCAAACACTTGTTGAAATTTGCAGCAATTTACAAGTTGAAGCTAAGTATATTATTCAATCCTTGTTAAATTTGTAGCAATTTACAAGTAGATTGCTGTTTAAACCTTGATTATAATCTGAGGATAGTTTGCTGTATATAATGGTCCTTGTTGAAATTTGCAGCAATTTGCAAGTAGGTTGGACTGATATAACAGGTTGAAGTTTAGCCGACATGTTACCATCTGTTGGAATTTTGTTGCAATTACAAGTGGGGGAAACTGAGATTATTGTTTGAACGCTCATTGAAACATAGGAAAGTTTGCAAAAGTTAACATTGAAATGTATATGTTTTATACTTGTTGAAATTTATGAAAAGATTGCAGGTCAGTATCTTGCCGAAGTAAAACTTGCAGGTGTTATGCCCGAGGTATGTAACCCCGAGAAGATTACACAAAGAAAGAATTGTGTACAACATGCAGAATATTCTAAGTATAAAACTACACAGAAGCAATAAAGAAGAATCAAAAGACTATAACATTCAGAAAGAAGCAGTTGCATATAAGGTAGGCACTATGGCCAAGCAAATTGTTCACAAGCAGCAGAGAGGCACATCGGCACAAAAGAGCATACATTGTTTGAAAAAAGGACAAAAAACAACAAAGTACAAAGAGGAAAACAAAAGACATTCAAGTTGCTTCAGCTTCAGGAGTTGGTTGGGCTGGACATCGGAGGGCTCTTGAAGAATAACATCAACACCTTCTTCTGCCACAACCTCAGTCTGCCTTCCACCACAACTTCAGCTTCTTTCTTTATTCTCTGAAACCTCGGCCCGTTTGTCAGCTGCAACTTCGGCATCAATCTCAGCAAGGGTTTCATCAACACTTCTCTCTGCCAAAAGAAGGTCAGAGGATAGAGTGCCAATGTCCGCCTTTTTGGGAGCAGCATCAGGTCTTCATCTCCAGTCAAGTCCAGGACTTGATCACCCTTTGGAGGAGATTTGGCCTTCCTCACCAGGGCTTCTTCTTCACCTTCACCTTCCTCTTCAGCCTCGGCTTCAGAATCATCTTCTTCAGCTTGGCTTGGAGATGGAGGAAGAGGACAAGGAAGACGCATGGCCTTGGTCTTGCGCCATGGCGAGTCGACTGGAAGATCAAGCTTTTTGGCCAAAGCATTCCAACCTAGGGAATATCCCTTGTTGCATGCTTGCTTGACCTGAAGCTTATAGTCTTCAGCGACATCGGCCATGCCTTCATTATAAGCAGCATCAATTTCAGCTTTCTTGTTGGCCAAGGCTTCTTGTAGCTCCTTTTCGGCCTGGGCCGCTTTCTCCTCGGCTTCCTTCTGCTGAGCCAAAGCAACATTTTTAACAGCTTCAGCAAATCAGCCTTTTCATCGGCTATCTGTTTAGCCTTGGTTGCCTCCTCGGCTTGATCGCTCAGTTTTTTCATCTTGAGCTGGAGGGACCTGTTTTGTTTATGGATAAAGAAAACTCCTTCTCCATGTCGGCTAACTTCTTTGCTGTTTCAAAAGCCTGCATGGAGAAGGTATGGGCGTGTTGGATGGCCTGGAAGAATACAAGGCAAAAGTTATTATAAACATTTCAAAATTTTATAAGTATGAAAGAGATACTTTACCCATCTCCAAGTTGGCTGAGAGTGACAAACCTCAACCCTCCGCTGGGAAGAGGCGCTCTGAAACCCAGCCATCAGAATCACCAAAGTCAAAGAAGCGAGGTCGTCGTCCAGCAACTACCTCGGGGTCCAAAAAAAACACGACGCCCCCTGGGCCCCAAAGATCACTTTGGAAGACAGGCCGATTATGACTAGTGAAAGCGCGACGATATCAATGTCGGCGTTGCCCTCAGCACCGCTCTGCTTCTTCCAGGCGATCTAGAACGGAACGCCGAGTAGTATAGTGAGTACGAGAATTATGCTCTAATGCTTCAACACTCTGTTCAGGTAAGTGTTTTTTGTTTGGTACTTTTTCTTTCTTTCTGTTTCACTCTTGAACTATTTTCTAATACTTCCGCTTTCTTTCAGGCCATCCAGCATGCCCATTCTTTTTCAAAGCAGTCTTTTAAGAATCGGGAGAAGCTTTCTGAGATGAAGAGGGAGGTCTCCAGCCTTCAAAAGACCAACAAAGGTCTACAAGCAAAAAATGAAGAAGCTGGAAGACCAGGCTGAGGTTGCGATGAAGGAAAACTAATGCCGAGGAAAGGGCTGAATCTGCCGAGGCTATTAGGAAGGTTGCTGATTCACAAAGAAAGGAGGCTGAGGAGAAAATGGCCCAGGCCCAAAAGGAGCTCCAGGAGGCCCTGGCCACCAAGGAGGCTGAAATCAAGAATGCCGATGAAAAGGCTTATGCTCAGGGCATGGCCGATGTCACTGATGCTTATAAAATACAAGTGAAGCAGGCATGCAACAAGGGCTTCTCCCTTGGTTGGATGACTCTTCTAAAAAAGCTCAATGTTCCTGATGATTCGCCCCTGAGAAACCCCGACGCCATTCCTCTCCCAACCCTCCACCTCCATCTTCAACTCAACCTGGCAGTGGATCTGAGTCTGAGGATGAGGATGAAGATGAAGATAAAGCCTTGGTGAGGAAATCAAAAGATGCTGATGGGGCCAAGTCCTCTCCTCAAAATGAGCAAGTCCTGGACTTAACTCAAGATGAGGAGGGTGATGAGGTTGCAAAGCAAGCTACCCCTGAGTGGGCTTCATTCGATGTTCCTATAGCCGGTCAAAGCATTGATGAAACTCTTGCCCAGATTGACGCTGAGATCGCTGCGGAGAAATCGGTCGAGGTTACTTCTCAACAAATTCCGAGGTCCAAACCCAGACTGCTGCCGATGCAGAAGATCTTAGTTTTATGTCTTTGTTTTGTTTCTTGTATTTTGTACTCTAGTTTTGTGAGACAATGTAAGTTTCTTCATATGGCCGCTAATGTGCCCCTGTTTCGACTGAATGCTTAATATAACTTTCCTTTCGTGAATGCTTGTACCTTTGTCTTCTCTTTATTGTTTCTGCATGATTCTATACTTAGAATATTTTGCAAGTCTTTTTTTCTTTATGCAATCATCTCGGGGTAACATACCCCGGGTATAAAAGTTGATGATTTCCCTCGGCTTATCTTCAACTTGTAAATTGCAATAAATTTCAACAAGCGTTAAGCATTACTTCGATTTTAATTTCAACTTGTAAATTGCTACAAATTTCAACAAGTGAAGATAAACAATAATCTCGGCTTAACTTCAACTTGTAAATTGCTACAAATTTCAACAAGCGTTAAGCATTACTTTGGTTTAACTTCAACTTGTAAATTGCTACAAATTTCAACAAGTGAAGATAAACAATAATCTCGGCTTAACTTCAACTTGTAAATTGCTACAAATTTCAACAAGCGTTAAGCATTACTTCGGTTAACTTCAACTTGTAAATTGCTACAAATTCAAAAAGTGAAAGATAAACAATAATCTCGGCTTAACTTTAACTTTAACTTGTAAATTGCTACAAATTTCAACAAGCGTTAAGCATTACTTCGGTTTAACTTCAACTTGTAAATTGCTACAAACTTCAACTTGTAAATTGCTACAAATTTCAAAAAGCGAAGATAAACAATAATCTCGGCTTAACTTTAACTTGTAAATTGCTACAAATTTCAACAAGCGTTAAGTGTTTTGTCTTCTCTCTGCCCCAATGTGAACCTGAGTTCCACTTGGGTTCTCATTATTCAAAAACAATATTATGCATAGTTTCACAAGTTGGAGAATTCTGCTAAGATTTTATTGATAACATCGGCAAAAAATCAAACAACATCTAATGATAGAAAAATTTCAAATTACAAGTGTTCTAGGGTCTTGGCAATGCTTTGCCCTCATTATCTTCAAGCCGATATGCTCCATTGCCCAATACCGAAGTGAGTGATTCTGTAGGGTCCTTCCCAGTTTGGGCCAAGCTTGCCTTCCCTGGGATCCTTCTTGTTGCCGACGACTTTTCTCAGGACTAGGTCGCCGACTTGAAATTCTCTTGGATTAACCTTCTTGTTATAAGCTCTAGCAAGCTGTTGCTGGTATGCTGCAAGCTGTATTGCAGCTTTCTCTCTTCTTTCTTCTAGAAGATCCAGATCTCGGGCTAAGAGTACATCATTAGTCCCGTTCTCAACTCCCTGGGTTCTGATCCCTGGGATGCCGACCTCCAATGGAATGACTGCTTCTGTGCCATAAGCCATGGCAAAGGGGGATTCCCCTGTTGATCTTCTCGGCGTAGTCCGATATGCCCAGAGTACATTGGGCAATTCGTCTACCCACTTCCCTTTTGCTGCCTGCAGCCTCTTTTTTATCCCATCCAGAATTACTTTGTTGGATGCTTCTGCTTGTCCATTGCTTTGTGGAAAACTTGGGGTTGAAAAGTAGTTCTTGATCTTGAATTTTGCACTGAAGTTTTTGATCAGCTTACTGTCAAATTGAGTCCCATTGTCTGCAACAATTGCTCTTGGAATCCCAAATCTGGTGATGATATTTCGCCATATAAAGTTCTTGACATCCACATCTCGGATCTTGGCAAGAGGTTCTGCTTCTATCCACTTTGTGAAGTAATCTGTTGCTACCAACAGGTACTTCCTTTGCCCAGTTGCTTGGGGCAATTGCCCAACGAGATCCATTCCCCATTGGGCAAATGGCCAAGGACTGGATACAGGATTTAGGTCAGCAGCTGGCTGGTGTATCAAAGGTGCAAACCTTTGGCATTGTTCACACTTCTTCACGTAGGCTTCTGCATCTTTTTGCATGTAGGGCCACCAATACCCCTGGGTAATGGCCCTGTGAGCTAGTGATCTTCCCCCAGTGTGGCTTCCACAAATTCCTCATGAATTCATTTCATATAAAAAATCTTCAACCTGCAGAGGGTGTACGCACCTTAAGAGGGGTCCAGTGAAGGACCTTCTGTAGAGATGTCCCTCTGCTGTCAGACTGAATCTTGCCGACTTCAATCTGATCTTGTGTGCCTCCTTGTGGTCATCTGGCAGCTTTCCTTCTTTCAGGAACGCAACAATTGCGTCCATCCAGCTTGGTCCCATGTCTACGCACATTACTTCACGTTCTGCGACTACTGGTTCAATGCTCGGGCCCGACAAATATTCAATCATTATTGTCCTTGCTTTTCCCTGGTTGTATTGCACTAGCTAGGTTGGCCAATGCATCGGCATGGTTGTTATCATCTCGGCTGACTTGAAGCAGTCTGCAGTTCTGGAATAAGGCTGCCAGCCTGATGACCTCTTTTGCGTAGGCCGACATTCTTCATCTCGGGCTGCAAACTCACCGTTGTCTGGTTAACTATCAATTGTGAATCACAAAAGAATTATCTCATCTGCTTGTACTGCTGCTGCCAGCTTCAGTCCTGCAATCAATGCTTCATATTCTGCCTCATTGTTTGAGGCCTTGAACCCAATCGAATGGACTGTTCTAATATTTCTCCATCTGGAGATATCAGTACTACTCCTGCCCCTGCTCCTTGTCGGTTTGAACTCCCATCAACGAACAGTTGAAAGGAGTCATGTAATGTAAATGCTGCAGGGTCTGGGTTTCTCCTCTTTCCTTTGTTCTTTAGCTTTTGGCTGGGCTTCTGCTTGCTTGTCTGGACATTGTCTGTCTTCGCTCAACGGAGCCCGATGTTGGATGGACTCCGGCGTGAACTCGGCCACGAAGTCGGCCAAAACCTGGCCTTTGATTGCAGTTCTGGGCCTGTACTCCAGATCATACTGGCCTAGGGCGACTGCCCATCTGGCTATTCTTCCTGTTAAGTCTCCCTGTTGCAATAGGGGCTTTAATGGATGCTCTGTTAGTACCACAATTTTATGGGCCTGGAAGTAATGGTTCAACTTCTTTGAAGCCATTACTAGAGCCAGTGCCAATTTCTCTAAGGGTAGATACCTTGTTTCTGCGTCGGCTAGGGTTTTGTTTACATAGTACACAGCCTTTTGCTCCATTTTTTCTTCTCGGATTAGTACTGCACTAATCGCATGTTCTGAAACTGCTAAGTATAGGAACAGCTCCTCCCCAGGTTCTGGATTCGAAAGAACTGGAGCTGTGGTCAGGTACTTCTTCAGATCGGCTAATGCTTCTTCGCACTCCTCTGTCCAAAGAAAGTCTGTGGCTTTCCTCACTAATTTGAAGAAAGGTTTGCACTTGTCTGAGCTTCTGCTTATAAACCTGTTCAGGGCTACAGCCTTTTCAGTTAGCATCTGCACTTGTTTTGCCGACGTCGGGCTTTTCAGCTCTAGGATGGCCTTGATCTGATCTGGGCTGGCCTCAATGCCCCTCCTGGTCACCAGGTATCCTAGAAACTTACCAGATCCAACTCCAAATGCATACTTCGATGCATTGAGTCGGAGCCGATATGTTTTAGGATTTCGAAGACTGCTTTTAGATCGGCGAGATGACCCTCAGGCTTCTTGGACTTAACGACCATGTCGTCAGTGTAGACTTCTACTGTTCGGCCGATCAGGTGCTGAACATCTTGGTTACCAATCTTTGGTAGGTGGGCTCCTGCGTTTTTTCAATCCAAGGGCATCACTCTGTAGCACTATAGCCCTTTGGGGGTGATAAATGCAGTCTTCTCTTCATCTGCTGGGTCCATAGCTATCTGATGATCACCCTGTAGGCATCCAGGAAGCTCATCCTCCATGCCTGAAGTAGCATCCACTAGCTGGTCAATCTGGGTTGGGTAGAGAGAAGCTGTCTTTGGGACAAGCCTTGTTTAAATGGTAAAGTCTACACAGACCCTCAAATTACCGTTCTTCTTCTTTACCACCACTGTAGTGGACAGCCACGTCGGGTAGTGAACTTCTCTGATGGCCCTAGCCTCCAGAAGTCTATCTACTTCTTCTTCTACCGCTTCGACGTGCGTCAATGGTTCTTCGGGCTCGTTGAATTACAGGTTTGGCCGACCTGTCAACATTCAGTTTGTGGCAAGTGACCTCGGGGTCGATGCCAGGCATTTCATAAGGTGTCCAAGCAAACACCTCAATTTTTTCCTCTTCTTCGGCTAAGCCCGAGCCGAGAAGAAAGAAGTGTTCTTCATCCCCCTCCTGGATGAGGACTTTCTTCAGTGCCTCTTCGCTCTTCTCGGCTGGCTCTTTGCCGATGTCTTCCAAGACTTCCACGTCCTCATCTTTAATTTCTGCCTTTTTTGGCTCTCGTATGCTGCAGGTTGATTTCATTGCTGCCATAGAGCAATTCTTCGCCTGCAGCTGATCGCCCCTGACTTCCTCTATCCCATGTTCTGTTGGGAATCGCAATAGTTGATGCAATGTTGAGGGAACTGCCCCTATTGCATGCAACCATGACCTTCCCATGATGATGTTGTAAGGGGAGGGTGTGTCAATGACGGTGAATTCTGTCTTGATCTTCCTGGTGCCAACCTGCACCTCCAAGTTCACTGCTCCCAGTGGCCATGTCGGCGTTCCATTAAACCCAACCATTGGGCCATTGGATTGTTCCATGTCGTCTGGGTGAAGGTCGAGCTCCTTGTAACATCGGACGTACATGATGTCACAAGAGCTGCCTTGGTCAATCAGGATACGTTTCACTTGGCACTCCCCAACCTGGAGGGATGCTACCAAGGCATCGTTATGCGGATGCTGGACCATCTCTAGGTCGGCTTCAGTAAAGGTTATCATTGGTCCCTGGCATCCTTTTGCCCGATGTCTTTTCTTTCCGACTTGATAGACATGTTGTAGGTGTTTTACCTTCTGGGTCTCCCCTCTGATTTCGTTCTCGTTGACCTTCGAGTGAATCACATTGACTACCCGAGGTCCTCCTGCCTGAGGTTGTTGTACTGGGGGAGGCGGGGCTGCTGGTGCTTGAGGCAATCTTGCCTATTCTTCTCTTGTTCTGGCATCGTCGACCAGATCTCTCAGATGGCCTTGCCTTACCAAGTCCTCCAAGTGTGCCTTCAGGGCTCTGCAACTCTAAGTTGTGTGCCCCTCTTCATTGTGGTAGGCACAGCACCTGCCGACGTTCCTTCCCATGAATTCCCCTGGTGCCCTTGCTGGTGCCCTAAAATAGGGTTGGTTCCGAATTTGTTCCCGGACTTTGTGAATTAGGGCCCGGAACACAGTCGTCACCGCCTGTGCAGCCCTCAGTTCTGTTTCATGTTTGTTCGATCCGTTGTTACCTCGGCCTCGCTTTGGCGAGCCGTTTCCTTTCTCTTGCTTAACCTCCCTAGTCCCGATGTATCTTCTTCGGCTCTGGCATACTTCTCGATTCTCACCATGAGCTTTTCCATGCTTTTCGGCAAAGTTTTTGCCAAAGACTTCCGTAGTGGACAGTTGTCTTTCAGGCCGTTCTTGAATGACACGACCGCCACTTCTTGATTACATTCTGGTATTCGGTTGAATACCTCATAGTACCTTTTTGCGTAGGCCCTAAGGCCTTCATCCTTACTGATCTTCAAAGCCATCAGTGCATCCACCCTCAATGGCTGCAGCTTGTTTGTCACGGACCTGGCCACGAACATCTCGGCCAGGCCTTCCCATGTCTTCACGCTCTCCTTCGGTAGTTTGTGGAACCAATCTGATGCAATCTCCCCGAAGGATGAGGGGAACACTTTGCAGAGCAATGGCTCGTTCCCACTATATAGTGCTATTGAGTTCAGATATAATCTGACGTGGAAGTTGGGGTCTGACTTCTCGTCATATATTTGAAACCTCGGCATACTGAATCTCTTCGGCGCCTCAAACCTGTCCAATTCCACCGAGAATGGTGTCCTCGGCTTATTTGGGGAATTTACCTCGGCTTCGGCATTCTGTTGCTTCCTTTTGAGGTAATCTCTCAAGTCTTCTTTTGTCCTCCCAGGAGCTCGGCTATCTCCTGCTTTCAGTCTTTTTGGTGCACTACTTTCAGCCTCGTGGTGAGTCCTTTTTACCCCTCTCCATGAATTGTGTCGAAGCACAGCACCTGTCCCTGAACATGCCGATGTCCCTTGGGGTCTGCTTCCTTTGTGTGATGCGTCCTCCGTGATTCTTCTCTTCTTGGCTCCCTTCGTCCGACCTCCCTGGAAGGTCGGTGAGAGTGTCTTTCGCTCCCGTTGTGCTGAGGGGCTATGGGGATTGTTCTCTGCCCTCCATTCTGGGCATTGGCTACTGGAATCGGCGTGTCCTGCAGTGGGAACGGCGGCTGCATGACGTTATTTTGCATCATGAAATTGACAACCAACTGCAGGTTTGCCAATTTGTTTGCCATCTCCTTCATCTCTTCGTCCCTCCGCAGGCATCTATCCTTCCATACCTGGAGGTTGTCTTCGTTGTAATAGCCACTTCGATCTGGCTTCTTTGGTGCGTCGCTAGTCTGGCCGACGTCCTTTACTCCGTGATTCTGGTCACGAGTTTCTGCATTGTATTCGTCTTCTGTGACATCCAGGTCAATAGGTCTCCCACTCCCAGCAGGAGCGTCGTCCCCAATTTTTTCCTTCTGTCCGTTGCTGGCCATCTATTCTCCTATCTTTCCCACAGACGGCGCCTAATTGTGTGAGTGATTTTCTGACCACACTGCCCGCTTAGTATCCAACTGGAGAGTACCGGCAGAATAGATGGCGCCTGACTAACCTGCAACAAAAATATAAGAATCCTGCGGTGGTTCGCCACCCGGGGGTACTCTGACGATCAAGTCAGTACTCAATATCTCTCAAAGATAATTCATTATTCAACTCACAAGCTTGAGCATAAAAAGCATAAATTGCATACCTTCGACCCACGGGGGTGCCTCTTCTTTTATAGTTAACTCAATCCCAGTCCCACTAGAAACCTGACTTCTATGGACTTCCATTCAGTGCTTACTTTGGACTCTACAAGAGATAAGGATAGACTCCCTAAGAGTGTTATCCTTATCCATCATGTAGTCTTCCTTCATCTTAGGACTCTTGTCCCTTATCCGTTTATTTCGGATTCCGATATCTTCGGAGGAAACCTCGGCCTAGCCGAGATCACCTCGGCATAACGACCAGGACACGTGGCACCTCGGCTGACACGTCGGCGTCACCTTGCCACGTGTTGGTACTCAGAAAATATATCCCCACATATAATATCCCTTCAAGTCATATATATATATATAATTCGAGACATTTAGTCATAATTTCATATTCATTCGAAGCACTTTATTAGTACTATTATATCATTCAAAACACTTTGTTGGTATTATCCGAAGCACTTTATTGTTTAGATTAGTCATGTGTTTGGTTCGGCCCTTCAAAAATTCAAGTAAACATCATTTTGAAGAGCCGCGGGGGGTAATGTTGGCACCATAAATCTATAATTTTTATTATTATTTATTATTTATTATTTATATAATCACAGGACATGTGGCATCCTTTTACTCATTTGGAGGTTATGAAAAGTTATGAAATGTGAAAAGATGACGGAGAATAAAGTGGAGAACATGGAGCATGAAGTGGAGGTTGAAAGAAGTTATGGAAGATCATGTAGTATGAAATAGAGGAGGTGGAAGAGTGGTTAGTTTTAAGTAGTTTTTTCTACAAATGTTTGCTTATAAATAGCCATTCATAGCTACATTGTAAAGGAGCGAGAACTCAAATCAAAGACAATTGATTTATATTTTTCTTGTCATTTATATTTCATGCATTTTATTTTACGCACTTTCTTTTTGAAGCATTTATTTTCAGCATTTCCTTTTCGAAGCATTTTATGCACTTCCTTTTCAAAGCATAGGAGTAGAGGTAAGTAATTGTTATTTTGATTGTTCATTCAATCATCTTTCTCTGTCTCCCTCATTCTTCTTTTAATTTTTCTTTTCTTTAACACTTGGCAATTTTGAAGTCCTCTTCATTGAGGCAAAAGAACTGTCAATGTAATCACTTGATAATTGGCTTGGTACGTTCGCATTTATGATATTTTCCTTCGTATGAAAAATATGCCAACAGAAACAATTCACACCCCAATAACTCGTAACGATGTCGTGGGCTAAAATCATTCATAAATCAATCATACAAAATCATATCATCACAAACGTGTAATATCATATCGACAAACACTATTTGATGATGATGTGGAATTGTTGTGTATGTAATGAAATATGAATTGAACAACCCCGCAACCGCCAATGTCACTACAACATTTTCTTAATTTAGTGACATTTGAAAGTGTCACAAAACTATTCTTCTAATGATATTTTTTAGTCTTGTGGCATTTTAAACAAGTGTCATTTATACATGTGCCACAGTAGATACTAGTAGTACCTCAGTGACACTTGCAAGTGCCACTATATACCATCATGGTTAAAGACTCTCAATAACACTTTAATGTCATGATAGACACTATTTGTGACACTATCAAGCGTCATAAAAAAAGATTTAGTGGTACTTCAGGGACACTTGTAAGTGCCATTACACCATCAATGCTACAGACTTTCAGTGACACTTTAATGTCATGGTAGACATTATTCATGACGCTATCAAGTGTCATTAAAGAAGACTTACAATCTAAAAAATGCCACTATATAGATTTTTAATGGCGCTTGTTACGCTACAATTGATATTTTTAACAACTTCATAAATGCCACTAAATCCAATTCATTTGTGTCATTAAATGGACATAAGTGTCATTGGAGCTTATTCTAGTGACACTTTGCAAAGCTACTACCACTACTACGAAACGCCACTTATATGTTCTTTTGATTGACACTTTTAAAAGTTACAACTAAGCATGCGTAAATGATTGAAAAAATTAAATCGAGTTTATAAAAAATTAAATATTAATTGTCACATCCTATATTAATTTGACATCCATTCATCTTATAATATTTTCATAATCATAAATAAGTATTACCACCATAGGATCATCACATCAAAAAAAAAAAAAATCAAATCACAATCACAATCACAATCATTTTTTTTATCTAAAAATATAAATTTATTTATATTGCAATACAAATCATAATCAAAATTATAAGATATTCTACCACATTAACAAAGTTAAAACAAAAAAATAATAAAAATTAAAAGGAAATCATTCTAACCATACGTTCTGAAAAGTCATAGTGATATCCATCTTCCGGAGAGACAAATTATCAAAAACAAATTCAGTTCCTAAATTCTCAACCTCACTTGTATAAATATTCTCGGCTAGCATCCATAACTTGCAAAATTTGCATCCAAAAGATAAACATATAAAGGTAATTGAAACTATATTAAGTTAATACAAATTTATTGATGAAATTAGTATTTACGAAATAAATATGCCACAAATGGAGCAGGTCAAGCAACATGAGCTCCAATAGCTTATCCAATTGTTTTGGCAAGTCCATTTGATCAGATCAAGCTCTCATTAGGTTTGATTGACACTTGAACATGTACCTCCCAATAGTCAGGTTCTAGTTCTTTCCCTTCTACTTCTTTAGATGGGTCTGTACTTTTAAGTACTCCGATTGCAACTGTATTTGTTAACCTAGTGATACTTTTTAGAACAACTATATCTCTCACCTGTAAATCAAGATTTAACTACTTAAGTAATTATATATTTACAATTAATAAATAATATTTAAAAAATAAACTAGTACAAAGTGCTAGAGTGAAGATGATCACAACCGAAAGAGACATGCATTTCTCTAGTAGATAAGCAAGCCACATGATTTAATCACTTAATTGAGAATTAAAATAAAAACATAGCAAAATAATGCAAAATCCCACTGGAGCATTTAAACAAACACTTGCAAGACATTATATAAAATCACAACATAAATATAATAATAGTAAATCACAACTAACCTTTTATATTAAAAGATAAAAATTAATAAATTCATGAGTTAAAATATTAGATTTTTTAGATTGTATCAAGTTTTATGCTTAAAACAAGAAGATCATAAATAAGTGACAAAGATAGAGGTCTTGTGTGTGTTTGATGAGAGTGAGAAAGAGAGAAAGAATACCTAATGAACTATGATCGTAAAAGATGAAAACATAGCAAATTTGTGTTGTAGATGGTAGATAAGGATGTCATGAAAGATAAAGAATGATAAACCCTTGCTTCATTATTTGGCTCCCGCCTCTTTGTCCCGCCAAAATCAAATTTGCTTCACCAATTTCAGAATTGTCGAACTTCCACCTCTATCTCTATCTCGATCTGCTCTGCGGATTTTGCCTCATCAAATTTGGTTTGTGTCACATCCCAAAATTTGGACAATTAAATATTAAATGAGAACTAAACCCCAATCAATATTCCATCATCCAAATCTTAGGGGTGAAACAAAAATCAAAATGTTTTCGTCCCAATCTAGTTTAAGTAAATTTCAATACTCAAAAAAAATATAAGGGATAAAAAAAAAATTAACAAACGTCAACCAAACCATCCATCATAAATTCATGACCATCCAATACCTCCAACATTAAAATAGCAACAAATAGTCAAAACAACTTAGATAATGTAAAGTTAGAAAATAACACACAATGCCAAACTATCAAAATACTAAAGTCATAAAAAAATAAAATAAAATAAAACTAATATCGACCCTAAACTTCAAAAAATAAAAGAAGTCCGAAAGATATGTCCTACAACTGTAGTCATTTTCCGTCACCACCGTAGTTCCAACTAATTCTACAAAAGAAGCTCGGCTGTGCTCAAACAAAACGTACCCAAGATGCCAAGAGACAAAACGGTCCAGTATACAAGTATACTGCTATAAGTATAAGATTTGACACCCACGTGTCTACCAGACACAAACAAAAGTACATTTAATTCTTGTTACGGGACAAGACAAGTAGTTCCACCCGCACCAAGATGAATGGGTAGTTTCTCAAGATACGATGACATTTAGTTTCTTACCCGTATACTACTAAATATAAATTGAGAATACAACAACAACAACAACAACAACAACAAAAAACACAATATGGTGGATAAGTCCTGTATAAGAAGTTAGTAAGACCTACCATTCTGCAAAAAATGAAGTTAGTATAGTTTAATCATAAGTAAATTACTAAAGAAGTATAAAAATATACAGTTTTATGCTTATATCATTCGAATTGACTAAAACTCAAAGAATAAAAGTTGTACAGAATCAAATTTCTTAAAAGACAAAACGAATGAATTTAGTAGAAACTGAACAAGTTGAGAAAAAAAATTGATAGAAAAACCTAGACGAAATTCAACCGAAAAATCTGAAGCTGAAAACGAAAAGAACTGCCCTAAAATGATTTTTTTCGGAAACGTTCGAAACACGACAAGTGTCACGACCCAACCTCAGGGGGCTTAGGGTTGGAATCGCACTAACTTATTTTATTTGTAGCAAATTAAACTGCGCAAGCGAAAATAAAAACAATTAAACAGAAATTTTACTTCATTTTACTATTTAAGAAAAAGAAAATACATCTATAGGGCTCTAGTTATTTTATTATTCAATGACCGGCCCCGAGTAGAACAAAAAGGGAGCAATACTAAAAAAAGAAAGATAAAAAAAAAAAGTGGTTCAACAGCAATCCATGAGCGGGTTCCATTTTGTGGGGTTATGGGTTTCCTCTACATCTTATCACCTGAAAGGGTAAGAGCTATAAGCACACAGCAGAGTGAGAAATATTATGCCAAGAGTATAGGGAATACAAAATAACCATGGATAGTTAGTTAAATCAAAATATTTACATAACTCAAAATAAATCATTTAAGTGGCAGAAACTAAAATACAGAAGTTATAACCATAACCACGATACAGAACAAAACAGAACATAGGTCACAGAAGTGACAACCAGAACAGAGGTCAATGGATCCATGACAAACAGAGGACCACAAAGTGGCAAAACAGAGGTCAATGGTTATTTAAGTCCCCCAAGGTGTGGGACTCCCGTGGTGGTATTTACAAAACATAATTGTTTACAAGGTTATAGTCAAATATTCTTTAAAATTTAAACAAACATATCCATGGGTTTCATTTTTAACAAATAGAGTTCCGAAAATAATCCACGTAACTGAAATATGAATATAGTTTATGATAATTTATAAAACGTAACTTGTATAAAATAAACTATGGTAAGTTAAAACATGCGTAAAATACATTATGATGACTTAAGGTATAATATAACTCACCTTAAGATTGAGTTTTACTAATTCCTTTATATTTTTGTTTATTTTCGGCTCCTTCCTTTCTACTGATCTCCTTTCTCTCTTCTCTTTTTCTCTCCGTTAGATCACTTACCATTTCACAGCCCCCCTTACTTCCTTATATACACGCTACATGGTGCTGACTCATCCCGTTATGATGACCCCATATAGATGACTCAGCTCTCCTATTTGTTTAGGTGGCACAGGTGTCTCCATTCTATTTCTTCAAGGCAATTTCCAAATCTCCTATAAATAAATGGTTTGATTTGCTAATCTTCAGAAATCTCCAGCATTAAACATTAGATAAAGGCAAGTTGATTTTTTTTTTATCTTTTTTTTTTTTTTTATTTTTTATACATATGTATATTATTATTATTTTATCTAAATTTTACATTGACTCTAATAAATAAATTAAATTATATTCTATAGCATATCATCATAATATTAATTATTTTGTTTTACTGTTACACATTATTATTATTCTCATTCTATATATTTATTTTATTATTATTGTCAAAATAATATATTACCACATACAACCATAGTTATTCTTTAACTATAATTATTTGTGTGGTATTTAATTCGTTTAATTATATTTATACATGCTAATTTTTTCACATTAATTAGTGATTAACTTAGTTCTACATAAATTCCCTCGTCACATATTTGATAACCGCAATGACAAATAAATTTACATAACACGTATAGCTTATTTATTTTATTACTTCTATAAATTTTACTTTATCGCATACAATCACAAAATTAATTCTTCTATTTTACTATTATAGATTATCATTATTTTTTTTTATTAATAGTCGTGGTTGGTTGTAATATTAATTAAATATTTTGGGGTGTCACAGCAAGTGTTCAAAATAATGTTTTACTTTAGTTTACGCGAAATCAATGAAAATGAGCTCGTTTCGTGGGTTAAAACAACATCTAAAGTCTATATTGCTAAAATAAACAAAAACTATTGTAACAAAGATCTTCTAATTACAAGTTCTAATTGATCTTTTTAGTAAAATGTTAAAATATAAAAGTTATCTAGAATTACGTATACATGTCTCTACCCAAATTTCGTAATTTATTGATGTCGTTTATTATTTTTCGAGATATACAAATCAATATAATTAAATTATACCAATAAACTCATATTTAATTCTATGTACCTTAATTCCACCACTTCGGCTCTTCACTTCTGCCCTACACATATATCTCATGTGCCTCCTGTATACCTAACACCACTCCGAAGCCAAACTTGCAAGGGGATATCGTCCCGAGTTTGACCTACACTCCCCGGACGGTTAGTATATACGTATGTGCGTAAATCAAAGCACACGTCTACTCCTGAGAATGAGGTAACAATATATATATACATAACCCCTCATCTACTCATGAGAACAAACATAACAATGCCGAGTCTAAGGCATTCAAATCAATCTCATAATCCTCACTTTTTTTTTATACACTTTTTCTCATCAGCACTCAAATAAAACAACAATTCCTAGAGTCATGGTGGAGTATTTAGAATTTATCTATGAGTTTCTAATTTATTTTAATTTCATATATCCATGAGTTTGATTACAACCATAAAATAAATATATATAAAAATTCTAAATCTTGCATACACAACTAATCAAAATAATTGAAATCAATTCATCATCTTTATGCCAACACAATATCAAACCAACATAAAAAAAAATAAAAAAATAAAAAATAAAAACAACGAAATAAACATAAATTAAGGGAAGTGGGTTTTGCACTCACAATTATTTTTCAAATCGAAGAAATACTTGAAGAATTAATGAAACCATCAAAATAAAACCCTAACCCTTTTTTTTTCTCTCTTCTCTCTCCCGCCACCTCTCTTTCTCTCTCTCGTCTGCTCTCTAATTTTGATTTTTTTTCTCTTTTCCTTTTCCTAATGACAGCCCTATTACAACCTAATCATAATTATATAACCTAATAACTATTATATTATATCATACAAATACAACATACATAAATATGATATATTTTATCAATATATAAAATTTTTTTATATATAAATATATAAATATTTGAATTAATTATATATAATTAAATATCATATTTAATTAATTAAATACCACATTAAATTGTCATGTATGCACGTGATTAATAAAGCCAAAAAAATAAAATAAAGTAATAATAATAATAATAATAAATAATGACTTAAGAAAAAATTAGGGTCGCTACTCCTTTGAGCTTCCTTATTTCCTTTGTTATATAATATATAATATATATATATATAAATAAATTTAAAAAAAAATGGTGGAGAATGAGACCAGGTGCATCATATGGATTAAGTTTGTTCATATTTTAAATAAAAAAATAAAAATTAATTTTGGTCCTTATATTTTTAATTAAATCAATTGTAACGTGTAATTTTTAATTTTGTGTCAATTTAGTCCAATTAATAATACCGTTAGTATTTTTAATGAAAAATGATCACTGAATTTGTTGAGGTTAACTCAACGAGTTGAGCAAAATTATTATTTTACCTCTAAAAGAATGTCATATGTCACTTGTATGCATATTTATCATTAAAAAATGATAACAATTAGGGCTAATTACATTATTAGTCTCTCTATTTTGGCTATTATGGCATTTTAGTCTTTGTAATTCTAATTGAATTGATTTTAACCTTGAATTTTTTATTTTGTCTCAAATTGGTCCAATTGATAACATTTTTTAATGACAAATGTAACCTGTCATTGTTTTAGAAGTAAAACAAAATACTTGGTCAATTCAATACTAAATTGACGTAAAATCTAAAATTAAGTGTCAAAATTGAGTCAATTAAAACTATATGGAACAACAAAATATAAGGATTATTGATATAATTTACTCAACAATTATAACCAATTGAAATAAATTGAGATAAATCCGTAAATTCAGAGTCAAAATCGAGGTAATTGAAATTATAGCGACTAAAATTCAAGAAATTTTATTATTGTACAGGAAAGCAATTTGAAATTTTATTTTTCCTGTTAAGTCATATAAAGTCGTTGATCAATTTTATACATGTGACACGTACAATTAAAAAAAAACATGTTATATTGAGTTTAATTTATTTATTTTTATTTATTTTGTGTATTTTAAAAATTTTGGAAATATATTGGCATTTTTTGTTCTTTCAAAAAATGCCATTAGATAGCTTGGAAAATTTTTGACTTAGTGATATTTCTCAAAATGTTATAAAATATTTGTTTATGACACTTTTCATCTAATGCTATAAAAAGTAATTTGCACCTACCTAATTTAGTGACATTTGTTGATAAATGTCACTAAAATAATTTATTGTGTCATTCTTTTATAAAATGCTATAAAATTGATGTGACATTTCTTTATTGAAATGTCACTAAAATCTTATATGTTTGTGATTCTGTGACATTTTTTTAAAATATGTCACAAAATATTATTTTTGTAGCATTTATTAAAAACATACCCTTAATATAATACCACTAAAATGTATTTTTGTTATAGTGTGTATGGGGAAATTGATGTGTATCAAATGGGTAAAACAACAGCCTCACAACAAAACCTACATCCCACGATCATCATAATGACGTGGAATTGTTGTGTGTATTTAATATTGCGATTAACTCACCACCAAGTGTGTGTACAACCCTATGTATAAAAACAACAATCTAAGAACAAAGAACCTGGTGAGCAATGGTAATGCGTATGTGTTTAACAACAACACGAATTATCACATCTGAAACACATCTACAAATAATAACAAAAGCAAACGAAATAAACAATGAAAATGAACTTGGTGATTAACGAAATGAACCAATGGACAATGATCGCAACACTGTCGTAAACCCAGCCGGCACAACAAAAATGTTCACCACAACATCGTCCCCTAGCTCCCGTTGTATATCTTCACATTCGAAATCAATAAGGTAATCCCCCAACGCAATCTAAAATCATTCTAATTTCAAATCTCTGAAAAACTACATTGTAAATCTTACATTTCCAGTACAAAGAGAAAATATAAAAACCCACACTATTACCAAATATCAAAGGGTGTAACTGTAACATCACATACTAATAAATATATCAAAACAACTTTACCAAAATGAATGAGACTAAACAGTCTACAAAAAATATCTTAGGACTAAATGAAAAACCATTCACTACAAGAAAAAATATTTTTGGCGACCACCTATTTTGAGTTGGTCGCAAATAGTCCACTTTCTGCGACTAAAATTTTTTTGGTCGTTGATGGGTATGATTTCGCGACCCACAATTTTTTGGTGGCTAATAGCTAATTTTTGGCGACTAAATACAAATTTGGTCGCAGAAGGTCGTCTTTTGGTGACCAAAAAATAAGTTGGTCGCGAATGACTTACCTATTGGCGACCAACTACAAATTTGATTGCGGAAGATCACATTTTGGAGATCAAAAAAATAAGTTGGTCGCGGAAAGTTATGGTGGGATAAATTAAAAAAAAAAAAAGGTACTACTGTAATTACAATTCTATTTTTCTATTTAGGCATTGAAGGTTTTATGAAATAATATATAACCCAATTTTTATGGGTTATATATTTTCTTTGCCAAATGTGAACAACAAGCATGTTATTGGCAGAGTGGATTGGGCGCATGGAGAGTAACTCCTTGGTCAGGAGTTCAACTCCCAAGCAACGCAAAAGAATGTTTTTCTTTGGGTGAAGGCGCCGACTTTCGGTGACTAACTATAACTTTGGTCACTAAAAGCTACCTTTTGGCTAATATGGATTGGACTTTCCGCGACCAATTATTTGGTCGCCAATGGTCCCTTTTAGCAACCAACTATAACTTTGATCGCAGAAAACTATCTATGACGAGGCTTTAGTGACCAACTCGCGACCAACACATTTTGGTCGCGAAAAGATTTTAGCGACCAAATATGGTACTTTTCACGACCAAAATGTTAGTCGCGGAAAGTGTAATTTCTTGTAGTGATTCCTCTATATGAAATTTATTGGTAGTTTTTCCAATTAAGAAAATTAGTTTGAGAGTCTGAAATGTTCCCAATCAATGTTCTAAAAAACTTAATTTTTCTTAACATATATATATATATATATATATTGTGCTATGCACAAGTATAATAAATAATAAAAAATTAGTTTCTAAATAAAAATAATAATATAAAATTTATTTAAACTATGTAGTAAAAATAATTTATAATCAATTAAATTTTATTTATTTTTATTAGAGTTACACATAAGAGAATGTTTTTATCCTGATATCATTAATTGTGTTATAAGTTCTTAATAAAAAAATTAAATGTCATAATTTAATTGGTAAAAATTAAAAAAAAAATTACAAAAATTATATTTACTATAAAATATAAACACAATTTGTTTTATAAATTTCGTAATTTTAATTTAGTATTTGCTAGTAGTAAATTATATTTGTTAATATACTAATTTTTTCTTATTTTGTAGAGCCTCAAAGTTAGTCTATTCAAAATTATAAATTATCTTATGCTATAACTCTTTCGTAAAAATGGATTAGAATTGACTTGTGGTATCGACTATACATTAGAAGTGAGCTAGAAGCTAGTCGACTGAATATTTATGCCAATGTAACATTCACCTAATCATTAAAAATTGTCTTGATCATTAAAAATTGTTTTAATCGATTCGTGACAGGTATAAGCTAGTTTGGGGATTCCAATATTGGATTAAATATTTAAAATGAGCCTAAAAAATCTAATTCGAGTCAAGTGTTTTTCAACAATTCTTTGTTTAAACCTATAATACATCATATTTTAATAACTCAATATCATAAAAAAATAATCTTAATATTTACGGTGTTTTTTTATCAACCAATAAAAAATACTTATAAATATTAAGAGAATTACATTTGAACAAATTATAACATAAAATTTTTACTTTAAAACTTTAAGACCTACCCATTTTATTCGACTCTATCACTAATATTTGAGATGCTAACTAAAACAAATTTCAATCATGATTATATGGAAAGATATGTATGATATGAGTTTGTAGTATACAACTATATAAAGTAATATTAATTCAAAATTTTCAGAAAAAAATAAAAGAAATCTGAAAAAGTAATGTACCCAATTTTAACTTTATATTATGTTTGATTCATGGATTTAGGTAGGAATTTAAAGAGATTATAAAAAATAAAAAATAAAAAGAAAGAAAGAAAAAAGAAAGATAGTAGGTGAAACATAAAAGAAATATAACTATATTTTATGTGACGCCCCGAAATAACTAGCAATGAAACCATCTCATGATGATAATGAAATAAAGATACAATACAGAATATAATGCCCTTCCATTTCATATGACCTCGAATGTACAAAAGATAATACATGCGGTTTTACATTCATGAGTCTTAACTCTGAATCTATAGCATGTATTATAGACAAAAGATATGAAATGTAAGCTAAATAGGTAATTCTATGCCTTAAATGTTACAATTTTCCAAGACAATACTTGGTTACAACAAAAGTGAGTTCAAATTCAATACAATTAAAGCCCTTGGCTTGAACAGAAAGAAATACAACAAATAAACAAGAAGAAGCCTTCAGCTCCAAGTTCCTCCCAAGCTATGTTCTTGGTGGAGGAATATCATCAGCACCTGAAAATGATTTTCTCACATAGGGTGAGGCAAATCCCAATAGAAATACTCTAACATAGCTTATGAATCTTAAAAAAGTTATAAGGTGAATACAAATGCATATGCAATGCTCATGACAAACATTTATATCTTTTTTTAAAACCATACAATGCCAAGTTTATTTATATCACAATTCATAAAACGTTTCCTTTTCAATTGAAAATAGGACTGTGAATACAACTCTGTAAATCTCTAGGTACGTGTTTGCAAGTAAACTATACAAGTACTATTAATTTGTCATTTTTTACCGGTATTAACTAGAAGGCTCAACACTTATCTGTGCGGATTTCTGGTCTTTCACCAAGGACATACAGGCCAACTTAATATCGTAACCACACTCTTTACCTAGATTCACCAAATATTCACCTCTTTCCTCAAAACATTAAACATTCTCAATGTGTTAATATGCAACAATGCCCAATGTAAATGGATGAGAAAATAGTTTCAATTCTTCTAGTTCTCATGCAATTTCTACAACAATCATAGCTATTTTTCACCGATAACCCAAAACAGATTTCTCTAAATAGATAAATAATTTCTATAAAGATAAACTTTCCAAAAATCCCAAGATAGAAGTAATAATACATACCCAACTCCTCCATCCTCATCAACATCAATTCAATTCCACATTTCCAACATCAATTTCATTTATCATTACAAAATCAACATTTGATATTCTTAGGGAAAAATCTCATTTTTCTTTATAAATAAATTTCAAAGATAAAAATCTATCATTTCATCATAACTCAATAATAAATACATTTCTTCAATCTTTTCCAACAATCTATTTGAAAAACCTCTCTTTCGATTTTTAACCCAAAATCCTAGTTTTGTCCAAAATCTCCAAAACATAATATTGTTTTAGAAAATAGCAAATAACTAAATTAAAAATTATAAGAAAGTGCGGAGAATTCCTACCTCAAGCTTAGAAGACAAGAGAAAGAATGGAGAAACTTCAACGATGCCAAAACCCAACTTTGCTTCGATCAAAAGGAAGCTCTCGGAGTGTTCTACCTTTTTTATCAAAGGGACACGGGTAAAGAAATCAATGAATCTAGGTGTACTTGTAAAGAGAATGTGAGTTTTACAGAGAGAGTGCCTCAACTTAGGGTTTTTAGAATGTTTAGAGAAAAAGAGATATGAAAAAGTGAGTCAAAAAGGTGACTTTACGGACTGATATACGCGTAGACCGCTCGAGTGCAAAAATGGTTGCTCGAGCGTACAAAGTGACCGTTTGAGCAAAGAATACAAACTCCCAAAAGTTTTATAGACAGAGAACCACCGCTTGAGCTCAAGAAAGACCGCTCAAGTGCAAGAAGTACTGCTCGAGTGTAGAATGCCAACTCCCAATATCTCTGCAGGCTTGCAAAAGTACTGAGAGTTTTCAAAGACCGCTTGAGCGCAAGAAGTGTCACTTGAGCAAAGAAGCCAAAATCTGGGCAGAAACCATTTTGAAAAACTAACTCCCGACCTGATCCAAACACAACCAAGACACTTCAATAACCAAACTCAACGAAGAGTAAAGAGATATAAGACATGAATAATTGTATAAGCCAATAAAACCAGGATCTAGAATATCAAATGGGTCGGGTCTAAACCAGAATTGCTATATTTTATCTAATTTTACACACATTTTCATTTTTTCTTTCAAAATTCCTACCTAAAACCATGAACCAAACACATCATCAATATTTGAAAGGAGTTTTGAATCCTTAATTGTATTGATATACACTATCTTAAAAAAAAAAAAAAAAAAAAAAAAAAAATAGAGTATAAAATCCTATCTTAGGCTATGGTAGCACAACTTGGGGGATCAAGGAAATAAAATTACTGATTTAAAAATATATTAAAAAAAGAGGAACAAAATTGTAGGGACCATAGGTCAATGATCTTGTAAAAATCTTTGGTGAGATAGGTTAATTGGTTATGGAATTTTTTAGGATAGGAAAACAACCAATAATTTTTTTAATATTTTTATTTAATTATTAAAATTTGAAATTTGCGGATAGAACTTACTGCCTTTATTAATGAAATATCTCTTTACTATAATATATATATATATATATAGATTGGAATGTTGATGCATATAAAATTATAAAACATCAAGAAAAGAATCTATGAAAGATGCGAATTGATTCCTACATTTTAGTGGTACAAAAGTTTAAATTTTAAAACTAATTAGTTAATTTTCCTTTTCAAATTTTTAAATAGATTAATTAACTTTCATTTTGAAATGTGTAAATCAAGGCATAATAAGATTTTTTTTTAAAAATAATTCAATAAAAGTTAGCCAATAAAAGATTTTTTAATTCAAAAAAAAAAGAAATCCAGAAAAAAAGTATGAAGGTTTTGAGTTTCACAAGGCTTTTCTTATTAGAAATCCTATTTTCCTTAATATATATATATATATATATACATATAGAGATATAGATAATATATTTATTCTATTATTTAAATAAATGTTAAACAAGTAAGATAACGAGCTGAGTTTTAGTATATTTGGACTTATTTTTTAAGATTTTAATAAGCTTGAGCTCGAGCCTATTTACGAATGGCTCTGTTCATTTGCAGCCCTAATTGCACCTAATAAATTTAACATATAAGAATTATTATGTGAACGAACGAAGTACTAGAAACTTTGAACTGGTTATGTTTAAGTTTAAGTTAGATTTAATTTGTATTGACTTCTATTAAATTATATTTTGCTCGTTATTCGTGTTATGTTTAAATAACTTGTTTATTTTAATTATTTATTATTGATTTATTTACTTATTTTTAATATAGTGGAACCATAATTCTAACCTAAACCAACCTGAACTACATTGGATTGGATTGAGTTAGTGTTAGTGCATGATTAATTTGGTTCTAGATCAAAAAATTTGGAACCAATCATGATTGGATTGATTCTAAATTTAATGTCAAATTGAACTAAATTGACCTATGAACACCCTTAACACATAGCCACAAGAATGTGTACACAACAATTGAAAATAAAATTCAATATAACAGTGCGTGTGCAATTTAAATAAGTAAAAGAAAAATATTATTTATTATATAGTGTGTCATTGAAGTGGTAAGAGTGTTCTTTATCAAGTATTAAATCTAAGATTCAAATCTATCTCACTCCTCCCTTTTATTTAATGATGATTCATTCTTAAATTGTGCCGCCCAATTTCCACCCCCAATGATGTGGAATTAGAAGGGGCTTAAAGATGTGTGTGTGAGAGAGAGAGAGAGAGAGAGACGAGAGAGACGAGAGTGTGAGACAGATTCACATGGGTCTTAATTACGTCATTGGGGTGGAATTGAGGGGCTTCAATTAGGAAGATATAGCAAGATTGATAGAAAAATAGATATTTGACAAAAGAAGAGAAGAAGCTTTAAGATATCAAGCGAGTTGTTCACTTAATATATAGTATAGATATTATGGATTACAAAACAAAAAAAAAGACACTTTACAAAAGGAGAGAAGAAGTTTTAGATAGATAGATACTATAGATTGGAATTCTTTCCAATCCATAATATGAATAGATCATGACTTTTGTTTTAATGATTTGAATCGTTCATTTTGTAAAGTATTTCTTGTATATCATTCACAAAGAAAAAAATTAATTCAATAATTATAGTCTATTTAAGTTATCGGGTTTGTCACAAAAAATAATAATAAATGTGTTTTTAAAAATAAACCATTAATTTTTTTAAAATTATTATGTCAAAAATGAGGGTAATTTATTCATTTTTTTTAAAGGTTTGTCTTATCCAATTCTATTGTGAGTGAAGGGAGGAAGTGATTCAGGCATATTATGTTTGTTTGGACTGATTAAATAAGAAGATATTGTAATTTATTGGACTGTTAATTGTGGGATACATACTATTTGGTTGAAAATAATATGTTTCCCATGTTTATTTAGTTATGGAATTAAATGTCAAGAAATTACTATCTTATTGAATATTATGTTTGGTTGGAATATTATGAAGAAGAATAAATACTCAAAAAATTATTTTGCCCTTTTCAATTGTTTACAAGGTAATAGAAATATTAAATCTAACATATAAATTATTTTTTTATGGCTACAACTTATAAAAAAAAATTAAATAAATAGAATATCAATACAAATTAAATAAATTTATTTTATTTTTTGGTTTAAAATTTAAAATTTTATTTTATTTACGAAGTACAATGTATAACATTAAAAAGAACATCAATAAAAATTACAAGTTGTTATATCATCCTTTTTACTTTTTTGTATATCTTTTTGTAAAAAATTAAAAAATTATCAAAATAGTTAATTCTCAAACGAGTCTTCAAAACTTCCCAACACAATGGATGCATCAAATGTCCTAATGCAAATTATAATTAGTTATCGGGAAATTCCTCGTAGCTCGAAAAAGTGTGGCACGAATGGCTCGAAAATAATCTCTTACCGGTAAGAGATTATTTTTTTGTCTATGAAAATAATCTCTTACCAGTAAGAGATTATTTTTGAGCCATTCGAGCTGTGATATTCGAGCTACGTAGCAGTGCCGTTAGTTATCCAACAACAATAAAAATTAAAGTGGACCATATCACAATAAAATATTTTCTATTTTTTTTTGAAAAAATAGAAATTAGTTTGACAAAAATAAATATCAAAAAATATATTTTTTAAATTTGATTTTTTTTTATTTTCTTAACAAAAATAATTTTTAATTTTTTAAAAAAAAATTCTGAAACAAATTTCTAAATATCAAATCAAACATAGCCTTAAATACATGAAGAGCCAAATTGTCTTTTTAGCAACTAATTGAGAGGAGGGCTACTCCAGCACTTTTGTGTCCCTTTCCCTCCTCCGCGACAAGATAGTCCTACATACGGCAGACTAATAGTCCGGCCTATAATTTTTAAATTAAACAATAAACTAGGTGAGGTATTGGACATAAAGTCCAATCTCACCATTCAATCCTTAAAAAATACCCTTACTTCTTTTGATTTTTAGAGAAAATATAATAAGTTTTATAATTTTAATATAATTATTTAAACTTCTCTTTTAGTACAGTTAAAGAGATCAAACTAGGGTGAATTACATTAATAGTCCCTATAGTTTGAGATTTGTGTCACTTTGGTTCTTGACTTTTCAATTATGACACATTTGACCATGAATTTTGAATCTTGTTCCAAATAAGGACAATTGAAGATATCATTAGATTTTTCAAGAGTAAAATCGTCAATTTGATACAATATAAACTAATTTGACAAAAATAAATGTCAAACAAATATTTTTGAATTTTTAAAAATTATTTCTACCTACTAAAAATAAAATTATGTAAAATTGATAAATCTTTTAGATATTTATTTTTTTTACCAAATTTATTTTTATTATGTGTTTAGATGATGATCATGTAAAATTAATTTTAAAAAATTAATCATGTAATTTTTATTAATTTTTATCAATTTTACATAATTTTATCATTGGTGGATAAAAATAATTTTTAAAAAATTAAAAATATTTTTTTGACATTTGTTTTTGTCAAATTAGTTTATATTTTATTAAATTGACGATTTTGCCTTTGAAATTAAACAATGGTATCTTCAATTATCCTTATTTAGAACAAGATTCAAAATTTAGGATCAAATGTGTCACAATTGATAAGTCAGGGACTAAAGTGACACGAGTCCCAAATTATAGGGACTATTTATGTAATTTGCCCATCAAACTAACACAGATGATATAAAAACACAAAAATACACGATGTAAAATGTAAATTTCAATGTAAATGAGATAATCATTTTTATATTCATACAACTAACAAATTTTTGATAAAAATGAATTAATTGTTTTATGAATTAAAATTTTAATAGAAACGAGTATAATAATATCAAACTTGTAAAATTTATTTATTTATTTATTTTTAAATTTTAGGAGATATCATGAAGGATTTTGACTAAAATAATAAAGATTAAAATATATATCTATATATACTAAAATAGTTAATAAGACAAAATGTTACTTTCTATACATCAATTAATCACTTTTTCTCTCACAACCATTTATTCAACTATAAAAATAAAAATTAAAATAAAAATGTTACAGATCTCAAAAATTTTATTAAATTTTTTACTAAATACTTCACATAGGTGTGAAACTGTAGAATTACTCTAAAAAAAATTTAAAATCTTCCCAAGCATAACACTTTATTTGTTTATTTATTTTCATACCATAAAATAGTGAACAAGTCAACTAAAATAACTGAATTCCCAAACTAGCCAGAATTTACCCAAATGATTTTGATGTCTGAGAGGGTTTGCAATATCTCCTTCTCTCGCTGAGTTATGAAACAATGGCCTATTTTAAGAAAATAATTAAAAGTTAATTTTTTTGGTTTTTTAATTTTTTTTTAAAAAATATGTAAAAAATATGAGAAATGATGTGACCCGAAATGGGTTAAAAGTTGAAAGATGACTTTTAACCCATTTTTCCAAAATATCCCAATATATATCAATGGAGTAGTAAAAATTTATTTATAAAAATATAAAAATAATTATAATTATAATTATTAATATTTATACTATGAGTAATGTTAGAGATTCAAATTTTTTACTAGCCAAGTTTGGCATCTACTAAATAATACAAAAAGTCAAAAAGTCACTATCCTATTTAAGTCACATCATCTCATTTAAATCACATCACCTCTCTAACACATCAACCCAAACTCAACCCAAACCCAACCCATATAAGCCAATAAGTCAAAATGTGCACTTTTTTAGAACATCCCAAACCAACCCTAAATATGTCACATGAACAAGAAACCTACATAGAACTCACAGAGTATAAAACCCACGCTTATATAAGACAGGCTTGGTTTGGGAAGTGGGTTGGCTTTTTGACTTTTTGGCTTTTTTGGCTATTTTAGCCTGGGCTTAAAAGCTTGGTTTGGGAAAGATTTTTAACTTTTTGACTTTTTTGAGTTTTTTTGTGAGAGAAGAATGTAATGATTATGGGTTAGATGTGATGTTTTGTTTGTTATGGCTAAAATAGCCTATTTTATTTTTTGTGGCTAAAATAGCCAAAAAAACCTACAAACCCACTTGCCAAACACAGGCACAGTTTGATAAAATCTTTAGAGTTTAATTACATTTTTCTTATAATATTTTTCACTCACATCATGTCAATATAATTTCCCCATAAATTATTCCATAGTTTGGCATACCAAAAACCCAAAAACAAGAGAAAAAAAAGTCAACATATCACATCAGCAATGTGCGTGATCGGAAAATTATCCAATAATTTTAGAAAGGACCATGCTACGTAGCTCGAAAGCTACGTAGCTCGAACGGCTCGAATTTTTTTTTTTTGTTTTCAGACGCAGAAATAGAGGGGGAGGGGAGAGGAGAGGAGACGAGAGGAGGAGGGAGGATGGGACTGGAGGGGGCCTAAAAAATGGAGGGGGAGGAGAAGGAGGGGACGGAGACGGCGGAGGCGACGCGATCGGGGCAGAGCCGACGAGGGACGGAGCTGCGAGCTGCGATCGAGGCAGAGCTGCGACGGCGGAGCTGCGAGCTGCGACGGGCCGGCCGACGGCCGGAGGCGAGCTGCGCGACGACCTCTTCCCTCTCTTCTCTTTCTCTCCCTCTCCCTCTCCCTCTTCTCCCTCGCCTCTGCAACGAAAATGGCAGAAATGGAAAAAAAAAAAAAAAAAAAACGAAAACCCCAAACGAAATCGTTTTGGGGTTTTCGAGCCAATTCGAGCCGTCTTTTTCGAGCTCTCGATCATTTTCCTTTTAGAAAATCACGTGGAATAAATCTCCCTCCAATCACTATTTATTATGTTTTTTTATATTTTTTACTCACTCAATATAAATAATTTATATTTTATATTTTCCATCACTCACATACTCTCAAATTATCAAATAATTACCCATAATATCAACATAGAGAAAAAATTTGAAAATTTGATTAAAAATCAAATTTTAACTTTTAACTTATTTTGAATCTCATTACATCTTTATTTTTTTTATATATATTTTTAAAAAAATCCAAAACAATTAAAAAAATTTAATTTTTAACCAATTTCTCAAAACAATTCAAGAACTTTGCCAATAACTAATATATATATATATATATATATTTTAAATTTTATTGATTTGGCACACTATATATCAATATGATGATGTGATGCACCAAACTTAGGCCTCGTTTGGGAACAGACTAATTTAATAATTTTTTAGCTATTTGGTTAAAATATGAGTGAAAAAAATTAGTATGTTTGGGATGAATTTTTAGCTTTTTACGAAAAGATGTGTAAAAAGTAGAGAGAAAAGAGAATCTTTGACTTTTTGGTATGGGTTGTTGATTTTTTGATTTTTTTAATGACTTTTTGACTAAAAAAGCTACTTGCCAAACGAGGGCTTAAGAGGATAGTTTTGAAAAGTGTAGAATAAATTGATTTTTTTATTTATTACGGAAAAAAAAAAGTGTACATAAACTAAAAGAATAATACTTCTATAACTTAAATAAATTAAAAAATTGATTAACAAGTCATTTTTCAAAATAGGCGTTAGTGAACAATTTCTCCTCTACTGGGGGTAGGTGGACCCACCCTCGTGGTGTGTGTGGAGTCCACAGCATGTGGAACGGACGGTTTTGATGGGAAGGGCATAGTGATAGTGTGTCTCGATTGATAGACAAGTCAAGTAAAATGGAATTTGGGGATTGCACGGTACCTTTTTGCCAAAAATTGGTATATATACCTTTAACTCTTTTTGGCATATATTTATTGGAAAATCACCCCTCAGTGGGATAGAAATTTTATTTATAAAAAAAAAATAATAATTAATAATTAAAATTATAAAACTTTTCATCTATGTGTAAATAATTTTTTCCTGTTACATTGATCATTGATTTCCCCTATATTTATTACTCTCCAGTCTCTTTTCATATTCATCTCTCTCTTCTTATTCTCTCTCTCACTATATGTATATGTGGTCACCTCCACTCAGCTTGCAAAAATTGGGAAAAAGAATGTAGAGAGAGAGAAAAAGGAAAGTTTTTGCAGTGAAATATCATATTGCCCTGACTATGATAGTTTCAATCTCAGAACTATGCTACTGTACGCCGGACTTTGGCTATTGTACCACCATACACCCCCCTTCTGGCCAATCAAAACCGTTTGAGGGTTGGTTTGGGAAGTGAGTTGGCTTTTTGATTTTTTGGCTTTTTTGCTATTTTAACCTGGGCTAAAAAGCTTAGATTGGGAAGAATTTTTTGGCTTTTTGACTTTTTTGACTTTTTTTTGTGAAAGAAGAGTGTAATGATTATGAGTTGGATGTGATGTTTTGTTTTTTGTGACTAAAATAGCCTATTTTGTCTTTTGTGGCTAAAATAACTAAAAAAGCCCAATCTAGCTCTTTCCAAACGGAGCCTGATTTTCATTTGAGTAAAATTACACCTATTCCCTTTATAATTTTATTTTGAATTTTAATGTACTTTTTTTTATTTTTAATTTTAACTATGTTAGTTTATAGAATTTAAGGGGCCAAAAAAAATCTGATTAAAAATATTCAAAAAATTAAAAGGTCATTCAAATCTGTTTGAGAAGTAATTTTTAGCAACTTTTTTTTATATTAAGGCCTCGTTTGGGAACAGGCTAATTTAGTAACTTTTTGGCTATTTGGCTAAAATATGAGCTAAAAAAAACTAGTGTGTTTGGGATGACTTTTTGGCTTTTTACGAAAAGATGTGCAAAAAGTAGAGAGAAAAGAGAATCTTTGACTTTTTGGTATGGGTTGTTGGCTTTTTGGCTAATTTAGTAACTTTTTGACTTTTTGGCTAAAAGTGAAGGTTCCCAAACGAGGCCTAAAATATGAAATGACATAACTGCAAAAGAAAAATGGACGGATCTAATCATTTTAATAGAAATAGGTAATAGATCATTTACAGGTCCATAGAATTTATTCACGAAATTAAAATAATTTGTATCGGACATTAATGGTGTATTTAGTTGGAGGATTTAGGAAGGAATTTGGAAAGAAAAAGGAAAAAAGTGTGTGAAATTAGGTGAAATATAGGCATGTTTCATTTACATTTCACCTATTTTTTTCATTTTCATTTTCAAATCACTCCCAAAATCTCACGGCCAAACACAGCATAAAAATTTAAGTAATGAAATAGAAAGACCTAGCCAGCGCGCATCCCCGATGACATGAATGAAAATCCGATAATCAATTCTGTATTCATTGATGCGGAACAAGTCATGATGCGAACATCTTTCTACTACTACTTAATTAACAACTAAAATAAATAAATATATTTGATAATGACCTTTTATGAAAAAACTTACAAAAAATAAAGCAATAGCAAAGAATTTTTAGTTTTTTTTTGCTTTTTTAATAATTATTTTAGTTAGAAGGTACAATTGCCAAATGAGAATCCGGTAGCTACTCGTGCATCCCCGATGACATGAATGAGAATCCAATAGTCAATTTTTTGACCTTTTTAGTAATTTTAGTTAAAATGTGCAATTGCCAAACAATCCTTTTGCCATAAACTTAAAATGTTAGATATCATATCAATTTTGTAACAACTTATCAAACATATTAATTGTAAAAGTGATCAAGAATCTGTTCAACTCGTCTCACTTGCTCAAACCTGATCCATTCCAATTGATTTTGGGTGGATGTATATCTTTCAATGGATGGATGTAGATAAAAATTTTAAAATCTACGAATACGGTTTGGATAGTGGATTAGTCATTCCGTACCCGCATGAACTCCATTAGCCTGTACATGGGCGAAATTGTGTAGGGGCCGCCCCGACCCCTTCCGATTTTTGACAATTTATTATTAATTTTATATTTATGAGCATTTGTAAAATATATAATAAAATAAATTCTTAATTTTATAAAAAAAAATTGTTAACTATCTGTTTAATTAGTATTTTACAATGTATAATGAAATGATTTCTAATTATTTCACATTTCAAATAATAATATCAATCTTATTGAGTCAATTTCATTAATACAAGCGGTATATGTCACTTGTATTTTATTTTATTTTATTTATAAGTAATACTAGAGAACCTAAAATTTCACTCTTAAATTTATCTACAATGATATGTTAGGAGTTGTGTTTTACTTGATTGGTTTATAAGCAAATCAACTAGCATGTAACATTTGACATCATTGAGTGTAAATTTAAAAGTTATGTTTTAGAAGTGTCAAGCATTTTTTATTTTTTATTTACTAGATTATATCAATTTATAAAATAGTTCATTTGCCACCGATTAATAAGTCAATTTATTTTCAAAAAATAAATATTTTATCAAAAAATAAATAAAATTAGGTTATTCAACATATAAATTTAGGTCATACAAAATTAACTTTTTTTAAACATTAATTTAGTCTTTCCACCTAAATTAAATGTTAAAATTCATGATTTATTAGACCCCCCAAAAAAACATAAATGTACTATTTTTTCACAATTTTTTTTAATATTTTAAGTATATTTAAAAATAAAAAAATTATTACAAATAAAAAAATATGAAAAAAAACTACAATAATTTTTGAATTTGAAAACATCAAAGTACTTTTTTTTATATTAATTTTAAAACATTTAAAAACTTTTTCATATATTTTTTTATTTCTAAATGTTTTTTTATTCCAATTTTAATGCAAGCAAGTGCCAAAAATTGAGCGTAACAACTTTCCAATAGAGTCCGCTTTTACTGACCCGGGAGGTCCAGAAGTAAAATTCGCACCCTTTGAATAGATACAACAATCACTATCACACCACCACTCACACCTCCCACATTTCAGCCTTAGTTTGGTTTGTCTTTGAAAAACAGTTTTTAAAAAACAAAATTTTAAAATTTATTTAGTTGAAAACTTTATAAATTTTTTTTTAATTATTTTTCTTTTTATTCCTCACTTTTTCTCTCATATCTTAGGCCTTTTTTTTTTTTATTTTTATGAAGTGATTTAAAAGTTATTTTTCAACTTTTAGCCTATTTTAAGTCAAATCATTTCTCACATTTTTTACATATTTTTTCAGAAAAAGTTAAAAACTCGATTTTAATCATCTTTCCAAAAGCATCCCTTAGAACATTTCTAACGCTGCATTATTTTTTTCATAAAATTTGAGAAAAAATTTTATTTGATATTAAGTGTTTCAATGAAAGATTTTGGAGTTTTATCATAACGCCAGTTGACTAGGCAGATGATCAGGGCGGATGTCCGGCCAGTCGAACGACTAGTATAATTTTTTATTTTTATTTATTTTTTGCCTTGAGATGATTGATCGAGCAAATGACCAGGCAGTTGACCGGTCAGTGTAATTTTTTCACAAATTTTTGCTTTGAGGTGGTTATTCGGAAAGACATTTGGGAGGACATTCGGTAACGACAATGAATAGTGATTTGACGAAAGACACATTTATTCTCAGTTTAATTAAAAAAAGTAAAATTTTTAATTTGATACTTATTTGATGCAATCGTTGGAGTAAGAAAAAAACTCATTTTTCATCAAATTCAAATTTGATGAAAGATTTGAGTAATCATTAGAGATGGTCTTACACATTAATCAGTTATTTTTTCTCACAAATTTATTCAAATACAAAAAAAAATTAAATCATTTCAATCTCTAAAATTACAAAATTATTTTGAAAATATACGTTCCAATAAATTTTTAAATTTTATAAATTCTTTTCAAAAAAATTATTTTCCAAAATTAAACACCCATTGATTTCAGATTTAGCCTGTCATCCTAAAGAATGACAAGGCTGTCATGTTACCCACTCTCCGAGAAGAAAACGAACTAAAGAGCCGAACAGATATGACGGAATGTGACCCATTTTAAGCGCTGAATTCGAGCGTACACCCTCTCTCTCTCTCTCTCTCTCTCCTGGCTATACTGCAGAAAAAGCAGAGGACTCTCTCTCTCTCTCTCTATACGTATATATCGTTCACTCTGTTCTGTATATATATAGCCTTTTCGTCGGAAGCACCACCGGAACTCACGTAAGCACATTCCTTTATACACATCAGCCAACCAAGAGAGACAGAGAGAGAGAGGGGGTTGAAATCTCGTCCTTAGCCCTTTTCTTCTCTTCTCCTCCGCGTGCCCTCCTTTTCCGCCACTGTCAGATTCTCTCTCTCTCTCTCTCTCTCTCTCTAATCTTTCGTCCTCCACTCTGCTCTCCATTTTTGTTCTCTCTTTCTTTTTTCTTTGTTCTTTGCTTCTTAGTCTCTCTCTAGGCTCTAGTTTTTCCGTAACGATCTTTGTTTGGGTTTGGGTTTGGGTTTGGGTTTGGGTTTGGTTCTTGCTCTGTTTTATAGACAAAATTGAACAGGAAATGCACTGATGGACAAGCTTGGTTTCTTAAAACTGAACAGTAAGCTCTTCTTCTTCTTTGTTGAAGAAACAAGTAATGCAATTGTAGTTTGCTGCTCTCTCTCTCTCTCTGTGTATTATATATGTATGTTTCTGTTTAAAGGGTTACTCTTTGGCTTAACTTATCTTTCTTTTGATGGCAAGAGCATTGACCACAAAAAGACGGACTCTGTTTTTTTTTACTTTTAAAATGTTATTGGATGGAAACCCAATAATTTCTAAGGTTTCTCTAAGCATATTGTGGAAATTATTTGCTTTTTTATTACTATTTAGATGCTAAAAACCGTACGGACTGACTGGTGATTATTATTATTTGGTTTTTGATTATTATTATTATTTGCTTTTGGGTTAATCACATCTCTAAGTTTTAATTCTAAAAAAATATGGTACTTAACTACTACTGTAATATAGAATTTGGTAGTGAAGTTGCTTTAAAGTAGGAGTCAATGTAGTCAATCGTAACATGGTTCAATTTTATAGATTGTAGACAGATCAAGAGCTTGTTTGGGAAGTTGGTTACTTCAGCTGGTTTTTTAAATTTTTTTTTTTTTGGGGTGTTATTTTAGTCTGGGAAAAGTTGTGTTTGGAAGATGGTTGTTTTTTTATATTTTAAAGTTGATTTGGTGATGGTGATAAAAAAAGTAAAATGATTATAATTTGGATATCACATCATGTAATCTTCTTCCCAAACAGGGCCCAAATGCTTCAAAGTATGAGTCAATGTAGTCAATCTTAACATTGTTTAACTTGATAGATTGCAGACAGGTCAATTTTTTTTGATGTTTTGTGTACTCTCTGCTATTTATTTTCTTTTGTTGCTTGTTTTAATTTTTTTTTCTCGAACTATTTAGGAGACCCTAGTTGTTGTTGATTTTGGCACCAAGTTGTATATCAATGCCTACAGGGTAGAGTTTTAAATATTGGCCAATACATATTGGGATTTTGGGCTACTCATACTATTATTTGCTGATAATATTGTCCTAGACCATTATTTAAAATCATGCTCAAAGGCTTCCACCTTGAATTTCTGTTGAAGCTAAAAATTCAGCTTGTTTACTATTGAAAACTGAATATAGCTAAAAATTCAGCTTGTTTACTATGAAAATGTGTACTTTTTTATGTATGGTTTTATTACTTTTGAGTGAGTGCTTTTCATGTTAAAAGTGAACCAAAGGGATCATCTTTAATTGGATGTTGAATCCCGAAGTTCATTTTCAAACTTACTGGGATTATGGGAGGGAGAAAGAAGGAAAGGGTAATGGGAGAAAACAAAAGGGAAGGGAAAAGTGGAGAGAAAAAGAAACCTGTTTGTATTTGTGAATAATTTTTGAAAAATAATTTTCTGGGAAGCGTTTGTTTGGTGGTATGTTTTGAAAATGGTTTTGAATTTTTGGAGTTTGGGATGATTTAAATTATTATTATTATTATTATCTTTTTTGTAGTTGAATCGATGAGTGTGAGAGAAAACATGATTGATTGATGTGTAATAGAGAGGTGATTTTGGATTTTTTTTTTTTTGTCAAAAATTTTCAACCAAACAAATTTTTTAAAAATTTTCTCAAAAATTGTCTCCCAAGAGACAAACTAACAAGGCCTTAATATCCCACTCACTTTTGTCTTCTTTTTTTCCCTTCCCTTTGCAAATCACTCCACGGTTTAGGATCCAAACATAACTTTTAGAATACACCTATTTATTTTATATGAACGATTCTATATTCGAGGAATTGAAGATCCATTAAGTTAATTGCGTAAAGTCCTCTGTTGAAGGAGTTTGGTGAATTTCATGATCTCATTGTTTAGGCCCATGTATGTATACATTTATGGGAAAATTCATATTGATTTGATAATTCTAGTTATCTAATTTGGCATAAAAAAAATATAAAAATAGACAAGTGTGATTTGGAGAACTTGCTACAAGACATATATGATGAAATCATGTGGTTAGGATCAACCGATCTTCCTGTGCAGAATTGTATCTTATTTTAATTTACTTTTGGTCGCCATTTCGTTGAGAGTTCTATATGTAAGATGGAAAGTTACTTTCCTTTTGGCTCATCATTAGAAATCTAGCATTTTTGTTTCAAAGACCAATTTTTTGATAATTTGAGCTTCCTGATCTGGCTATTTTGCCATGAAATCTTCAATTCTATCTTACATTGATTTTTTTGTTTTTTGTTTTTTTTTGTTTTCATACTTGTTATCAGATACGCTATGAAGAGTTTGAGGCAATGGGCATCGGTGTCTGCACCTGGAAATGAAGGAGAGGCAGCGGTGGCGACCTGAAGAGGATGCTCTGTTGCGTGCCTACGTAAAACAGTATGGACCAAGGGAGTGGAACCTTGTGTCACAGCGCATGAACACGCCCCTTGACAGAGACGCCAAATCCTGTTTGGAGAGGTGGAAAAACTATCTCAAACCGGGCATCAAGAAAGGTTCCCTCACCGAAGAAGAGCAGCGCCTCGTCATCCGTCTTCAGGCCAAACACGGCAACAAATGGAAAAAAATTGCAGCTGAAGTCCCTGGCCGAACTGCCAAGAGACTCGGTAAGTGGTGGGAAGTTTTTAAAGAGAAGCAACAGAGAGAACAGAAGGACAACAACAAGGTTGTGGACCCGGCCGAAGAGGGCAAGTACGACCGGATTCTAGAGACATTCGCGGAGAAGTTGGTGAAAGAACGCCCCGCCCCAACATTCCTCATGGCGACTTCAAACGGAGGGTTTCTTCACCCCGACCCACCCACTCCTCCACCGCCAAATTTACTTCCTCCATGGCTTTCCAATTCTAGTACTGCCTCCAATGTACGGCCACCCTCTCCTTCTGTAACACTGTCTCTTTCTCCGGCAACTGTTGCCCCCCCGCCTGCAATTCCTTGGCTGCAGCCTGATAGAGGACCCGACAATAACCATCGTGTGTTGGGCAATTTGCCTCCGCATGGGTCAACACCGCCTCCTTGTGGTGAGAACTTGTTGATTTCTGAACTTACCGAATGCTGCAGAGAATTGGAAGAAGGGCACCGTGCTTTGGTGGCACACAAAAAGGAAGTGGCGTGGAGGTTAAAGAGGGTGGAGTTACAACTGGAATCAGAGAAGGCTTGTCGGAGGAGAGAGAAAATGGAGGAGATAGAGTCGAAAGTAAGGGCTCTTATGGAAGAACAGAAGGCTGCACTGGATAGGATTGAAGCGGAATACAGAGAACAGTTAGTGGGACTGAGGAGGGATGCAGAAGCCAAGGAACAGAAATTGGCTGAGCAGTGGGCTGGAAAGCACGTGCGACTCACGAAGTTTCTTGAGCAGATGGGGTGCCGGTCCAGGCATTCAGAGCCCAATGGCCGGTGAGTTGACATTCATGGTTTGGCATAGTTGTATTATCGGGACTGGCCTTTTTATTTTTTTTGGCTCTTTTGCACTGTTAAGTCTATTTTCAAACGATATTTTAACTTAGTGTTCAAAAAAAAAAAAAAAAATTTAACTCATCTATTTTAGGTGTATATTTTCCAAGTTGTGTCTACTTGTCGCCTAAATCATCTGTCTTTCTGTTTTGTTGGAGTGAGAGCATGTCGCCCGTGCTTTTCCAGTGCAAAATGATCGTTTTTTCGGATCTTAAAACCTTCTTACTGTGTTTAGCAGTGGAAGTAATGGGAGGTGAAATTATTCCGATTGTTAGCAAGGCATGACATTTGTATGATTAAAGCCAGTTATCGCGTTTGAGAAGTCTTTGGGTAATGATATGTATATATAGTGATGTTTGGGGGAAATTTTCGCATAATAGAGATAGGCAAAGAAGGTTTTTGCATACGGTGAACTCAAATCAACCACCGTTTGTGCTACATGGCCGGTGGTTTTTGGTCGGAAGGTACTTCGCTGGTTAGCCAGGTCGTTAGAAGAGGGTTGAGATGGCAGTGTTTGTAATTTCAGTTAAAACTACTCTAATATCCTTCAATTCAATAAATGATTCCATTTGCATCAATCATTCTCCTTCTTTTAACAAATGTGCTATAAATTAAAAAAAAAACAAATTTATCAAAAATTTACATGGGTGGTGTGTGTCTCATATGTGATACGTTTTGTATCACACTGCTTACACGAGTATTTATGAATATTGTTACTGGTGTATGACAAGTGATGGATTGACAATTCTTAGCTGAAAAAGTACAAAAACAATAGTAATATGATTGTTAGTGTATTTAGATTGGCATCGTTCTCTGAAACAAGACTTTGATCTGTCATTTTACCTCTTCCGTCTATCAACCTACCAATATTGACCCTTTCAACTTTGGAGACTATAGAAATACATCAATTTTATACTTAAAAAAACAAATGATCCGGACTCTCTCTCTCTCACCACCTCCACACACACGTGGGGTTGGTGATTGAAGATTGAAGGAGAAATAAAAAAAATAAATAAAAATAAAAATTTGGTCAATCACAGATGACCCCCGGGGGGTGTTAATCACTTCCGCTTAAAAAAAAATATATTTCAATAATACTGTGCAAATTCAGACCCTTGATTAAATTGAAAAAGTGACCGAATCAAGAGGATTAAATTGGAAAAGTGACCGGATCAAGAGTTATTGAATTAGCCGTTGAGTCAATTAAAATTAAACTGTAATGTCATAATTATTTAATAAATATATTTAAAATTATATTATAGACTACTTAAAAAATAAGTATTAATATACATTCATTGAAAATATTTTAATATTATATATATTTATACATTTATATTTATAATGTTATTGTTTGTAAAAATAATAATTTGAGAGAGAATGAAATGAATACAATAAATAATATATATATATCTAGAATATATTATCAATGTATAGATCTGGTTTGTTGGAATGCAACAAACACTACTTACGTTAGATTTACACTGTTTACGTTATTTTTAGTTGAGAAATTTGGGAAGAGTAAGAAAAAAAAAAATATAAGTGTAATGTGAATAAAATATATTTATATTTTATTTAATTATATATATATATATATTTAAAATTCCTCTCTAAATTTTTCAACCAAATAGTGTTAGTGCTCGAACCACCCAGTCTACCTTTTTCAATGCGCAGACCACGTGTGCTGGTAGCTTGTCTAAGAGCATCTCTAACCCAATCCTCTTATCAAGAGAATGAAAAAATATATTTTTTATTCAAAAAGTAAATATAGAATATGTTACTATTTATTCAAATTTCAACCACAAACCTTCAAAACCCTTCATCCTCCCTTCATCAAAAAGTAATTTTTGTTCATTAACAAATATTTAATTTTAATTTTTTTGTAAAATATATTTAATATTATACTCATTTTAAATATATGATTTCACATTTTTTAATGATGTCAATTTTATAAAAATTAAATTTACATATTAAAAGTTATTTGTAATATAATAAAAAATATAAAATGAATAGTGTTATAGAGATGATCCTTCATTTTTCATACTCCCTTCAAATTTGAAGGATGAAACATCCATCCTTCCAAATGAAGGAGAATATAGAGGATGGGTTGGAGTGAATTTTTTCACAGAATCCTCTACATTTGAAGATATAGAGCCTCCATTGGAGATGCTCTAAGTCTGGCCAGTTTGAGTGTGTATTTGGACCAGAACTTGGACTACTCAGATTGTATTATGCGTTTGTTTGGCATGAGATTTTTTTAAAATTAGAGGTTAAAATAATTATAAGAAAGGAAAAATATTAAAAAGTTAATAAAATAAAATGTCATATTTAAATTATAATCATTTTATTTTTTTTTTCATAAAAGTTAAAATAATCTAAAAGCTCAACTCAAACAAAACTTTTTAATCTCAGATTAAATTAGTTAAAAAGTCAACTCACTTGATGAGTGTCAAAATTTTCTTTAACAAATTTTAATTTAAACTGAAGATTTATAGAAATAGATATTTCACATTTAAATTATCCAAATAGAAATTCTCGAGCGATTGAAATCCTCCTTATTATGTGGCCGTAGTGAATGAATTCCGAATTGGGATCATCTAGAGTGATTTTTCCATAGAGTTTCCTAGAGTGCTACATTGTGTGGTTGAGATTTACTGACAAGTCACATCAATTTTTCTGATGTGACTTGCCAGTAAATCTCAACCACACAATGTAGTACTCTAGGAAATTTTAAGGAAATTTCACTCTAGAGGATCCTTGCTCATGAATTCCACTTCACATCATTCAATTGTTGTGAAAAAATAAAGTCAATAATTGTAATGACTTTTTCACATGACTATTTTATAATTATTAGATAATGTAATGAAAATTTTCTATTACAAATTAATTATTAGATAATGTAATAAAAATCTTTTATTATTTAGATCCATCTGTAATGATCCAATCTGTGGTGGCATAACTAAAAAATAAAAATTCACATAACTTCTGTGGACTTTGGCTATGCACTGCACTTAGACATACAAATTATTTAGAAAATAATACACAAACAATATATTTATTTATTTATTTATTTTTTTTGGGGTACAAAACACACTCAAAATGATGCCAAAAAGAAAAAGAAACCGAGCCTTCTCCCTTTGATTCAACTAGTCCTTCTACTCAGCATTGACTGGAGCAATGATATCATGTGCAAAGTCAAGTCATTATGCCAACTGTTTGGATTACTTTTGTATTAGTAAAGTAGAAAGAGATGTAGTTCAACCAGCAAATGAACTGACAAATGGTGTAATTAAATTTTAAGTAATTTAGTAATGTTTTGAGTCCTAAAAAAAAGGCAAAAAAAAAGAAAAGAAAGATATGGCGCAACACCAAAGATGGGACTTTTCTGTGAAGTGGGGGTGTTTTTATAATGCTAGAAAACCATACAAGGGAATTCAGGAATGGTAATAGCATTGCTGTTGATGTTTGGAAACTAAGGAGTGTTTTGAGAAGATGATTAAAAGTTACTTTTTAGTTTATTTTGATTTTTTTGTGAGAGAGACAAGTGGGTTAAAAGTTGGGAAGTGACTTTTAACCCACTTCTCAAAATAGCTCTAAATATACCAATCAAATGGTTAATGTTTATTTGGAAATTTCTTCATAGAATTCTGCCCGTTGTCTTTCTCTTATCAACCGGGGATGCAAATTGATCCAACCTGTCATAGATGTCAAGAGGAAATTGAAACTCTGGATCATGTATTTTTAGGCTGCCCCTTTTCAAAGCGTATTTGGAGAGGTTCTAGATTGGGGTTGAATTTTGTTGTCGGAGATTAGTTATCGTTAACCAAGAATGGATAAAAGTAGTACCAAATCAGGAAGCTATTATTGATTCAATCAAAATTCTTTGGCTTCACCGTAACAAAGCTCTCTTTAAACACCTAGTGGAGGACCCAACCCAGGTTGTATGTGCAATCAATTATTTAAAATGGGATTGCAGCAAACAAATTACTAACTTGAAGCAACCATATATACCTACTGCTGATGATAAGGTATCATTGAAGTCATTTTTTATTTCTAACAGTGCACTGTGCTACCCACTCTTTCACAGGTTTATTATAGATGGTGCATGGATTCAACGTACTAGGAAAGCAGGTGTTACTTGGAAAGTTATTATTTTCAAATTGTATGTTTTAATTTTTATATTGTGATAGTGACGGTGGTGATGACAGTGACGGCATGGTAGAGTTGATTGTGGTGGTGGTGGTGGTAGTGATGGTAGGGGTAGCGGTAGCGATAGTAAAATGATTGTAGTGCTTATGGCAATAATAACAATGATGATGAAAGTGGTGGTAGTGGTGGTGGTGGTGGTGATTGTGGTAGCGGAGGTAGCAATGGTGGTGGTGGTGGTGGTGACTGTGAGTTTATAATAATCTATATCAATATTTATCATTAGTATTTATAAATTTACTCAATTAAGTAAGTTTCAAATAACTTAAAATTTTGGAAAGTTTTACCTTACATTTTAAGAAATACTTAAAATTTTAAGTGATATTTATTGTGATTATTAAACAGACTTAATTGATTATCACTTGATACATTTAATTTTAAGTGCTGAATCAGATTATCAAATTAAAAAATAATTATTTCAAAAATTGTACCCAAAAAAAAAAAAAAATTCGCATCTATGTTTATTTTATTTTAATATAATTGTATTTAACCTTTCTAATAAAAATATTTTAATAATTTATTGAAAAATAATCATATCAACATATTGGTCCCACACTCATAGGTGCTTTTTTTTTTTTTTTTTATTATAGGAAAATCCTCTCTACCCTCCCGCAGGTCCAAGGCAGCGCTTTTTTTTTTTTTATTATAGGAAAATCATTTCTACCCTCCCGCAGGTCCAAGACAGCGCCCCTTGCATTTTATTATAGGAAAATCATCTCTACCCTCCCGCAGGTCCAAGGCAGCGCCCCTTGCAGAAATTACCAGGAGATTGGCTCAAGAGAGAGAGAATTGAACTTGTGACCTTGAGGCTTAAACCTCAAACCTTAACCGAAATGCCATACAGCTTAGGTTATCATAGCTGCTTCTTAATAAAGTATTTGAACGACTTTTCATGCACCATAGAATTAATAATTATGTAATAATGCCGGTAATATATTTTTTTATTATTATTAAAGTATATTATTATTAAAGTATGATATTATAATAAAATTTAATGAATTTAATCATTATAAAAATCATATACATATGTTTCTGCCGAGGTGGGAGAGAAAACTTCAAACAATACAAAAGAAATAAGATCTACACGCAAGGGTCAGTATTTGAATTACTGATCTCCATAGGCTAACCCCATTGGTTGCCAATAGTTGTTAGAGATGACATTTATTTTACTTTTGGTGATCAAGAAATCAGGATGTCTTTGTCTAACGCCCCGAAATACTTACATTAAAAATCATCCATTATATATTAAATAAAAATCATACCATTCTAAATATAATACCTTTTTCATTTCATATGATCTCATTGTATAAAGGATAATGCATGCAATAATACATTCACAAGTTCCTGCCCTGAATCTATAGCATTTGTTATAAGTTAAAGATATGAAATAAGAGTTAGAACAATTAAGAAATGCCCTAAAAGCTTATAACTTTCCAAGATGATGCTTGGTTACACAAAAGTGAGTTTTAAACTCAATACAGGTAAAGCCCTAGACTTGTACAAAAATAATTACAATAAGTAAACAAAATGAAACTCTTGCTCCAAGTATTCTTGAGCTATTGCCTTGGCGGAGGTATGTTATCAGTACCTGGAAATGATTTTCTACATAAGGTGAGCCAAAATCCAGTATAGATACTATAGCACAGTTTATGAATCTTAATAAAGATATAAGGTGGAATGCATATGCAATGCTCATACCAAAATATTTTCATTTTCTCTTTTCAAAACCGTGTAATGCCAAGTTTATCTCTCCATATATGATATCATTTCCTTTACAATAGAAAACAGGACAATAAATATAACACTGTGAATCTCTAGGACGTGTCTGCTAATAGATCATACAAGTATTACCAATTTGTTATTTTTACCAGTATTAATTGGAAGACTCGACATCTATCCACGCGAGTTTTTGGTCTTTCACCAAGGACACACAGACCAACTTAATATCACAATTATACTCCTACCCATATTCACTAAGGTATTCACCTATTTTTCTCAAAACAACAATATTTCCAAATGTGTTGAATATGCAACAATGCTTAATGCAATGGATGATAAAATAGTTTCAATTCTCCTAATTCTTATGTAATTTTTACAACAATCATAGTTATCCTCCACCGATAGTCTAAAATAGATATATCTAAATAGATAATTAATTTCCATAAAGATAAACTTTCCAAATTTTAAGATGTGAGTGGTAATATATACCCAACTCTACTATCCTCATCAAAACCAATCCAATTTCATATTTCCAACACCAATTCCATAATTTATATAAAATCAACATTTGACATAATTAGGGCAAAATCCTTTTTTTTTCCAAAATCAATTCTACATATCGAAACCAATTATTTTATCATAACTCAATCTCATTTCTAATCCCACAACCATTTTCATGAAACCATTAGAAAACCCCTCTTTTGAGTTTTGACCAAAAATCCTAGATTTGTTCAAAAATCTCCCAAATCGCAATATTGATTCAAAACACAAATAACTAAGTTAAAAATCATAAGAAAGAGTGGAGAAATCCCTACCTCAAGCTTAGAAAATGAGAGAGAAAGAGAGTGTAGGAAACTCAAAGACGCCGAAAATCGACTTTGCTTTGATTAAAACGAATCCCTCGTCGAGTTCTACCTTTTTAACAAAGGACACGAGTGAAAAGATCGACGGATCTAGGTGGATTTGAGTGGAATAGATGAGTTTTAGAGAGAGAGAGAGAGTGAGAGAAAATAGGGTTTTAAAATGTTTAGAGAGAGAGATATGAAAAAAGTGACTCAGAAAAGTGATTTTACGAACTGATATACGTGCAGACCGCTTGAGCGCAAGAAGATTCGCTCGAGCGAAGAATACCAACTCTCAGAAGTTTTACAGACAAAGAACCACTACTTGAGCATAAGAAGGCTCACTCGAGCGAACACCGCTCGAGCGTAAGAAATACTGCTTGAGCGAAAAATGCCAACTTCCAGTATCTTTGTAGACCTGCAAAAGTATTGGAAGTTCACAAAGACTGCTCAAGTGCAAGAAGTGTCGCTCGAGCGAAGAAACAAAATTCTAGGCAGTAAAGTTTAAAAAACAAGCTACTAACTTGTTCCAAACACAACCAACACATCGTAATAGTCAAACTCAAAGAGAAATAAAGGGAAACAAGATAAGGACAACTATATAAGGAAATAAAACCCAGATCCAAAATATCAAATGGGCCGGATCTAAGCCAAAATCGCTATAACTGTCTCTATCGACCCAAAAATATCACTGTATATTGATATCTTTTTATGGATGTAAAGCCATTATAGCCAAACCATGTTAAACTGTTATGTCTCTCTCCATTGTTCTTCTATTTCATATCTACTTTATATTTCTACATGGTATCAGTATTCAGGTTGGGAGAGATTTTGGATTTAAGTCTCCCCATTTACATTCTTTTTTCTCTTCATCTATAGATGTATGGATCTCTATGTGCAAGATGAATTGCACCTAAGAAAAGCTGCTAAATAGCCTAATATACTTAAATGTCTAGGATAATGGTGACTTAACAATGGTAAGCGATGATATGGAGAGAAAGTGTACATAGGAGAAAAGAATACCTCCAGAACCAGGCCAGTATTTTCACATCATGGCAAGTTCAATAGTGTCACACTTCGAATTTCTAAGATCTAAATCCTAATAAATAAAATCAAATAATACAAGGAATAATGATAAAGATAATCAAAATACATACATCATATATTCAATGATTAGGTGAAGTGAATATGCAGTATGTAATTCAAAATAAAGCATTGAACAACGAAAGAAAGAAAATGTCTTTAGGCTTACATCAAGTAAAAAGGATTAATGCACTCGACTTATAAATAAAAGAGGCCATAGGCCGAAAATCCAAGAGAGCTCTATCTAGCCCTTGCAAAAATCCTAATCACATGATCAAGTTCCAATGTAGCCAACTCTAATAGTTAGAACCCATGTTATTGATTTAGGTAGGTTGGCTAAGTAAATGTGAGTTACAATAAAATACGGTTTACCACCCACATGAACATAAAATTAAACTCTTTTAATTTTTGAAAATATTAGTCCAAACAAATGTTAATTATTTGAATTGCTAATTATAATTCTTATTCTAGTGCAGACCTACAAGCCTAATATGATGGAACTTGCAAAGATGAAAATATGAATTGCAAGCTTTGATGTAGCCAAGCTCCCTAAATCAATAACATAGGTTCCGACTGATGTTGAAAATGATAAATGCACTCCATAGATTGGTAATGATAAATGAACTCTATTTCAATGGAGTCCATTTGTCATATTCAATATTAGTTAGAATCCATGTTATTGATTCAGGTGGGTTGGCTACATTGAAGCTTGCAGTTCTTATTTTCATCATTGCAAGTTCTTCATATTAGGCTTGTGAGCCTGCAATAGAATAAGAATTATAATTAGAAATTCAAATAAATAAGACAAATTTGGGCTAGAATTTTCAAAAATTAGAAGATTTTAATTTTATGCTCCCGTTAATGGTAAGCCATATTTGATTGTAACCTATATCTACTTTGCTAACCTACCTAAATCAATAACATGGGTTCTACCTAATGTTGAAACTAACAAATGGAGTCCATTCATCATTTTCAACATCAGTTAGAACCTATATACTGATTCATAATGTTGGTTACCCCTTCCGGTCCTAGGAGAATCGTACCCAGTGTTAAGAGTGTGAGGTCAAATCCCTACCTGTGTGCTAGTCCATGACTTACTGCTACATAGTTGAATGGCCCTACTATGTAGCAATCACTTAAGGATAACCTTTGAGACTTCAGCTTCTTACAGAATCTAATCTCAGAGGTTACCCCATTGTGATTAGGCCTCTATACACACATACACACACACACACTCTCTCTCTCTCTATATATATATATATCTTACCCATATCACTGTTATCACATGGTTTGTTTTTTTTATCTTCATACTTTCAAAACATCCATTAAAAATTCAAAACCCTCCACACCCTCCACAACATTGAATAGCAACCGAAAGCATTAAACCTATTGAACGAAACGTGAAAAGCAAACCCAAGCCACCTTTCATGGATCTACCACTGACCTAATTAACCTTGTTACCTAGGAAGCACGGATACAGATACGGGATACGGATACGATACGATACGGATACGGTGATACGTCAAAATTTGAAAAACTAGGATACGGATACGGCGGGATACGTTCATAAAAAATATTATTTTTACAATTTTAAGTAATGCAGTATGTATAAAAATAAAACCTAAAGCAAAAGACAACTTGATAAAGTAGAAAGATTCCTATAAACTAAGAGTCTTCAAGGTCAATAGCTTCAACTTGTTCCCCTTCATCAGTGAATATAACAGGAACTTAGCTAAAGCCAAAAAACCATTCTTAAGTAAAATTTCAGCAAATATACTTTTTTAAGTCATCAATGATAACCTAGGAAGCACGGGTACAGATATGGCGATATGGGGATATGGATATCGCGATACCTCAAAATTTGGAAAAGTATGATACGGGTACAACAGGGATACGCTCGTAAAAAAAAAAAAATTTTAATAATGTAATATGCATGAAAATAAAACTTAATGTAAATTAATAAATAAAAAGAGGGATTCCTATTAACCTCAAAGTCTTCAAACATTCATAAAACATCCAAAACTAAAAGTAAAAGCAAATGCAAATTAAATATCATCCTTACATGCCACAACACCAAAAAAAGAATGAGAGCAGCGAGAAAAAACATGAGAGAGTGAGAAAGTGAGAGAGAAGTGAGGGAGACAATAAGGATACATTAATTTGACAAATTCTATTACTTTAACTCTCACTATATTCCTCTTATCAAAGAACTAAACAAAATATTGTAAGTAATATGTAACTTCGAGTATCCGATACTTCAAAATTAAGTAAAAATTAATTAAGAAGTATCCGATACTTTTAAGAAGTATCCGATATGTATCCGCGAGTATCTAAGGAGTATCGGTATCCGATAAATATCCGATACGGATACGTCTCCCTTTTTGAAGTATTCGTGCTTCATAGCTTGTTACTCTCTCTCTCTAACCTAATGGGGTGTGACACTTTGGTAAGATTTTGGGGTATAAGCCCTGAAATCCTAGTTTCCACTCTCCTCGAGGCCAGTCACTATCAAGAGTATGGGTTCGAATCCCCATCTGTATGTGAATCCATGACTTACTGCTACATAGTTGAGTGACCCTACTATGCAACAACCACCTAAAGAAAACCTCTAATCTCAGAAATTACCTCTTTGTGATTAGGCCTTTACTCTCTCTCTCTATACCTTACTCACATCACTGTTATCACATGGTTTGTTTTTTAATTTTCATACCTTCAAAACATCCATTAAAAATTCAAAACCCACCACCATACCCTTCACAACATTGAATAGCAACCGAAAGCATTAAACCTATTGAACCTATTAAACCCATTGAAACATGATAGGCAAACCCAAGCCACCTTTCATGGATCTATCACTGACCTAATTCTCAGTATATATATCTATTTTATTTTATATTTTATATTTTTTTATGAAAGAAAAACCAAAATCAAAACCTATTGATTTAAGAGCATCTCCAATCCACTAGGCATATAATACTTGTTAGTCAAAATACCTAATATGACTCACTTTTTTGGATGATGGATTGGGCTTGAAAATCTCAAGACGACAATCTTTCCTGGAGAAAACATGGGAAAAAAAATCATAAAAAAAAAACACAAATAGAATTCAGAACCCTCTTTTTTCTATTTTTATGGATGTCACTTAAATCTGATTGGGGGTTCAAGTCAATGAAGACTCACATTTAGCTAGAATTCAGAATTTCTCTTCACCATCATTGGAAGCTCTTTTTTTTGTCCTATTTTGCTTCATAGTTTCGTCATATTTAGTGGCATAAAATAATCCAGTGCACCTTGCAATGAAGGACTCGTTGGGGGCTAAGGCACTGATTGCAGTGGAAGGGAAGAATGGGCTGGTGGGGGTGGTAATCACAGTGAAGGGATGGGAAAGTGGTGGTGGGGGAGGGGGGGAGAGAAGGGGCAAGTGGGGTTATGGCAGCTATAGCACTAGGGTAAGGGGGATGGTGATGGAGGTGGGGCTGACAAAGGCCCCTTCTGATGGGTTGCTGTGCTCATGGTTGTTCTAATACTTGCAATGATGATGCTAGTTGAAGATGGTGAGGCTAGTTGGACATGTACAGATGAGAACAAAAGTGTAAGAGACAGAAAGGGAGAGAGAGGGAAAAGATTTATTTATTTATTTGCATGTACTTAGATAAGGGTAATATATTAATGGTTGTTATCTTATAGGGGGTGTCAACGTGATTTCCAAAAATAAAAGGGGTGACAATTTAATTTTAGAAGTATAGAAGGGTGTCAATGTAATTCAAACGTAAAATATTAAGAATCTCTAGTATATTTGTTTATCTGATTCCACTGTGATTAAAGACGGTGAATAAAAAGTGAGTATTAATTGATTGTGCCAAAATCATATTTTAAACAACTGAAAGATGTTTGGGATCTCTTTTTTGTGATTCTTACAATTTCTTTTGGATTTCAATTATTAATGAATATGTAAGACCCACTCATGTATGTGTGAGGTTCACAATATCAATAGTTGAGATCTAAATGATATTGTGAAAGTTTTCAAAAAAAAGAGAATCTCAATCATTGTTATTAAACAATTAGAATAACATTGCCATAATTTAGCATTGTGGTTAATATAACTTACCAAGTTATGACTTTTAACATTATTAAAATGACAACCACCACATATTGCTCTAATAAAATACGGTAGCATTACACGTATCAATTAATATATCAATTAGTATACTAATATATGTTTTTAAAATTATGATTCCACTTATTATACAAATTAAAAATAACTAAAATCTCTAAAATTATGTCAGATCATCTATTAATATACCAATTAATGCATATAATATTATTCAATAAAATATTGTTATATAATACGCCATCAAGTGGAGGATTTGGTTAGACATGGTGTGACAACTTTTGTCGCACCTTTCTTAAATTTTATTATTGAATTTTATGGTCCTCCATATTTGTCAAATGTTAAAGTCAATCAAAGATTGAGAGCTATCTAATTCATATAGCTTTCAAAATTAGAGTTATTATATGTAAAAATGCAAGTGTATCGTTGACTTGATTTTCAATCTTTGGTTGATCCAGGTGGCAAACATAGAAGGCATAAAAGTAAGCTTGAAATCTAACAGTGGATTTAGTGAAAAGGTAGTTAATTATGAAATAATTTCTCATTTTAAAGTATCTCTTCATTTCTTTCTCTGAAATAACTCTTGTTCACTTTTATTTCTTATTTTTCTTTATTAGCAGTGAGCCTGTACTATATGTGAAATAAAAATAATAAATTTAATCATAAAACTTTTCTAAAATAACTCCCATTCACTTTTATTTCTTGTGTTTAGTGAGCCCCTACTATATGTGAAATAAAAATAATAAATTTAATCATGAATATTTTCTATAAGTAATTTATTATTTATATTTAAACTTTATACTTTCAATATGATTTATATAGAATTATAATCTTCTATATATTGTTAAATGAGAATTTTAAAATTTTATTGATATAATAAAATTTCTTATTTTGCAAAAGGAAACGTTATATATGAATATGAACATTCAAAAGAAGTGCTCTTGTGTTTATATTTTGCTATATTAAGTTATAATTTCTGTATAATTTAAGTGAATTGTCTGTTATAATAATTATCACTTTTAAAATGAAAATTCACTTGAAAAAGATTCAAATGCTTAATATAAGAGATGTATTTAAGTTAGAGAGATGTGTGCCACTGAATGCTTTCAAAAACTTTTAGTTGAATGTGAAATTTACATTAAATCTTAATGAAAAATTAATCCTTATTTTGTTTGAATAAAAAAAAAAAAAACTGGAGGAATTAAAAAATAATTGCAAGAGAATGAAAGCTTGTAAGATGATCATAGAACAATGAGAGAAATTATAAAATTACCAAAATACACTTATTTGTCTAATCCATTTTCCCCCTCCCTTCATTGCAACCCTAACTTACCCATTGTTGCCCAATCCCTTTCCTATCCTCCCGGTGCCGGTAGTCTCTTTCCCAATGCTGCTAGCCACTCCTTTACGCGTTCGTCTCCTTTACGCATTTCTTCCCGCAACCCTTTCCTCTTCAGATTGCGATTTGCATGATACTGATGACATTATTGCTTCAAGACGACAAGAGAATCTATTAGCTGTTTTCGAGACCAATTCTTTCCTAGAGAGAGCAAGAAAGAGGGACAGGTTGGTCGAATAACCCATTTTTTCCCAATTGTCGTTCCCTTCAAGTCGACCTCTCATTTTTTGTCTATGAAAACATGAATAAAATCCTCCTATGTGATTTTCCAATATACCTCATTCTAAATCTTATGATCTATAAACTATTTGAACCAGTTATAGATTGCAGCCAAACACTGAAAAACAAAAACATCAATGCCAAATTGATGGGTACTTTTTTGTTTTATTTATTTATTGTCACTATTTGCTCCAGCTTGTCACTAGTATTTGTCTTTTTGAAGGTTGGGGCCTGTCGGATTTTTGTTGGTGACCCAACACTTACCAAAGCTAAAATACCTGAAACAACAGTTCATGGAATGGTTTTTCCCAACAAAAATGATTGGATCAACTAAGAAACCAAGTATAAAAAGGGAAAACTTTCACAACCAAGCTAGCAGTGGAAGAGACCGAATATTCTTCAAACTATGAAAGTTCTTAGCACTAACATCCACAACTTACCAAAATCCAGTTAACTTCAGATAAAGGGATCAAATCATGTGCACTAATTAGTACTTTGGCATCTCCAAAACTTTCAAATCAGTTGCAGTACAAATCACAGAGAAGCAGTGGTCACTGAAGAAGAAAATAATAAATTTTGCATTCACTGCCAGAGAAAAATCACAATACCGAAAGAGATTGATAAGACCTTCAACAGCAAAACCTCCAAGTCCTTTTAGCAATCAGCCACCAACACAGAATATTATTAATATGAAGCAAAATCTCCCCAAGTTTGTTAAATAAATATGCAGGTAATTTCGGCTAAAATTAGCTGTTTAATTATGATCATGAACTTGGTGAGAAGACAATTAAACAAAGGTAATTAGAAAAAGAATTATACTTTCAATTGAGATGTTTTCTGAAGCCCTCCTTCACCTCTTGACGGGGGTTTCTGTACAGACCTGCTGTAATTTGAATTTCCTTTCACAAGTTAAATGGGACTATCCATCCTTATTCTTCACATACACAGATGACAAGAGTATGTACGGACATTAAGCTGCTTCTCAACAGAACCTAGCCAACTTCAAGGTGTATCTCCAACCATCATCCTAAATCAAAATAATAAATGTATAAATAAATAATCCATTAATTAATTAAAGCAATCAATTAAAATCATGGGAAAAATGCATGTCTTAGCTCTTTAATAAACCAATAGAAAAAATAAATGGCTTTATTGCAAAAAAATAAAAATAAAAATAAAAACAAGGTGAAAAAGAAAATGTAAGCGCTCACAGATTTATTTATTAATGCTTTGGGCTATATGAACTCTAACAAACATTCATGGTAAAACATGATTCTATTGACGTCCACTCTGTTAAAATGAATCAAGAAGATGATATATATATATATATATATGCATGTATTAAAACACTAAAATAAAACATGATTGTGTTGAAGTCCAATCTGTTGTTAAAATGAATCAAGCAGATGATATCTATGTATTAAAACATCAAAATATTAATTACCAGAGGCAGTATACAAGATGGGACTACTCCTTGCTCTTTGCTTTATTGTTGCCCTACAGGGACTACTCCCTTCCAAAATCAAAATGGCAATTAATGCCGTAAAATTCAAAAGATTTTATATTCTTCACAGGAATCAGGTTCTCTACAAAAAGTGAGAGTTGGGGGAAGGCTGTCTACCTAATTCTTCTCCTAGATGCGAGTCCTGTGTATGACCCATTTTATTAGAGATAAAAAAAACTACATGGGCCTTGTTAACAATGTAGTAAGGACATTGGTTAACAAAGCCTAAATAGTTAAACATTCTTTATGACATGAGCTATAATAAAGAACCTACAACCATTTCAAGCTTCTTAACAAATTTCTCTTAGGCACTTGTTAACAAAATCCCATATATATTAATGAAATGCCTACTTAACAAAAATCAAAGTACACTAAAATGGAGAACACTAAGGCTGTGTTTGGATCATGAATTTGGGTAGGGATTTAGAAAAGGAAAAGGGAAATCTAGGTGAAATTTGAATGAAATATAGCTACATTTCACACATTTTCCCTTTCCCTTTCCCTTTCCCTTTCCATTTCCAAATGCCTATCCAAATCAATGATCCAAACACAGCCTAAATCAATTGAACAATTTTGTCAGCATCATGAGACCTATAACATTTCTGATAATAAATAAATAAATAAATAAGGCCTATAACATTAAGGATTATTTGGTCAAGGTTGATGACAGGAATGCGACATACATAGATCTAAAACTTAACCTTAGATTAAGATCGATTTACTTAGGCCACTTTGTTACATCTCTTTTGTAGTCCAGTACAAGGCAATAAGACATAAAATGATGAGTCTTTTTTTATTATCACAAAGATGAAAATAATTGTTTACCATTCAAATTTTATCAAAATTCTCCATGAGCACCATAAAAAATCATCTTGTGGTTCTATTTGGGGGTACAAGACCAAACTCTGCTCTTTAAAAAAACCCTGCTCACACTGAATTAAGTGAACTTCAACATGTGTCCATGTGTTTATGTGCAAACAAATTTATGATCAGACATGATTAAGAATATAAAATCAAGACAACTTACTGACCCAAATGTTACAACAGTTATTCATTTTTTGACTCAGCAATTAAAAGATATCATCAAACAAACTTAGTACTAAAATTGCTAACTTTGGTTGGACAAATCAGACAATAATTTCCTACTTTAGTTCTCATGCAAATCAACATAGAGCAGAAATCAAAGTCATGAGATCAGAGGAAATGCATAAAGAAGCTACTCCGACCAACAAAACTAACATCAAGAATGCACTTACGGTTTAATGTTCAAGAGGAACAATCTTCAGTTACAGGAGGATTTCCTTTCACAATAGAATCCACAGATTTGTTATCACCATCTTGGTGCTCTTTGTCAAAGTCAAACTCAAGTTGCTTTTCCACAGACTTGAAAACAACTGTTCGTTTGGATCTTAACCGATAAGGTGGAGATGCATTAAATGCCTTGCCATTAAATAACTCAGTGATGCCATTACCAAGATAAGCAGGACTTCCATGCAAACTTCCATCTCGCAACCCAGATGTATTTGTTGTTTGCTCTTGTCCATCAGAAGTATGAACTGTGTCTTGAATTACTTCCCCATCAGCCTTCCCAAGTTTATTTGATGGCAGAGGCGTTTCTTGAGTCTTTCTCTTCCGTAATATGGAAGGAGTATTGGGAAAACTCTTGGCAGCAATTTTCAATATGGATTCCGGACTCTGGCTAAAGAAATAACCCTTCACACGAGGTGGAGTGAAGAAGTTAACAGGCGATGTAATTGGACTAGAGTAAGACTCTTGCTGCATCCATGACATATTCAGAAGATCTGAATCTAATGGTACAAAACTTTCTAATTGTGGTGGCTCATAGTGCAATGAACCATATGTTGGAATTTCTAATTGTGGTGATGCTCCTATCACTTTGTCTTGGTAAATATCATCATTAGTTCTACACCTCTCAAACTTTTGCACTAAATTTGAATAACTACTTCTAAGATCTATATCTGATGACTTTGGATAGCATTTTACGACTTCAGAATCAACAGATTCATTTGCGGGAACACTTGAGGAAGCACCCATATCTTGAAATGGGGTTAAAGACTCTGGATCTTTGCTATCATCTTCTATTTTACAAACATCTGTAGTTCCTGATGAAGTCTGGGTAGTTGACTCTGATCCTTTATTTGTACATTCAAGCAGAATTCCAGTTGGAGCAGTTCTATTTGTGTCTTTCACACCATTTTGAATCGCATTTTTTGCAACTGGTGGAAGGTTCCCGGTAGTCAAGTAGAAATCTAACTTCTTCTTTAAGGAACTATTCCAATGATTCTTGATTGCATTATCAGTCCTGCATAAACAAAATTTGTCATGAGCAAGGGTTGCACAAGATAATCTGTCATGCCACTTCACAAGGCTTTCCAAACGAATTCAGTGCCCTCCTGCTTCTTTGGTCGAAGTTGAGGCAAGCCAAAGATGGCCTTTTGTTATCCTTCCCATCTTCTAAATTGCCTATTAAGACTTCAATTTCATTGTGAGGACCATGTTTTCAATGATGTTTAGTGTCTTCTAAAACTATTGAAAACAAAATAAAATGATTTGATTTTCATGGAATATCCATAGGCATGTCTTCTTCACAATTAAAGCAGATCATTACTGTACTATCCCTCATGTTAAGAGTATGATTAATTAGATTGGTCAAATGATGTAGAATGATATCATTACATCCCCATTATACATCTAAATGTTGTCTTTATTTAAAGGTTGTACCAACGCACAAATCTCCTGCTTACAACATTAATAAAAGGTTGTATCCAGTGCACAAGGCTCCAGCTTATAGCAGGATCTGTGAGAGGTAGTAGGTGGGCCGCCTTCCCCCATTTTTTGTGGAAAGGCTAATTCCCATAACTTGAACCCACACCACAAGGCTAAAAGTGGATAGCACTTGCCATCATGCCAAGTCACAATCTATAAATGTCCTCTTCGTTAATCAAAGCATAATAATAGTATGTTACTCCACATATGTAAAAAACTAAATTAGATTAGGTTGGTGTGATAGTAACGTGTATTAAAATTCCATGTCATAGTATAGGAAAGATATTCAAATGCAACTTGGGACACAATTAATGGGTATTGGATGCTTGGTTGCGAGAAACTAGCGCATGCAAAAGATCAAGGTGGATAGGGAGTAAGTTTGCACTTCATTCAATTTTTTGGTTATCGGCAATTGTCAAGAAAATGGTAAGTTTATATTTTGAAGTCAGTCCTATTGCGTACCAAAGTCACCAAACGCATAGAGAACTTTCCTCAAAATCTATTTGTTATCGTATTCCTATTGTTCAAACAAATATAGGCTTTAGAACTCTACGACATTAGAAGTTCTTGAACTATTTTTTTCTTTTTGCAAGAGATCCCCTAAGAAACAGAAGCCAGCTAACTGAGAGCCAGACAGCATGTCTCTCCAAGTTCTGAAGATAGTGATTTCTATACGGTCTAAACAATGTATAGTAGCTGATTTACCTTCCAGGTAGAACCTTAGCTATTTCAGCCCATTTGTTCCCATGTCTATGATGGGCATTCATGAGAGCTAGTTCCTCCTCCACCGTCCAAGCATCCTTTTTTATACATGGATTAAGATGATTGTGCCATCTGAAAATATACAATGTTCAAGAGTTCTGCCACCGTACTTAAACTACAATTAATTGCAATAAATTGGATGCAAATAATGATAATTATTGCACATAATATTACCTCTCACGGCATTGTTTCCCAATACGACCTGGCAAAGACTTTGCTATGACAGACCATTTTGTAGGCCCATATTTTGATACCAGTTCAATGATTTTATCGTCCTCCTATGAACAAAACAGCAAGCAAACATTTTTAAAATGATTTCTCAAAATTAAAATGTTTCAGACAACTGCAAAACCAGTGGAAAAGCAGACGTCATGAAAGAGAGGAAGAAGCGAGGTGCCAACCTCCTGTGTCCAAGGCCCCTTAACAAGTTCAGGATTGAGAACCTTCTGCCATCGATGTAGACATTGGACTTCTGATCTATCAGGAAAGAATTCAGCTGCACAGAAATCAATATTTACTATAAGCCCACCTTCCAGTAGAAATCATAAATTTGAAACGATAATTTTCTCAGCAAAAAACTAAATGTCACAGTCATGATAAATTTAAATTGTTAGCTCTATAATGCCTCAAACTCTAATAATTTTTTCAGATAACAAAATGAATATAGCTAAATATAAAAGTCATAAAAAGGTTAAGGACCACTGGTGATCTTAAACAATGCAAAGAACAATCTTATGCTCTGCACTTTTTGATGTGCTCACAGTGGTAGCCAGTAACTTGATGTGTACGCTTGCGACTTACGTTTGAAATGGGATAAAACAGCTTAAGCACTCTCTTTAGTCCTTTCAGATAAAATTCATCTTCCCAACTTCTTACTTACTTTAGACAATGTTAAAGGTAGGTTCACAAAATAATTATGTTGAGTTATTAACTTAGAACAATTTATACAACTCTTCAGATGCTTCTGCATGATATTTAACTGATTTGCCCACACCATTTCTGTTTCTACAGTACTGTTTGTGAAACTCTTCTCCAAGGGTCACTTCAAGTCCCACTAGAACGGTGCCAGCTACATAACAGATGTCAGTCATATGGAATGGTACAGCTAGCATACATTCAGTTTCTTCATTTATTCACAACAAAATTTTGCTATAGCAAATTGTCGAGACTATATCATATAGCATCAACCTTCTTGTTACTTAAATGAATTACACTTATATGGGATTGGGTCCTATATAATTGTTGAAAAAATAAAAATTCTAATGGTATTTAATATAGGACCCAATCCCATATAAGTGTTATTCATTTTATCGGTGAAATTTTGAATTTTGACAGGAAAGTCCATGAAGAGGGGCACATGAACACAAAAAAAAAATAATAATAAAAAAATTGTAAAATCACAACATCCAATCAAAGTGCATGCTTTAACTACAACTAGCCACGGCAGGGTAAATTCAACAGTTAATAAACAGCTACTGAAGGAACCACAGAGGGAAGAGAGGAACCTATTTTCTTCCAACATTTCCCCTTGAAAACTCCAACAGCTCTTTTTAGTGTATCATCCTATGAAAATTGAACAGGTTGTTACTAAATCAAGGCTATGATCCACAAAATAGTAATAAGAACATAATTAACATCTAGCAGAGAGAACAATGATTAAAGAAAAGCACTAATACAAGCGAGCAATAACCTTGAGAACCTGTGATGGTTCTAAAGCTGGCAGATGCATGCATACCTTTAATGTGTGTTGCTTCTAAAATTAGATGCACACATACATGAAAGGTAAAACCAGAAGTTTTCATAAACCAAACACATTTCATATTTTCCAATTGTATGCCAGAAGAACTAAACAGGAATTATCAGACCCTTTACAAATGAATAAAAATAACCATAAGCTTCCAGCGGGTCTGTAATTCAACTGTGCTTATGTGTTAGAAAAACTGCTTACCTCGTCTGGAGTCCAACCCCCCTTTGCACGCCTAATAGGGCCCGAGGTCCTCCTACAAAATCAGTTCACATTATTACTTCTAATAGCTAGAACAATGCTCACAAGAATTGTAAGAAATTTAAATAGTCATAACTCATAAGTTATTTTTACCACCATATATTCATTTTCCCATACAAGAGGCATTGATTTTATGCAAAAAGCAATTTATGGCAGGGGAAAAAAGGTTGTAAAATTTTATTTGCTTCCATAAAACAGCTGAGATAGGTTGTTTCACAATGAACTGCATTGAAATATAAGTGGAAAAGCAAAGTCCACAAGTTTCATTTAAAGAAAAATTGTTTTGAAGAAAACATACAGGGAAATAAGTAAAATATACCAAATTAGTCATCATTGTTTATCTGTACTAACGAAAATTGCAATGACTGATAGTGGCAATACACACACACACCCAAAAAAAAAAATTAATAAAAAAATCTATACAAATAATAAAAATAAGGAGATTGAAGGATGAAATCCATAAAATGCAGCAATATATGTCCAATTTCTCTAAGAAATAGCAGGCAAATAAAGAAGTAGAGAGAAGAGTAGAAAAATCCAAGGTTGCACAAAAGTTTATCATCATAAGCATAGCTTGCAGAAATTTCACATCGTTAATTATTTTAGTTGTACTAGTGCCAAAGAAATAACTTCTTCGTGTTATTATATTATTTGCACTTAATGGACTTTTCAAAAAGCCTGCACTTGCTATCTATGGTACTTTGTTTGGTTATAACTCATAATTGTCCAATGCCACACGAGTAAACCAATATTGAATCTTTTGTACTTGTTCATTGACTTGAAAGAACTATTTGACATTACTTTGATGACTAGTTCACATTTGCTTTTCTTCTTTAATTCCAAACAGCACCCTCCGGTGTAGACGGAAGTGGCGTGAAACACGTCCAATAAAACAATTTTTGGCTTGACTTCACCCATTAATTGATTTTCTTTATATATAATATCATGTCCAAATTTTCTCCACTACAATAGCATTTCCAAAATGTTTCCATTTTTCAGCCAACCAAAACGACATACCAAGCTGAAGTTTCTCATTTGAGGCAAATAATAAATTTGGAAACTTTGTCTATGAGAAACTATCATAGGCCAACTGCTAGTTGGTGGAGCATGATGAGAGTAATAGGAGATGTACAAGTGGGAGAGTCAGATTATAAAAGATATCTTTCTTGCTGGAGTATCTCCCTGATCTGAATACGTAGGCTTGTATATTAAATTGTATGCATGCATCTTTCTATATATATGATAGATACAGAGATTGGTTCACTATGTGTAAGTGTGAAGTGGAAGTGGTGTTTAAAGCGAGGAGAAGGTACACATAGTCAATTTATAGGTTTGTATATTAAATTGTTTGCATGCATTTTTCTATATCTATGATAGATATAAATATGACTTGCTAAGTTTAGAGCACCATGTGAAGTGAAGGTGGCATTAAAGGCAAGGAGCAGAGATCCTGCCTAAGCAATATGCCCTTGGATAAATAAGGGCAATGATTTCTGAGGAACTATCACACAATCGGTAACCAATAAAGACAGAAACAATGTATAGATATATTATATCAAAACTACTGAAAGTCTGAAATACACTACACAAGTCAATCTAACAATTGCCAATATAGAAGGTGCATATCAAAATTAACTGGAAAAAAAAAAAACTATGGTTTCTACTTTCTACACCATAAATTTTTTTAGGTTTTTCATCCTTTAAAAATAAAAACAAAATAATTATGACCTTGCCTTCATTTTTCAAAATGTGAGCCACTTCATCATAATTTCAGTGATCATTATATAGTAGCGTTACTGTATTCTCCCCTTTTTCTTTTTTTTTTGCCCTTTTGATAAGCAATTTGATTCCTTATGTTCAAATAAGTATGGCCTTCACGTTTTCTTTTCTTCTTCAAAAATTCCAATTCCCATATATGTTATAGTTGCAACATTACAATACTCCTTTCCTAATCCAGAACCTTTCTAATTTGAACTGTGTTGGCTTCTTAACACTATTTAACTCTGTAGTCAGGGACATACATGTTCATGAAGAAAACAGCTTTACCTGGCTAGGTGTCATTCTTCAAACATCAAATCCTAATCTTACTATTTCATATATGTAATTCTCAAACATACTAAAATTTTAATCAATGAATAATCAAAGGTCCTCACTATTTTTCTTTATTATTTTATGTATTTTCAACTGTGTACGTATTTTGCACACTTGTGACTACAAGTTCAGTGTATAATAAAAAATATAATTTCTTCATCCTCTCTTATATCTAATAATTGTACCATCCAACACTTTTGACAAAACATGATAGAAACGTTTCCAGTAAATTCTCGTGTTTTTATCTAGGGGAATCAAAACAGAATACTGAGTGAATTTAAATTTGAACCAATACATTGTTTTTTTATTTCTAGAGATTGGTATGTTGTATGTGACTTGTCATTTTCCTATTTTATTTTATTTTTAATGGATTTCTTGTCCTCCTAAACCCTTATGCACTCTTTTTAAATTTTCTGTCAATTTGTTGCTTTTCAAAATAAAAAAATGTAACCAAGACATGTTCCATTCCTTAGGATTCTTAACAATGTTCAACTAGTAGTAAAAATAAAGCAATGAGAAAATCAATACATCTAGTTCTAGGAAGCATAGATACGAGATACGAGATACGGATACGACACGATACGGATACGGCGATACGACAAAACCTAAAAAAATAGGATACCGGTACGGCTAGGATATGTTTGTGAAAAATATATTTTTTAAAATTATTAATAGTGAGTTACACATAAGCTAAAGAATGTTGAGAAACCACAATGTAATTTTATAATGCAAAATACTAACCTTTAAGAATTTTGTATTAATTTAAGCTAGTAACTTGTTTACTTTTTAAATTTTTAATAGGTCTTGCAAATATTTCATTTCAATATCGAGTTTAATATATTTATATTACAATAATAGAACAATTCACAACTTGTCCCTATGCCTTTTCCTTTGACACTAGTGAAAAATGTTGTATTCAAGTTTACTTGCTTATTTATTTATTGATATTTAATTTTACTATTGTTATATTCTCTTGTTAATTCTTACTTTCTATGTAGTTATAGGGGACATGCATGAAATAATTAGGATACATCAATTTGATAAATTCTATTATTTAACTCACTATGCTCTTCTTATCTAAGAACTTAACAAAGTATTAGAAAAATATTATTATATTTATACTTGCAATTATATTATATTATATTATATTACTATGTAAGAAATGTTACAACTCTAATTTCATAAAACAAGTAAACATGACTTGGAGTATCCGATACTTCAAAATTAAGTATCCGATACTCCAAAATTAATGAAAAAATAATTAAGAAGTATCCGATACTTTTAATAAGTATCCGATACGTATCCGCGAGTATTCAAGGAGTATTGGTATCCGATACGGATATGATACAGATACGTCACCCTATTTGAAATATCCGTGCTTCATAGATCTAGTTACTAGGATAAAAGAAATCTCAATTTAGAAACACTAAACTCTGGGCTTGTACAAGTTCAGTTACCATGTTTATACATGGTTTGACATTAAAACCCAAATCAGGGACAAGTTTTATCACGCAACTAATGTTAAATCCATGTACCACTATTAAATTTGAAAGAGATTACTAGTAAACCCAGGCTATAGTGATCATGTGCTCCATTTACGCAAATTATTTTTAACTTGGGAAAATTTGAACAAATGCATCTACAATGGATCTCAAGTATATTCAAACCTTATCTTCAAATTTTAAAACATTAACCTAATTGTAAGCAAGAGTCTTGTGCATTAGATGCAATCTCTAGGTTACCACCTCTATCCATACCTATTAGCATGTACCATTAATTTATATCACCAGGTGGATTGGTGTTCTAAGATGTGATCACAAAAATCATCATTAAATGTCACTTACTTCACATCTAGATAGATTTTAGGGGAAACCAACTGTGAGCCATGTCGTTAGGCCCAGTTTCAATTCGACTCGTCTAAATAGATTTTAGGGTAAACCACCTTTCAGCCATGTGGTTAAGTCCATTTTCACTTTGATTAACTGTATTTTAAAATGTGACACTTAAAGCCCCTATGATACAGGCCAAAAGGTGAAAATTTTAATTTTTCTATAAATAGTAACAAATACACACAGAAAAGAATGTTTTTTGGTTAAAATTATTTTCTCACCAAATTTAACACCAAAATAAAAGGAAAAAACAAAGATATGGCAAAAAAAAAAAAAAAAAAATTTCTAAAAGAGCCTTAACACCATTGTAACATTTTAATTTGGTGAGAATATGATTGAAAACAAAAGCATCTAAATGAAAGGAAAAATAATACTTTCTCATCAAACTAAAACGTCCAAATGAAAGAAGAAAAAAAAAAATTTAAAATGGAAATAAGAAAGTTTAGAATGATATAAACATCATTTTGACGTTGTAATTTTTTTAGTTGAAATATTAAATCATGGTGTGTATCCATTATCTGTAGCTAAAAACCTAACAATTTCACGTTGATTCATACCACAAACCATGTAAGTGCTGCATTTTGAAATATAGAGTCAAAATAACCACAAGGGAGCACAAAGTAATTTACCCTAGATTTCAAGTTCCAAATCACTTCCTAATATGTTTGTAGCTTCCATGAATTCCTCCGCTCAAATGCATTTTAAAACATTTGTTGAAACATTTATGCTTTCCCCTAAGACTAAAATTTACCTCAATAAGAAGGTTCAGAATTATGGAACAACATATAACCTTCCATTTGAGTTTGAGGGCCTCTACTCACCCTTCCCAGCATATGTAATTCTGCAGGATAATTTGTATAACAACCATTTGCGAAAAATTATTGGATTTATTATGAATTTGAATCTCAAACACAATAAAAACCCCTTCCAGCTGGCAACCTTACTCTTGATGTCTACCAATCACACCATATGTAAATTAATTTTGATAGTCAAGAATATATTATATATTAATCTAATAGAAAAGTTCAGTTGGACCAAACAATGCAATTCAGTATTTCAGATGCAATTTCACTTGTGCCCCAAAGTTCAATTAAAAGAATTGATGCTCAATAAAAGTACCCATGGGACGGCGAGGTAGTAGCGGGGCTGCATATTCCTGGTGACTTGAGTGTAACACTGTCACTACCTTCAGAAACAGAAGAGCTCAATGCAACAGTTGATTGTTTGTTCTCAAGACAAGGCTCTTCTATTTTCACTTCAGCCATCTCCTTCTGACCATCAACTTCGAAAACCCAACTGCAGCCTAATCAAAATTGAATACCCAAAAACCAAAATTCACCCACATAAATTGTAACCAAAAGTATATGTATGGAGAAGATTTTTCATAAGTGGATTTTACTAGCAAATTTTGTAAAATCTTGTCTACACTGAATCCCATAAACAAAGACCTAACCAGTATAACCCCTACAATTTAAAAACCCTAGTCACAACCAATAGTTCTAAATCTCCATCACCAACAATTAAATCAAACTAAACCCAGATCCTGGAACTAATAATCAGATCAAAGCACGATTAGAGAAGGGGAAAAAAGTAAAAAAAAAAGAAAAAGTATTTATTACTACAATAATTACATGGCTTTGGTGCAAAAAAATAAATCAATCAAAATCAAACGAATCAGAGACGGTTCAATTAACGAAAAAAGATGTCAAATTAAGAAAAAAAGATCGGTTATTGAAAACAGAATAATAAAATTGTTAATGTTTTGAAGTAAATAAGCTACCTCTGCTTGCAGAGAAGTGTCGGGAATCGAACTCGAGCTCATCGAGTGCTCATCAGCACCTTGAAGCCTAAGAAACGTCTCAGAGAGAGACAGAGAAAATTGCCCGTTGAAAGCCAAAAGAGATAATTATAAATATGTGAGATTTATATCTAACGAATAGGGCCGCCGACGTCTCCGTTTGGTGCCGTTAATGAAGTTTGTGGCATGTGGTTAGTGCTGTGTAAAATACCATTTAATTTCTTAAAATTATATTGATCGATCTATTAATCACGAATTACATTTTGAAATTTATAATTCATCTTTGAAATTGTTCTATTATAGTTAATATATATATCTCTAATAAAATATTAAAGTAAATATAAGTGTGAAAAATATTTAAGATGTAAAATTTATTATAAATTAATAATTATATATATATATAATATTATGTAAAATTAATTTATGTTATATATATATAAAAAAATATTATATTAATTAGTATTATATATTATATAAATACTTAATAAATGTTTAAAAATATTATTTAATTATCTAACAAATTAAAACTATCAGAAGTTAATTTGTAATTTATTCTCAAACCATCCAACACATGGCTTTTGAAACCCTTGTGCGGGTTGACGGTCGTTAATGGTTCACGTGAACGTTAGGGCTTGGAAGGGGATAAAAGTTTGAACCTCAAACGGCACTTTCCGCACATAGCCATGCTTTAAACGTCGAACGTGTTTGGGGCTGTGGGGAAGCTTCACTGGTATTTGTCCACTGTTGGATTGGAAGTGGACGATCGAGGTTTAAGCAGCAGCTATGACTTCTCTTCTTGTCACCATCATTTGGAGTTATTTTGAGTATCATTTATAAGTTAATTTATTTTGTTTATTATAAAAAGTTATATAAAAAATAAAAAGATGATATAATAGAAATAAATTATTAATAACTTGTTTTTGTTGTTTTTAAAATAGGCCTCTGTTTCGTTCATCTAGTAAATCTTATAATGAATATCATTCATACACAAAATTAATTTTATCGAATATTAATGAACATATGAATGAATTACATTTTATTTTATAAAATGAACAGTTTAAATTTAAATGCACAGTTGTTATTCATTTTTAAAATAAAAGCTATTTTTTTTTTTTTTTGTATAACTGTCTTTGTTGTGAGGTTTACAATATAAACAATTTGGATTATTATTGTGAAAATAGAGTGGAACCTACAAAACAAAGTATAGAAAAATATGAAAGATAGTAGTATAGAAATGATTCATTCTCTCAATTGATGAAAAATTATTAGATGCTTCTCAAACAATATTTCACATTATTTATCAATTAACACATTTCATATTATCTTATAAAACATTTGTAAGTGATATATTTTATCATCTAAATCAAAAGTCATCAAATTGAAATACCACATAAATTTACTGAATACTGATAATTTCTCATAATTGAGAATGTGTTAAGCATTTCTAGTGGGCACGGAAAAATAACTTGTGCTATCTATTATTTGAGAGTAAAATGTTAAATTTTAACATGAAGAAATTTATTATATTATTTCTGCAAAAATTGTCAATCTACTAAATTAATGTTGCTAAGTTTGGCACAATATGACGTTGAGGTGTGGCCTAATAATTTAGTAGTCATATGTTAGAATGTGGTGAGTAGAAAGTTAAAAGTTCTAACTGATGGGACAACAATGGACCCTTCAGTTGTAATTTAAGTATACTAACATACTAACGTTATCTTTGAAAAAAAAAAAAGGGTTCGAGACAATAATATGCTACTAAATTCCACTGCACTAAATTATATATATTTATTCAATCAAATTTTGAATTAAAGTTTATTTAAAATATTAATTTTTGCAAGAATTATATTTTATATTAACTATATATATAATTTAATATATATCATGGCATCAATATCTCATCATTTGCTACATGGCCAAAAAGTTAATTTAATGACTAAAAAAATCAATTTTACTAAAAATTATTAACTCATTTCTAGTTAAAAAACTCAAATTAGTCAAATTTGTTTATGTTAAAATGTCATTTAAAAAGATCAAAAAGTTATAAATGTATCAAATACACTAATTTTTGACATTAAATTTTATTTTTAATCCATAAATTAACAATTTAAATATTTTTTTTAAAAAAAAAATCAAAAAATAGTATATAAAGGTCAGTTTAAATATATTATATTATACTATAGCATCATAAAATGGTATTTAATAATTGTCCTCTGTTTGTTGGGATGTCAACCACACGCCATCAACGAGATTATTGTTGGCCCCATATGAATCATTTGGTGAAAATGTTATTATAGGTGTACTCACATTGTGCAGATTTCATACTCATGTGAAATATTTAGTAAAAATTTTGGTAAAATTTTTTAAATCTCTAGCATTACTCATGTTATTAAGGATTTGTTTGAGATGTGAGTTAATTTTTTGACTTTTTAACTAAGCCTTTATTTGGCATAAGTTAAAATGGGATTTTATGACTAAAATAGTCACAAAAAGACAAAATATACTTTTTAACCTAATAAGACAAAATGTCACATTCAAATCATAATCATTTTATTTTTTCTCTCATAAAAGTTAAAAAAACCAAAAAACTTATCCCAAATGAGGCTTTTTAGCACCAGATTAAAATAACCAAAAAGTCAAAAAGTTAACCCACATCCCAAACAAACCCTAAGCCTCATTTGGGAATAAACTATTTTAATAATTTTTTTAACTTTTTACAAAAAGATATACAGAAAAATAAAAAATGATATGACAAATTATAGTGACTTTTAGGCTATTCGACTAAAACATGTTGCCAAACGAGATGAATTTCAGATTAAAAAGTCTCGATTGAAATGAATTTTTTGGCTCTTTTAACTTTTGTAGGAGAAAAAAATAAAATAATTATACTTTAAATGTGACATTTTATCTTATTAAATTAAAATGCTAATTTTATTTTTTTTGTAACTATTTTAATTCTAATCTACCCCAACTCAACTCATAGTGCTAAATTTATTGGAGATGACAAATGTTTGGATCACAACATGCAACCGATCAAACAAGAAGCTATTGCAAAGACATCACTACATAATTTGTTGTTGGCTGAAGCTAATGCATGCTAGATGCGATTAGATGGGCGGTGCAGCAGAAAATGACATGCATCTCAGTGCAAACTGATTGTCTGGTCTTGGTGAGGATGCTCCAGACGAAAAGAAGGGAAGACGATTGGAAGATTATTACTATTTTGCATGATATTATAAACTATGCTAAGAACTTGAACTATGTTTGTATTACTATAGGCAGAAATATAGTCCAACCAGCATGAACTGACAAATTCTATAACTATCTCTAAGTAGCATAATATTAATATTATATGGCTGTTTCGTTCTAAAAAAATGATACCGTATTTTAAGAGTCTAAAGCTGTCATAGAACTTAATTTAATTCTAGCGAGTTCTCAAAGCTGTCCAAATCCTTATTCACCCAAAAAAAAAAAAAAGCTGTCCAAATCCAATAATTCAATCAAGATGTTAGAAATTTTTAAACAAATTACTAAACATGCCCCTTATATTTCAATTTTATAATTTTATAAAATTTTGACTAAGATATTTAAATCTAGAATTCTTACTTTCCTATTAGGGACAACTCTAATTTTTCTATTTTCAGATTGCTTGTTTGAAAGAATTGACAAGTTCTATTTCCACTAATATTTTTTCTCTATTAGCACACACCTAGAGTAATTAGGATTTGATTCCTATTATTATAAAAAAGGTTCAAAGCCTTGCATATAATATATATATATATATATATATATAAACAACAGTGCTATACACACCAATTATTTATTTATTTTTTTGATAACAAAACAACCAATAGAAGGAAACAAAGCTCGCCTAACCAATTACATCATCTAAAAAATCTAAGAAAGAAAAAAGATCCGAATACTCTCACCAACTATACAAGGTAACTAGGAACCGATCCCCAGCCACAACACCGAATGCTCAATTTCTTGGAAAATTCTCTTGTTTCTTTCTAGCCAAACCAACTACATCAAACAAAAAGGCACCAACGACCACACCCGTCGCTGACACCGCCCAACCCGGGGCCCCCTTCAACTCCACAACATATCCACAACCCTATTTGGCTGCAGCCATGTAATTCCAAAAAAAGAACAAGCATCCCCTAAAGTCGAAAAGCAATAGAACAATGGATAAATAAATGGTCAACGAACTCTGCATCAACACAACACATACAACAACGATTTACTAATACATGCCCTCGACAAACTAGATTATCAATAGTAAGATTACGACCTAAAGCAAGCGTCCATAAAAAGAAAACCACCTTCGAAGAACTCGAGGCACCCAAATACTCCTCCAAGAAAACACACCTCCTACATCCCCCACCAAGCTTCGATAAAAGGACCGAACAGAGAATTGACCTTTAGCACCCACCACACTTCAAACCAACACATCTTCCCCCTACCCCATAGGTCCAACTCATATAGAAAGTCGAACAACTCCCTTAATTGATTCACTTCCCAATCCTGAACATTACGTCGAAGCTGAATATCCCAAACCACCACCTCCCCACCTCCCAAATAAGAAGCAACCATGGCCTCCCGATCTCTTACAACGCTAAAAATCAAAGGGAATCACACCTCCAACACCATCTCCCCACACCATCTATCCTGCTAGAATCTAACCTTCACCCCAGTACCCACACAAAAATTCACCCTCTCCAAAACTCTCCCATCCCCAAGCAAATTCCTTTCCACAAGCCCCTCCCATACGGCCCTATTACTTCCCTCGACTGCCAATCCCTCTCAACGACCCCAAACTTAGAAGCCACCACCCTCCACCATAAACGATCCCGCTCTTTAGCAAACCGTCACAACCACTTCCCTAACAAAGCCCTATTAAACTGCACCAAACTCCGCACCTCCAAACCACTCACCTCCTTAGGGTGACAAATCTGCCCCCACCAATCAACCAAGTAGGAATGGCAATGGGTTGGGGCGGGGTCGAGGATCACACTCTCCATCCCCGATCCCCAAAGGTACAAAATTCCCCATCCCCGCCCCCGATCCTCAGCGAGGAACCCATCATCCCCTCCCCTCCGCCCCTTAACGGGGATCGGGTTTCCCCAACTCCAAAAAATCTCCGTAGCTCTATGTGTGTGTGTGTGTGTGTGTTTAGATTTCTCTCCCAATCCTCTATTTCATTTTCATCAACATTAACTTCATTTTCATCAACATCAACATCATCAACGGCAGTAGATACACACGAAAAAAAAAAGAAAAAGAAATAGAGAGAGAGAGAGAGAGAGCGCTACGGGAATCTGCTCAGATCTACTGAAGGAGGAGAAAGAGGAAGCGACGAGGATCTGCTTAAATTTGCCAGAGGAGAAAGAGGAGGCAATAGAGATCTGCTCAGATCTACCGCTGGAGGAGGAGGAGGTAACGTCACAGCGTACTGTCACGAAGGGAGATATGACACCGACTGCAGAGAGAAGAAAGAGAGTGAGAGAGAGTAGAGAGTAGAGAGAGTTAGATCAGATTAAAGGGTTTATATATATGAATGGATAGAGCGGTGTTATGATAATTTCAGTTCAAGGAAACGGGGAGGAGAATAAGGACGGGCCGAGGCTGGGAAACGTATAACAATCCTCTACTCGAAAATTATTAAGGATTTATTTTCAAATAGTATCCTTAACCCGCCAGGAGTATTTTTAAAAAAATAAAACCGTTCTAATCGGGGTCGGGTCCCCGTCGGGCCGGGTTCAAATTGCCATCTCTACAACCAAGTGATATTTGAAATCCTCTCCTCTACCCCTCCACAAAAAATCCCTCTGATGTTTCTCTAGCCGCTCAACCACAGAAATGAGAATAACATGTAATGACATAAAGTAAGTCAGAATACTGCTCAACACACTTTTAATCAACGTCAATCTTCCTCCTTTCGACAAATATTGCCGCTTTCATCCTGCCAAGTGACGTTGTACACGCTCTACCTATCATGACCCGAACCTGCCCCTATGGGTTAAGGGCATAACCGGCCAGTAATCAAGAGATTACCTACGGCCTCAAACCATAAAAGACATAACTCATCAGAGTAAATGGGCCAAACGGAAGCAAATTTAAAACTGTCCATAGAGCTGTGCTTACATGGTATGTCATAGCAATCCATATACATACATGTTAATAACTCATGTCAAAATAAGTAATAACGCATAATTCTATACATACAGGATCATTCAAGTCTAAGTCAATCAATCAAAACTATATACAATTGTAAACCAAAGTTCTCGCCAACATGACAAAATATAGCAAACTAGCAAAAGGGCGAAAACAAGTCTCGTGCATGAGACGTATGGGCTGACTCTTCAAAACGTTGATTGTTTCTCACAAGCTTCACTGAGGCTGGGTTTGGACCTCCCTTGGCTCACCTACAGACACATGAATGAGCGTGAGCGAAAGCCCAGTGAATAATATCGAATGAAAAAGATACACGAACAGTATTTAGAACGACATGCACCAAACGGCCTCAGGCCTAATTCATATTTCTATCCAGTATATATATATAGGTCAAGTAACTGCGATTCCAAACACATCAGATGGCTTCGGGCCCAATTTACTCATATCCGACGGCCTTTGGCCCAATCGTTCATGTCCGACGGCCTTTGGCCCAATCATTCGTGTCAAACGGCTTGTGGCCCATCCATTCGTATCAAACGGCCTTCGGCCCAATCATTCATTCATGTCAAACGGCCTTCGGCCCAATCATTCATTCATGTCAGACGGCCTTTGGCCCATTCATTCATGTCATATGGCCTTCGGCCCATTCATTCTTTCATTCATGTCAAACGGCCTTTGGCCCATTCATTCATGTCATACGGCCTTCGGCCCATTCATTCTTTCATTCATGTCAAACGGCCTTCGACCCATTCATTCATGTCATACGGCCTTCGGCCCAATCAATTATATCCAATGGCCTTTGGCCCAACCATATGGCATAGCAAACATTTGTCCACAATTCAAATTAACAGACTTATAAGACTTATAGGAAAATAAGCAATTGGACAAATAACATACTTCAAAGTATCTTTACTAAGATATTACTCACAGTGATCTGCAGGTGGATTCACCTTGGAGCTCGACCCTAGAAGCTCAATCTTCCCAATTTATGGTTAATTCTTGAGTTTAACTTCAAGATTCCAAGCCTCTTGATCAAACCTTAGATTGTCTCCCCTCTTTCTCTCTAATTTCGGGTCTCTCACTCCTAGAGAGCTAAATTCAGCCAAATTGAATTAAAAGAGAGTAATTGAGTGTATAATGGCCCTTTTTATAGCCCCACTTAATCAAATTTGATCATAACTAATTAATAGCACTTAATTAATCGTTCTGAATCTAATTATTTTGATCTGAATCAATTTTCAATTAAATTTCACCGTAGGCTTTAAAAATTACGATAATCACAAAGGCGTAGTCAATTTCGATTTCTATGGCCGATAAGGCCTTTAATTTAAATTCCAAAGCAGATAATCAGACAGATATTCCTACGGTGAACAGATAGAAATTCAAAACCACATATATTTATATAAATGGCACACCAAATCATATCAAACACATAATCACAATCACAATTAAGATTAATTAGCATAATACGGAACAGGGTTATCACAGTCTTCCCTCCTTTAGGAAGTTTGGTCCTCCAAACTTATTTTACCTTCGTCGGGAAACAAATGTGGATAGCGTAGTCGCATTTCATCCTCTTTTTCCCACGTGGCATCCGTCCCATAATGTTCTTTCCATTCCACTTTCACCATTGGGATGGACCTGCTTCTCAATTGTTTCACCTACCGGTCAATGATTCGTTCCGGCCACTTGGCGTACTCCGTATTTTCATCAAGAGCTACCTGGTGATAATCAATCACATTAAACAGATCTTGAAGATAACCCCTCAACATTGATACATGAAACAAATTATGGATTTGCTCGAATCCGGGTGGCAAAGCGACTCAATAAGCAATTGGGCCAAGCCTTTCCAAAATTTGCAACGGCCCAATGTAACGGGGCAACAACTTACCCTTCTTTCCAAACCTGACTTGGCCTTTCATCAGAGTCACACGGATGAACACATGGTCACCAACCTCATACTCGAGAGGTCTTCTTCGAACATTTGCATAATTCTTTTGTCGGTCCTGAGCTGTTTTGAGCCTTCTGTTGGATTATTTTGATCTTCTCAGAAGTGTCTTGCATAATTTTAGGCCCAAGTAAAACTCTATCCCCGACTTCTGTCCAACAAATTGGTGATCTACACCTTCTACCATACAAAGCCTCGTATGGTGCCATATCGATGCTAGAGTGGAAGCTATTATTATAGGCAAACTCCGCTAGTGGCAAATAGTCTTCCCAACTCCCCTAAAAATCTAAGGTACACATTTTCAGCATTCTTTTTAACTTTGTATAGTCCGTTCTGATTGCCCATCTGTCTGTGGGTGAATGCGGTACTAACCTCAATTCTATCCCCATAGCTCTTTGCAAACTTTTCCACAATCTAGACACAAATTTCGAATCTCTATCCGACACAATAGATACTGGAACTCCGTGTAAACGGACAATCTCATCAACATATATAGTAGCCAGTCTATAAGCATCAAATGTAGTTCTAACAGGTAGAAAATGTGCAGACTTAGTCAGTCTATCAACTACAATTCAAATAGAATCCATATCTCGAGGAGTCCGAGGTAGACCAACAACAAAATCCATAGTCATATGCTCCCACTTCCATTCAGGAATAGGGAGGGGTTGAAGTAGACTGCCCGGTTTCTGATGTTCAGCTTAACTTGCTAACATTGAAGATACTTGGACACATATTCTTGCAATTTCTTTTCTTCATTTTAGGCCACCAATAGCTTTGTTTCAAATCCCGATACATTTTATTGTTACCCGGATGCATAGCAAACACCGATTTGTGGGCTTCATCTAAAACCCTTTTCTTTAGTTCCGGAATATCTGGGATACACATTCGGTTTCGAAATCTCAGCACTCTGCCTTCAAGGCTGAACTCTGCTTTCGGACTTGTCTCAAATTCATCGATCACTTTCTTGAGGAATTCATCCTCTTTTTGTTTCTGTTTAATTTCATCAATGATTGCCAGTTCGACTGAAATAGCGGCTATCAATTCGCCATGTTCACACAATACCACTTCAATTTCAGACTTCTCAAAATCTTGCAAGATCTCTTTCTGTTTAGTAAGCAAACAAGCCATACTCCCTGTTGATTTTCTGCTCAAGGCATCAGCAACTGTATTAGCTTTCCCGGGGTGATACTGAATCTCAAGATCATGGTCTTTTATCAGTTCAAGCCATCTCCTCTGTCGCATATTCAACTCCTTTTACGTAAAGAAGTATTTCAGACTCTTGTGATCTGTGTAGACTTCACATTTTGCCCCATACAAATAATGCCACCAGATTTTCAAAGCAAAAACAACTGCGGCCAATTCTAAATCATGTGTCGGGTAGTTCTTCTCATGTGGCCTCAATTGTCGAAAGGCGTAGGCAATCACCCTTCCGTTCTGCATTAGTACACAACCCAAACCTTTATAAGATGCATCACTGAAAATTACAAAGTTTTTCGCACCTGTGGGCAATATCAATACTGGTGCAGTGGTGAGTCTCGTTTTCACTTCATGAAAGGCAGATTCTCTTTCGTCGTTCCATTCCAATGATTGCCCTTTGCGTATCAATTGGGTAAGAGATACGGCTATTTTTGAGAAATCCCTCAAAATCTCCTGTAGTACCCAGCTAAGCCCATGAAACTGCGGACTTCTGTCACATTAGTCGGTGTAGGCCAATTCACAATTGCCTCTATTTCTATGGGTCCACTGAAATCCCTTCCTTGTTGATCACATGCCCTAAAAAGATAACTTCATTCAACCAAAATTCACATTTCTTTAGTTTAGCAAATAATTTCTTTTCTCTAAGTGTCTGTAACATAGTCCTCAGATGTTGTTCATGTTCAAGTCTATTTTTGGAGTATATCAAAATGTCATCAATAAAAACCACAACAAATTCATCAAGGTAGGTTTTAAAAATACGATTCATTAGGTCCATAAACGCTGTCAGAGCATTAGTCACTCCAAATGGCATAACAAGAAATTCAAAATGATCATACCTCGTTCTGAATGCGATTTTCTTAACATCTTCTGCCTTTACTTTCAACTGGTGGTACCCGGATCTCAAATCAATTTTGGAGAACACTTGTGATCCTTGCAACTGGTCAAACAGGTCATCAATACGGGGTAAGGGATATTTATTCTTTATTGTTACCTTGTTCAGTTCTCGATAGTCGATACACAGACGCAAGGTCCCATCTTTCTTTTTCACAAACAACACTGGTGCACCCCATGGTGAAGTGCTAGGCCAAATAAACTCTTTGTCAAGCAGGTCTTGCAACTGTTCCTTTAGTTCTTTCATTTCAGCAGTAGCCATTCTGTAGGGAGTTTTAGAAATAGGCTGGGTGCCTGGCATGATCTCAATAGTAAACTCTATCTCCCTGTCCACCAATTCCCCTGGTAATTCACTTGGAAATACATCTGGAAATTCTCTAACAATAGGGATACTGTTCAATTCAACATTCACAGATTGTTCAGACAACACATAACACAAATAACCTTGGCACCCTTTCCTGATTAATTTGCATGCCTTCATTGCAGATATTAAGTAAGGTGGAGGCACTACCCCATTTCCCACAAACACAATTTCTTTATGTTCTAGTGGGTTAAATACAACCCGTTTTGTCACACAATCAATAGTGGCACAATATTTGGTTAACCAATCCATGCCCAAAATTACATCGAAATGTCTAAAGCCCAAAGGCAACAAATCTACATATAGGATAGCATCCTCAATATGCATGTCACAAAATCGGTATATAGATTCACACAATACAGATTCCCAGATGGAGCAGATACACATAGCAGATATGGCAATAATTCTAGAGGTCTACTCAGTCTAGATGCAAATGCACATGTCACAAAAGAATGCGTTGATCCGAAATCAATTAATACAAAAGCATCCTGATTACATATGGAAATAGTACCTGAGACAACTGCGTTAGCATTCCGTGTATCGCCCGGAATAAGCGCGAAAACTCTCCATTGCCTCACGGTATCTCCGGTGGTAGTAGATCTCATAGTATTTCCCAGTTTTGGGATCGATGCAGTGGAACTAGAGCTATCTTCCCACTGTTCTAATTACAATCTCGGGCCATATGCCCTTGTTTACCACATTTAAAACAGGCTCTTGACACATGGTAACAAACCCCACGATGCCTTTTACTACAAATATTGCACATTGGAGATGTATCTCGGGAAGAATTCGAAGTACTTGAGGAGCCCGTGTTTTGCTTTTTCGAAAATTTCTTATTTGAAAAGAAGCCTTGCTTTTTGTTGCCTTTCTAGTCAGTTGTTGACTTAGCTTGTCTAGCTATTTAGCTTCTGATATTATGATCCAGTCTAGCACCCCAATATAGGTTTCCAGCTTCAAGACATTCACTATTTCTAAAATGTCGCTTCGAAACCCACCTTCAAAGTGCCTCGCTTTCTTATAATCCATATCAATCACATGTGGTGCAAACCTAGCCAATTCAGTGAATTTGGCCTCATACTCAGCCACTGTCATACTGTCTTGCTTTAGTTCCATGAACTCTGATACTTTCATGTCCCAGACACATTGCGGGAAGTACTTATCATAAAAGATTTCCAGAAATTTGGTTCAGTCAACATCCTTATGATTCTCATGCATTAACATCCACCATCTTCTTGCTTCATCTTCTAACATAAAGGTGGCTAGAAGTACTTTCTGTGTCTCCGAACAAGGGAACACTTCAAATAGCTTTTCGATGCCGAGGACCCATGCTTCGACTTTCAACGGAGCTAATCCCCCATGGAACTGTGGTGGTTTCATTTTCTTAAACTCTTTGGTGAGAGCTATTATTCGGTCATCATTCTGTAAGTCTGGCACAGGAGGTGCCGGAGGTGGAGGTGGAGGATGTGGTTGCTGCCACTGTTATTGTCACTCTTGTTGTTGCCTCAATGTTTCTGCCATTTCTTGAATCAATCTTTCTATTCTATCCATTTTGGCAGTAGAGGACTCCTCTATCTCATCACCTCTTGTTCTTACTATCTGATTAAACTTGCATTATTCTCAATATAAAAGTTTCACAGGTATGCATACACTAAAGAGCATGCATATTCAAATAATTTGTAATGCAAGCAAATCACAAACTTATAACACATAATCGTTCAAATTAAAACATATAAGCGTATTCTAGATGCTTTCAAATTCATACTTATCACATGAATGCATCCTAAATCTTTTCTAGACGCTTATTGCTCTTTTGGACGAGTGTGTGAGTTATTAACTCGTGCTCTGATACCACTCTGTCATGACCCGAACCCGCCCTTATGGGTTAAGGGCATAACCGGCCAGTAATCAAGAGATTACCTACGGCCTCAAACCATAAAAGACATAACTCATCATAGTAAAGGGGCCAAACGGAAGCAAATTTAAAACACTGTCCATAGAGCTGTGCTTACATGGCACGTCATAACAATCCATATACATACATGTTAATAACTCACGTCAAAATAAGTAATAACGCATTGTTCTATTCATACAGGATCATTCAAGTCTAAGTCAGCCAATCAAAACTATATACAATCGTAAACCAAAGTTCTCGCCAACATGACAAAATATAGCAAATTAGCAAAAAGCGAAAACAAGTCTCGTGCATGAGACGTATGGGCTGACTCTTCAAAACCTTGATTGTTTCTCACAAGCTTCACTGAGGTTGGGTTTGGATCTCCCTTGGCTCACCTACAGACACATGAATGAGCGTGAGCGAAAGCCCAGTGAATAATATCGAATGAAGAAGATACACGAACAGTATTTAGAACGACATGCACCAAACGGCCTTAGGCCCAATTCATATTTCTATCTAGTATATATATATATATATATAGGTCAAGTAACTGCGGTTCCAAACACATCAGACGGCCTCAGACCCAATTTACTCATATCCGACGGTCTTTGGCCAAATCGTTTCTGTCCGACGGCCTTTGGCCCAATCATTCATTCGTGTCAAACGGCCTTCGGCCCATTCATTCATGTCAGACGGCCTTTGGTCCATTCATTCATATCATACGGCCTTCAGCCCATTCATTCTTTCATTCATGTCAAATGGCCTTTGGCCCATTCATTCATGTCATACGGCCTTCGGCCCAATCAATTGTATCCAATGGCCTTTGGCCCAACCATATGACATAGTAAATATTTGTCCACAATTCAAATTAACAGACTTATAAGACTTATAGGGAAATAAGCAATTTGACAAACAACATACTTCAAAGTATCTTTACTAAGATATTACTCATAGTGATCTGCCGGTGGATTCACCCTGGAGCTCGACCCTAGAAGCTCAATCTTCCTAATCTATGGTTAATTCTTGAGTTTAACTTCAAGATTCCAAGCGTCTTGATCAAACCTTAGATTGTCTCCCCTCTCTCTCTCTAATTTCGGGTCTCTCACTCCTAGAGAGCTAAATTCAGCCAAATTGAATTAAAAGAGAGTAATTGAGTGTATAATGGCCCTTTTTATAGCCCCACTTAATCAAATTTGATCATAGCTAATTAATAGCACTTAATTAATCGTTCTGAATCTAATTATTTTGATCTGAATCAATTTTCAATTAAATTTCACTGTAGGCTCTCAAAATTACGCTAATCACAAAGGCGTAGTCAATTTCGGTTTCTATGGCCGATAAGGCCTTCAATTTAAATTCCAAAGCAGATAATCAGACAGATATTCCTACGGTGAACAGATAGAAATTCAAAACTACATATATTCATATAAATGGCACACCAAATCATATCAAACACATAATCACAATCACAATTAAGATTAATTAGCATAATACGGAACAGGGTTATCACACTACCACTCCATCTCACACTCCCTTTCCCTTGAAACTAGCACCCAGCGGCAGTCCTAAATAAGTCACCAATAAAGTTGCCACCTTGCAACCTAACAATGCCACTAATACTAGTAACCTCCCAACCTCTCCCACCGGAATCAACTCTGACTTACTCAAATTAATCTATAAACCCAAAATTGCCTCAAAACAAATCAGGACACATCATAAGAGTCCTAATTGCTCCACATACGCATCGTAGAAAACCAAAGCATTATCCGCAAACAATAAATGAGACACCCCAATTGTTGTCCCTATTGGCGATCCCACTGTAAAACCCTCCAACAAACCCTCCTGCACAGCCCTAAACAACAATCTACTAAAAGCCTCCATAACTAGAATAAACAGCAGGGGAGATAATGAATCCCTCTGCCGAAGACCTCGAACAGTCGAAAAGAATCCTGCGGGTGAACCATTCACCAAAATAGACATCCGCACCGTGAATACACAGAACTTCATCCACTGACACCATGTTGCCCCATAACCCATCTGACACATAATATATTGCAGGAAATCCCAATTTACATTATCATAAGTCTTATCAATATCCAGCTTACAGATCAAACTAGGTTGCCTTTCCCGAAATCGAGAATCAACACACTCATTAGCCACCAAAACCGCATCCAAAATCTGCCGTCCCCTACAAAAGCATTCTGAGATTCAGACACCACACCTCACAATACACCCCAAAGTCGATTTGCTAACATTTTTGCCAACAGCTTATACACAATCCCAAGCAAACTAATAGGCCTGAAGTCCCTCACATCCTCAGCCCCTCCTTTCTTCAACATTAAAGCTAGGAAGGTCGCATTGAAACTTCTCTCAAACTGCCTAGTCGTGAAGAAGGCCTCAAACACTGTCATCACATCCTCCTTGACCACACCCTAACAATGTTGGAAGAAAGCCAAAATGAAACCATCTAGACCTAGAGCCTTTTCACCACTCATCATTTTCAAAGCCCCTAACACCTCCTTCTATGTAAAGGCCCGCTCCAAGCCCTCTTTATCTCTTGCAGAGATAACATCACACAAAACCCCATCCAACCCCAGCCTCCATGCCCCATCTTGTGCCCGAAAAAGCCACTAATAAAAGCCCACAATGCCTCCCCAAATCTTGTTGTCCGTAGTCAAATTTCTCTCATCCACCCGCATTTGCACAATATGATTGGCCCTTCTATAACCATTTGCCATCCTATGAAAAAACTTGGTATTTCGGTCCCTATCTTTCAACCATGAACATCGTGATTTCTGTCTAAAACATATCTTTTCCATACAAGCCAAACGAACATAGTCCTGCTTTGTCGCCTCCCTTCTAGCCATGTCCGCCTCTAGAAGCCCACTAGAAGCTTCCTACACATCTAAGGACTGCAGGATGGCCACCACTTTCGCTTTCTAAACCTCCACTCGACCAAAAGTCTCCTTATTTCACTTTTTCAAATCCCTTTTGAGTAGTTTTAATTTCTGAACCAACATACAACTAGGAGTTCCACAAATCGTATATTGCTTCACCACCCATAGGCCTTCTCTAAAAAGCCCTCCGATTATAGCCACATATTCTCGAAGCGAAAAGGCGTTGGCTCACTACGAAACCCTCCACTGTCAAGCATAATAGGCCAATGATCTGACATTGGACAGGGTAATCGACTTTGCACGAGCTCCGAAAAGTGCTTTTCCCAACCACTAGTAACTAGAAACCTATCAATCTGGGACATTTGATGGCCATTAGACCAAGTGAAACTCCCCTCATGAATAGGCAAATCAACCAAATTCATCTCATCAATAAATGCACAGAACGCCTGCATTGACCCCTTCGCCCTACTACTTCATGTCTTCTCTACTGGCCATCTGACCATATTAAAATCACCTCCCACACACCACGGCTCTAACCATCGATGCGCCATATTCTCCAACTCACCCAAAAAAGCACTCCTCTCTAAGCTTCGGACCGGCCCATATAACCTAGAAAACACCCACATAAAATTGTCTTCCATACATCGTAATAGACAAGACACCAAAAAACCTTCTAACTCCTCATCCTCCTTCACCACCACTCTGTTATCCCAACAGAGAATAACCCCTCTTACCATGCCCATAGCTAGTATGTCCACTTCACCAACTGAACAAACCTCTCTCACCACATCTCCATCCAATACCTCAATTTTTGTTTCCTGCAAGAAAACCACATCCGCTCTCGCACGTCTAAGCACTGATTTGACTGCTAGGCGCTTGTCCCTCTCATTCAAGCCACGCATATTCCATGATAACACTTTTAACTTCATTTTAATAACAGAGGACCTCCTCGTTCTCTCCTTGGGCCTCGTCCACTCGTCTTCCCTCAATGCTCATAGTTAACAGAACACTCCAAATTTCTGAGCTCCTGTAACCCTTTATGTTGCACCACTGTTGAAGAACCTCCCTCCCTAGGTAAAGCCCTTTCCTTTCAAGAGGTTTCCACTGCTACAAATAGGCGCAGAGCCTCAGTTTCATGGCCTTTAAAAGATACACCGAGCAATCGACTTACCTCGCTGATCCTACTAAGTACCCACTTCGAAACAACTTCTTCCGAAGAAGCCTCCAATCGATTCAAATCAACCTGGCGCTCGAACTCACCTTGGGGCAGGTCGGAATAGGCCTGTCTATGGTAATTGGTGGTCAAGCTGGCGAGAGGGTGGACCACAAGAGACAACCCCCTCCCAACATACACAGGAGTTGATTCGTTCCTCTCAACCTATTCTGTCTCATCATTCATTGCGTCTTCATGTACCCATTGCTGCCCTATATCCACATTTGTATCAAAAGACTGGCTCGAAGCTTTATTGTCCTACGATACATATCGCGATCCACCTAACTCCTCCTCATAACCAGTTTCAAACATCACCAATATATTTTTCTTCCTCTCATCAGTGGGTCCTAAAGTCGAGATCTGACCCATTTGATTTAAATCCAACACTCGACACAAATTGTTGAAGACTTGGGCCACTGGGGTGGTTAACCCAGATTGGCCTTCAATACCCTTCGCAGAATGGACCAGCTCCTCCAAGCCCAACCTCTGCGCCTTATCCTCACTTTGGCCCACCCCTTTATTACCTTGCATCAAGTTCAAGTCCCTTTCGTTAGGCACTTTAAAAAATGGCCCAATATCTCTGTTAGAATTTCTTTTCCCACGACCCAAAGCAGGACTAGCCTAATGTTGGGCCCTTGAAGTCTAGGCCCACTACCCAATCCTTTTTGGTTGTCAGGCCTTCCGTGGTTCGACTTGTGGTTATGAAATCGGCAACTGTATCTTCTTCTTCCCCAAATCACAGTAACTATCTCGCAAATCAAATCGCACCAGATCCCGATATTTCTTAACCAACCCACGATGATCACGCTGCTCCGGCGTGTTGCAAATCTCTACCACCGGTCCATCATCTGACCAAATTGGCAACGTGTATCGCCTATGGCCCCAACAAATAGTGATTCTTACCAAAGCACCCCTCGCTGTTGCACGAACGTTGATTCGAACACAACCCTGAGGTCCCTCCGTCGTCGTCGCAACATCAACCTCCAGGAAATCCCTACATCTGTAATAACTCAACCCTCTTATATGCTTTAATATGCCCTACTTCCTTCATTATATGCGTGGTTATATGTGTGCTTATGAGTTTGATGTAAAATTCCATGTTTTGATGTGTGAATTACATGTTTATAACTTTGTATCCGTCGGTTATGAGAAAATCTGTTGAAATTGTGATCTTTGGACTGAAAATTGAAAGCCTTAGAGGCGCAATAAATCGAAATTGACTTTACAGTTATGATTAGCATGATTTTTAGAACATAATATGAAATTTTGTAAAAATTTGATTCGTAATGAATTAGTTGGATTTATTTGGTAAAACTCTTAATGAAGCCCAACTTAGGCTCAAATAAGCTTGGCTTTGGTTAATATAGATATATACCTGAGCCTTAGAAGACTTGGACTCAACACCAAAACAAAAATATCTCCTGGGTAGAAAGAAAAGAAGAGAGAGAGAGAGAGAGAAGAATGAGAATTCAACATAGGAGCTTGAGATTGAAAAACTTGCTAGGGGCTTCAAGGAATACAACACAAGGTCACTCGCTAGAAGGGACCACCGCACGACCGAATCATTGTGAGTACTAATAATGTAACGATATGTTGTATGTTGTGATTTATCTATTTTCGATCACAAATGATATGATTGGTATAACTTATGTTTTGATTAAAGTGATTGAGCATTTGCCAGCAACGACATATGATTGGGCCCAACACCATTCTGTTACTATGATTGGGCTCAAGGCCGTTCTGATATTATGATTGGGCCTGAGGTCGTTCTGTTATGTTGGGCCTAAGGCCGTTTTGTATCATCTATTAGGCCTAAGGCCGTTCTGTAATATATTGGGCCTGAGGCCGTTCTGTTAATATGTTGGGCTTGAGGCCGTTCTATCCCAAGGCTGTTTCGTCTTATGTGGGCTCGAGGCCGTTCTAGAATATGATTGTGCATAAGTCATGCCTATGTCATATAAAGATTCTTCAAAGCACATGTTCATTTATACGCCTTCTTGCATTATTATTATTCACTGAGCCTTACTCACTCTATATTTATGTATGTTTTGTAGGTGGTCAGCTTGGAGGCCAACACTAGGTCAGCTTCAGGACTTTTGACGAACCCGTTTTGTTAAGCCTCCAACGTTGGAGCCTTTTTGTCTTTTTGAGAAGTTCCTTTAATGCCACTAATTTGTTAAGCTTTTGGTGGCTACATTTTGTTATTATAAAAATGTTAGGTGGTTAACTCTTTGTATATAACTACATGACTTGGACTTGTGTATATATGGCTTATGTACTTGAACTTTCTATATGCGACATGATGGGTTAGAATTATGGCATATAAACACTGCTCTGTGGACGTTCTATTATGTGATTTTGCTTCCGCTTAGCCCCATATATGATTTGATTCTTTTGAATTTTGTTTTGAGGCCTAAGTACAGGCTGGTCATGGCCTAAACTTTTAGAGGCAGATTCGGGTCGTGACAGTTGGTATCAGAGCATGAGTAAAGCCTCACACACAAGTCCATTTGAGCTATAATGAGTTTAGAAAAGACTTAGACTACATGCATGATGTTTCTCTACGATATGAATCTGATATGAAAGGTGTTTAATGATTTGTATATGTTATGCAATGAACATTGTCAATGTATACTTGTGTCTCTTTTTATGTATATTATAAGCCCTTGATATGTAAATCATGGTGAGGACAAGAATGGATGATATGGAAGACTCTACCTCTGCACGGCTTGATTTGTTGGAAAGGATGATTGCAGACATGACAGAAACTATGAGACAACAACAACAACAACAACAACAACCACCACCGCTACCAATGCCCATACCACCACCTATGGTGCAAGACCATCAAGTCGAGGATCGAACCATTACACTCACAAAAGAGTTTAAGAAGATGAAGCCGCCGTCGTTCAAGGGAGGCATTGATCCAATGAAAGCCGAGGCATGGGTACTAGGAATAAAGAAGTTGTTTGAGGTCTTTCCTTGTACCGAGGCACAAAAAATACAACTTGCAACTTTTACTCTCGAAGATGAAGCATGGAGATGGTGAATACTCACTAGAAATGAACATTAAGGATTGACCTGGGCTCGATTTTTGGAGCTTTTCTATGATAAGTATTTTCCAGTGTATGCGGGATAAGAAAGTGACAGAATTTGAGACCTTGAGGCAAGGGAACAAGATGGTGGCAGAGTATGAAGCACAATTTTCAGAGTTGGCCCGTTTCGCACCACACATGGTAGATACGAACTACAAGAAAGCAAGAAATTCGAAGGACTCTGGAACGCTATTTTGGATCGAATTAATGTGTTGAAATTGCCCACCTATGTCGATATGTTGGAAAGGGAGATAGTGGCTGAAGATAATATAGCTGCTCAAAATTGAATCTCTAAGTGGAGGGGAAAGAGACAGAATGCGCAAGCACCAAGGGGACCAATGGCATCACAGAACAAGAAATCGAACTTGGAAACCTCTAGTACTTCTGCCTCTACTCGTGAATCAATGCCAGGTTGTCCGGACTATGAAAAGAGGCACCACCGGACTTGTTATCGGGCAACTGGGGCTTGCTTCAAGTGTGGAAAGACGGGACATTTAGCAAGAGATTGCCCTTAGAGAGACCGACAAAATAGGAATAGAACCACTACAAGTTCAACCGGCTCAACTCCAGCTTCAACTACAAAGACTGCTGCAAAACCCATTAATACTAGAGACAGTGCTAGATAAGGAAGAATATTTGTCCTCATTCCTGGTGATGTGCAAAATACTGACGCTGTGGTGTCAAGTACATTCTCTATCAATGGTCACTCTGCTCATGTATTATTTGATTCGGGTTCCACCCATTCTTTTGTGTCGAAAACCTTTGCTAGTAATTTGAATAAACCTACGGAATCATTACATTATGTGTCATGTGTTTTTTCACCATCAGGGGCCTCCATGTTATATAGATCTGTTTATCCTGCTTGTGAGATTTTGATTAGGGATGTTCAGTTATATGTCGATTTGCTGCCTCTTGACATGGCTTATTTTGATATAATTTTGGAGATAGATTGGCTAAGTAAATACCATGTGACTATTGAGTGTACGTCTAAACAAGTCATTTTCTGACCTCTGGGACAATCTGAATTTTTTTATTATGGGACATGGGGTGATTCCACCGCCATATTTGATCTCAGCCATGAAAATGTGTAAGTTATTACAAAAGGGCTGCCAGGGGTATTTGTGTAATATTTTGAATAGACAACCAGTGGATGTATGCATTGATAATGTTCCAATTGTTCGTGAATTTCCAGATGTTTTCCCAGAAGAGTTGCTAGGAGAGTTAATGGACCGTGAAATTGAATTCGCAACTGATAAAACACCGAAAACCCAACCAATTTCAAAAACTCCATATAGAATGTCATTGGTTGAAATAAAAGAGTTGAAGGTACAGTTACAAGACCTGTTTAATAAAGGGTTCATCCGCCCAAGTACTTCTCCTTGGGGTGCACCGGTTCTTTTCGTAAAGAAGAAAGATGGAACACTTCGGTTATGTGTTGACTACCGGGAGCTCGATAAAGTAACTGTAAATAATAAGTATCACTTGCCTAAAATCGATGATTTGTTTGATCACTGTAAAGAATAAGTATCCCTTACCTAGAATCGATGATTTGTTTGATCAACTACAAGGTGCACAAGTCTTTTTGAAAATAGATTTGAGATTCGAATATAATCAAGTAAAGGTAAAAGTCAAAGACATTGAGAAGACTGCTTTTCGCACCCGATACAGTCATTATGAATTTTTTGTTATGCCATTTGGAGTTACTAACGCATCGACGACTTTTATGGATTTGATGAACCGTGTTTTTAAACCGTACTTGGATGACTTTGTGGTTGTGTTTAATGATGACATACTTATCTATTCGAAAAGTACGGAAGCTCATGAGAATTATTTGCGATTAATTCTTCAAACACTAAAAGAGAAGAAGTTATATGTGAAATTAAAGAAGTGTGAATTTTGTTCTCGGGACATGTAATTAATAGGGAGAGTGTTTCTGTTGACCCGTACAAGATAGAAGCCATTGTGAATTGGCCAACTTCTACGAATGTGACCGAGGTGCGTAGCTTTTTGAGCTTAGCCGGATACTATCGGAGATTTGTTAAAGACTTTTCAAAATTGCAGTGCCACTCACCCAATTGACCCAAAAGGGTGTTCCGTTTGAGTGGTCAATGCAAAAAGAATCTACTTTTTAGGAGTTGAAAACAAGGTTAACTACAACACCAGTTCTTGCTTTACCATCAGGTACTGAGGGATTTGTTATTTACAGTGACGCCTCTTACAAGGGATTATGCTGTGTACTTATGCAAAATGGAAGGGTCATTGCCTATACTTCTCACCAACTCATGCCTCATGAAAAGAATTATCCCACACACGACTTGGAATTAGCCGCCGTGGTGTTCGCTTTGAAGATATTGTGGCATTATCTGTATGGTACCCACATGTGAGGTTTATACCGACCATAAAAGCCTAAAATACTTTTTTCTCCAAAAAGAGTTAAACATGTGACAAAGACGATGGTTAGAGCTTATTAAGAATCATGACCTGCAAATCCACTGCCACCCCGGCAAAGCTAACACAGTTGCAGATGCCTTTAGCAAAAAAGTTATGGGGAATTTGGCAAGTTTGTTCACAGGGCAAAAAGAGTTGCTACTTGATGTGGAAAAAATGGACATGGAAATTGTGTTACGTGAACAAGGCGCAGTTTTATCAGCAATGTCAGCTCAACCAGCATTTATTGAAAAAATCAAGCAACGACAAATGGAAGATGACTTTTTGAAGCAAATTTGTGATGAGATGGAAACAAAGCCAAGGCCTGGGTTCACCCTTGACAATTCAGTGTTGAAATTTAAAGACAGATTGTGTGTTCCAAATATTCCAGAAATTAAGAAAAGGATTATGGAGGAAGCATATAAGTCGAAATTTGCATTGCACCCCGGTAACACTAAAATGCACCAAGATCTTAAGCAAAATTTTTGGTGGCCAAGTATGAAGAAGGAAATTGCGGAGTTTGTGTCAAAATGTTTGCAATGTCAGCAAGTAAAAGCGGAGCACCAAAGATCGACAAGTCTACTTCAACCTCTCCCAATCCCGGAGTGGAAATGGGAACATTTGACTATGAATTTTATTGTTGGCTTACCCCGAACACCCCGAGGTATGAATTCCATATGGGTTAATTTTGATAGACTAACAAAATCTACTCATTTCCTGCCTGTGAAAACTCAATATAATACGAATAAACTTGTTATTCTATATATGAATGAAATTGTGCAGTTACATGGTGTTCCAGTTTCAATTGTATCCGATAAAGATCCGAAATTTGTTTCTAGATTTTGGCAAAGTTTACAAGATGCTATGGGAATAGAGTTGAAATTCAGCACGACATTCTACCACCAAACTCATGGCCAATCAGAGAGAACGATACAAACACTAGAGGATATGTTTCAGATGTGTGTCTTGGATATCCAAGGGAGTTGGAAAATGTATTTACCGTTGGCAGAGTTTGCATATAATAATAGTTTCCACTCAAGTATACGAATGACACCATATGAAGCTTTGTACGGGAGGAAATGTTGTTCTCCAGTGTGTTGGGCCAAAGTCGGCGATAGATCACTATTTGGGCCTGAACTTGTGCAATTGACGACGGAGAAAGTTCAAATCATCCAGCAAAGGTTGAAAACAGCCCAAAGTAGGCCAAAGAGTTATGCGGATCACCGGCGAAGGGATTTGGAGTTTGAGGTTGGTAATTATGTCTTCGTTAAAGTCACCTCAATAAAAGGACAAACAAGATTCGGCAAGAAAGGGAAATTAACACCCCGATATGTAGGTTCGTTCCAGATTCTGGAAAGAGTAGGTCCAGTGGCTTATCGTGTTGCTATTTCATCAAGTATGGAGCAAATACTTAATGTTTTTCATGTATCCATGTTACGGGGTAACCTCCAAGATCCATCCCATATTATAGATTACTATCAAATCACTTTGGATAACAACTTGATCTACGAAGAGAAACCGATTCAAATTTTGGATCACAAGTGAAGCAACTACGGAACAAGATAATTCCCATGGTAAAAGTTGAATGGCAAGAACACTACGGGAAAGAAGCCACGTAGGAAAGAGAAGAGGGAATGAAACAACGGTATTCAGAGTTATTTTCAATTTGAGGTAAAACAAGTTTGAGAGACCAAACTTCTTAAAAAAGGAAAAAGTGTAACAACCCGACCCTTTCATATGCTTTAATATGCCCTACTTCCTTCATTATGTGCGTGGTTATATGTGTGTTTATGAGTTTGATGTAAAATTCCATGTTTTGATACGTGAATTACATGTTTATAACTTTATATCTGTCGGTTATGAGAAAATCTGTTGAAATTGTCATATTTGAACTGAAAATTGAAAGCCTTAGAGGCGTGATAAACCGAAATTGACTTTACAATTATGATTAGCATGATTTTTAGAACATAATATGAAGTTCTGTAAAAATTTGATTCGTAATGAATTAATTGGATTTATTTGGTAAAACTCTTAATAAAGCCCAACTTAGGCTCAAATAAGCTTCGCTTTGGTTAATATAGATATATACTTGAGCCTTAGAAGACTTCGACTCAACACCAAAACAAAAATATCTCCTGGGTAAAAAGAAAAGAAAAGGAGAGAGAGAGAAAGAAAGAGGAATGAGTATTCAACATAGGAACTTGAGATTGAAGAACTTGCTAGGGGCTTCAAGGAATATAATACAACGTCACTCGCTGGAAGGAACCACCGCACGACCAAATCACTGTGAGTACTAATAGTGTAACGTTATGTTGGATGTTGTGATTTATCTATTTTTTTATCACAAATGATATGATTGGTACAACTTGTGTTTTGATTAAAGTGATTGAGCATTTGCCAACGACACATATGATTGGGCCCAAGACCATTCTAATACTATGATTGGGCCTGAGGCTGTTTTGCTATGTTTGGCCTAAGGCCGTTCTGTATCATCTACTGGGCCTGAGACCGTTCTGCTAATATGTTGGGCCAGAGGCCGTTCTGTTAATATGTCAGGCCTGAGGCCGTTCTGTTAATATGTTGGGCCCGAGGCCGTTCTGTTGTTATATGTTAGTCCCAAGACCGTTTCGTCTTATGTGGGCCTGAGACCGTTCTGGAATATGATTGTGCATAAGTCAATGCTTATGTTATATAAAGATTCTTCAAAGCACATGCTCATTTATATGCCTTCTTGCATTATTATTATTCACTGAGCCTTGCTCACTCCGTATTTATGTATGTTTTGTAGGTGGTAAGCTTGGAGGCCAGCCCTAGGTCAGCTTCAGGACTTTTGACGAACCTGTTTTGTTAAGCCTCCAACGTTGAGCCTTTTTGTCTTTTTGAGAAGTTCCTTTAATGCCACCGCCACCAATTTGTTAAGCTTTTGGTGGCTACATTTTGTTATTATAAAAATGTTGGATTGTTAACTCTTTGTATATAACTACATGACTTGGACTTGTGTATATATGGCTTATGTACTTGAACTTATGCGATATGATGGGTTAGAATTATGGCATATACGCACTGCTCAGTGGACATTCTGTTATGTGATTTAGCTTCCGCTTTAGGCCCCATATATGATTTGATTCTTTTGAATTTTGTTTTGAGGCCTAAGTACAGGTCGGTCATGGCCTAAACTTTTAGGGGTAGGTTCGGGTCATGACAACATCGATCCCCGATTGCACAAAACACTTGTTCTCCACGAAGATGCAGCTAAAATCCTAGCACCTGTACCCAAAAACTCTGTCTCTGCGATTGATTGCTTCTCCTGGCACATAACACCTCCGGCGACCACCAGTCAAGGCTCAAACACTGACCTTCAACCATCCATTTGCCCTCTAGAATTCTGACTGCATCTACCTTAGATAAAAAGGCAAACAACACATACTGTCCTCCAATTGCCTTCACCTGCACGCCTCCACTGACTTTCCACATTCGTTGAACCCACGCCAATAGGTGAGACAGCTCATCTCCTTCTCCCCTAAGTTCCCCACTCTCCCCACCAAACACGAATCCAGAAAGGATACCCAATCGGCACCAAACCCCTGTCGCACCACCCCTCCAGCCCCTAAGACGACCACTGCCTTCCCAATCGGCCATGAATTACCTCTCTTCCCTCGTTGTTCCTTCCCTATTGTGCTCCAACCATTCCCCACCGAAAACCCATCCAAAACAATAACAGCACCCTCCCATCCATTCCCGAACAATGATTGTGGAAGGAAAATCTGATTGCGACGATCGCCGATATGAACCACAATCTGAACTGCAGCCCCCACCTCCTCTGGACGCAACCAACATGCCACACTTCGCCGCCCCCTAGAGACCCAACCTAAAAACACCCCAACGTTGTTCATCGTGGAAGCCTTTCGTATTTGATCTACAACCCATTTTATCTCTGCACCAAACAACTAGATAGCTCTCCAAACCCCGTGGCCACGTTCAACAATATCTACTCGTCGCTGACCTATCACATCTACCTGCCCTTCTTCAAACTCAAAAGACTGATCTCCCAAAAAAATCAACCTCCGGCAAAACCCTTCTGGCCCCGCCGAAAGCATACCTTCAGGTGCTCACAATTTCAAAAGAGATTTGCTGGTCTTAATATTTATTAAAATGTGATCCTACTTGTTTATTACACGCACCGATTGATACACCAAATAATGTATCAATACATGTTATAGCATTGCAACTTTAAAACTATGAACCTTATCTATTATATAAAACTAAAAAGACTTAAAACCAATAAATCTATGCCACATCATCTGTTAATACACTAATTGGTGTACCAATTAGTGTGTATAACTTTATCCTAAAAGAAAATAATAAAAAACAAAACAAAAATCTTGAACTAATAAAATATTTTAAAATGATGCTAATATGTCAGATTTTGCAATCATGCCAATTCCAAATTGCTAAATTATCGATATTTAAAACCTTGCTTGAAAATAACTACTATAGAGCTTAAAACAAGTACATGCCAAGGAGAAGAAGATATACACACATGCGGATACGTAGAAATAACTATTATGATCCAAAAAGCTATTATAATCCAATTTATTACCGAAAATTTAGTACTCATAAAATGAGGGTGTAAGACAAATTGGTCAATAATACAAATCTAAAAGAAATTTCCCATCATAAACGATTTGCAGTTATTACAAATATTACTACGAAAAGTAGTAGGGGACACCTTAATCTGGTGTAGCTGCACCTTGGTTGAGCTCAGCAAATCGCATGCCAACACGCATTGAGTGCTTCAAGAACTTCTCAGCACACCGACGGACACAAGTCTCCTCTTGCTTGTCAAGGGATTTGCGCCTGAAGGTGTCCACGCAATCGGTGAAACATCTCTCCACAAGTGAGTTATACATCCTTAAACTGCAAGATTGAACAAGGGTAAAAGAAAATGAAGTTTTATCACTATCATATCTCATTTTGTTATTTTCACTAACACCTTTTGATTCCTCCGACAATTTAACAAACTTGCACAATAAAAACTACAACTTAATCCACGAAAAATAATTGTCAAAAAAAGTTTAATAAATGAAAAATGAAGAGAAAAAATAAAGAAATTAAAGTTCAGACAGAAGTACTCAAAATTATCATTCACATCTAACTATTTTTTACCAACCACAAATCTTGACCTATCTACGACATGACAGACGCTAGAATAGAAATTGTAGACTTTATGCCAAGGTCAGACCACAGTATAATTCTAATTCTCTCTGAGTGGATTTTACATATTCCTTAAACTACAATAATTGCAACCACAATCAAATTCCACAACTCACCAGCCAACTAACAATGGAGAAGAAGATGATTAACACTTTCTCATGCCCTTTTACACATGAAACAACAATATATAATCATTTTTTGCCTTTTGCTCAGATTTTCAGCAGTTTAACACTTTCTGCTGCCCTCTTACACATGAAACACAAATTTATAATCATTTTTTGCCTTGTAGTCAGATTGTCGCAACAACTGTACACAACTACACATGAGTCTGTCATGACTACATGATGTTTTGTACAACCTTACCTTAGGGGGGTAACCCTTGAGAAGTTCTAGGTGGGATTCCTAGATTCTTCTCCTTTTTCTTCTTTTTACTCTCCCACTATTCCCTGGTTATTGTTCACGGCCCATGAAAAATCCACTTTTTAACAGCGAAACCCTACCCAACCATGACCAAATCACCCTAACCCTTTCCTTACTGGCCTTTAATTTAACAGTTAGGGCATGTTTGATTGTATCACTATTAGTGGGATTGAAAGTGATGGAAACAAGTGGAGCCCAATGGATTGTTAGTCCGATGTTTGATTGCAGGAAAAGGAGAAAGGGATTGGAGGTGGGGAACATGTGGGTCCCACCAAATAGTCCAATTCAATGTTTGTTTGGCATGTTGCTAAATTCCGGATAATTTTAGTACTAGTAGAGAAAAATGGAGGGATTAAATAATACCGTGTGGTATTAAAAGAATGAGGCCTCTCCAAACTATGTTTTTCTTCACCCAACAGTCAAAAATAATTGTCTTTTCATTTAATTCTAACCAAATATAATAATACATCACTGTTTCTATCCAACCATTTATCCCATCTATTATCTTATCGCATAACTTATCCCCCACAATCCTATCCATAATCCTATCATATATCCAATCCTTCATCCAACCTAATCCATGGTATAACTTATCCCTCACAACCCTATTAATAATCCCATCAAAAATAATCCAGCAAACAAATGTGGCCTTAAAGCCTTAAATTACTCACTGTTTAGACACTCAAATAACCTCTATTCTGGAAATCTAGTAAGTTCCCACTTTTAAAAATCAAACCAAAACTCTTTTTAATCTATGGACCCTAAAAACCTTTTTTTCAACCTTATATAACCCCAACCCTAACTCTGAAACCTTTTTGTAACCAAAACTCACCATAATTCCAATCGTAGGCAACCTCAAGCCCTAATTTCCTAATTTGTCTTCTATCACCACCACAAAGAAAAGACTCAGCAGATCATTATAAGTTCATTGTATACACACATACATTTGACATACATTGTATACACACATACATTGTATAAGTTCATTGTATACACACAAACCAGTCAAAATTTAGGATCATGTTCAGTTAGGGGCCTGACTTAGCTCTAGGTATATTTTATTATGGAAATAACTCATACGCTTTCCTAAGATTTACACAATGTAGAGAGATTTTTTTGCCAAGAGCACAAAAATTAGACTATGTTTGAGAAATGACTATAATTCAATAGATGTCAAAAACACATGTCATGCATGTGATGGAAAGCATCACAAGACAGCCTAATGAGGACTGATGCATAAATACATAATATCTATAAGAAATACTTGGTTTCTAAAACTTGACAAATGTTGCATTGCATATAGTGACTTTTTCTTTGTACAAAACGGAATAGCAAAAAGCAGCTTGAGGATCAAAGAAAGTAAAGTGCAAATACAACTACAGATTAGTTTCTAAGTAGAATCACATACACCGGTAAGAGAATAAAAAGACCAAGTTGTCGCCACCGCTGGACATTGACTATGACATAACTCCTCGCAAGTTCATGCAACATCTATTACAAAACAAAGTAAATTGATGACCTTAGAGATCTCTATTTTCGTACAAGTGTATAGGTTTCTGATGCATCCCAATCAGTCCTATACTTCCATAAGCCAGACAAAATAAATAGTGATTAGAGAATTAACTGAACATTGAATTTTTTTTTAATCTTTTTTTTACTCAAACAGAAAATTTAGCAGCAGTGTGGATTAAGCAAAACTAATGTATGGTATATAATCAATAAAAGCCAAGACGATGAGGAATGTGTTCAATTAAATTACTATAATGCTAGTATGAAGTTCTTGGCTGCTTATATAGAGTCACATACAGTAATGAAGCTATATATGAATAAAATAAGATCTTATAGAGCTTGAGTAAAACCAAGAGATAGGATCACACTACAAATTCACAATAAATAAATCTCAAAAACACATGAGCTAAAACTTCTCAAAGTTTTCAATTTTTTTTTGACCAGAAGAAATAACAAAGCATAGAGGAACAAAATCAAATACTAAAAGCCATGTTGATAGAGGACACACCATATGAGATTTGGGGTTTCAATGGCTTTGTTTAGCCTCTAAAATAACATGTGATGTATAGTCTAGTCTATGATTCGCAATATTATTTGAGGTGTGATGTTAAAGCATCACCAAATTCAAGCAATTACATTGTTGTTTGAACCAACTTTTGTAGCATACACATGGCAAACTCGCAGGTTGACATGTGGCATTAAATTTGCAAATTCCTCAAGAGGAGAAATTATCCCATGCATCTGTCAACCTGTTCATACTATAAAAGGGTATCTGGTTCAAAGAGAAGATATAATAAATACAAGAATGGTCAGAAGGGGATACAACTTTGTACATCACACATGGCTATCCTCAAAAAGTAGGACATTGAAAGAGTAAGAAGAAGGGGATTACGGCTAGAGATTTCCCAATACTTGACTATTTCGATCTCTACAACCACACAAGCATCCCTAGAATTACTGGTAAAGCTTTGTATTAGTTCTCATATTGTTAGTTTGAATTCTTGTTGATATATTTTTTTTCTTTGCATGTGTTCAATTTCATTCCAAAGAAGTTCTGAAGCAAGGCAAGGAACCCTACATCAATTGTCTAGTACGAAAAGCTCCTTCAACAAGGTTACACGTCTTTCTTTGAAACACTTGCACCACCAAAAAATACTCCAAACCTTTTACACCTTGAAGTTGTAAACATAACTCAAACTAGGCATGGATATTACACCCTTAAACCCTTTCTATGCGACTCCATGGTACTTCCCCTCCTTTCCCCACACAAATATCAACTTTAACTCCACCTTGCAACCCAATCATGTAATTTGATCATTTAAACAAGTGAGTAACTCAGTAACATCCTAGTTATCAAATTAGGCAAGTGGGTAACTCAATAACATCCTCCTAGTTATCAAATCACACTTAAAACTCTTGAAAAATGTAAAACACAGCTCAATCCCTAAACAACGAAAATGTGATACAAACCCTTGTGTAGAACTCACTATTGATAACTGGCTTTCAAGGAGAAGGTGCATTGCTAACAAGCAGAGCTGATTCGAGCTTTGAGGTGTTCAAGCTTGACTTGTTAAAATTAGTCCAGCTTAAAAAGTCGAGCTCAATGAGATTACATAAACGAGCCGAGCTCAAACTCAAGCTCAAGCTCAAGCTTGAAATGAAAAATCAAACAAATTATTATGAATATTAAGAAAAAAGAGAAAACTAAAAGCAAAATATAAATTTAAAAAAAAAATGCTTATATTAATCCAGTAATAAATTCCATCAATTAAAACGTATACAAACACCAAATATAAATAGATAATAAAACAAATTAATTAAAAAAAAAATTTAATTGACGAAATTTATATTCTTTGTGTTCACTAGCCTTATTGAGCTTCTGATAAAAAAATCAAATCGTATCGAGCCAAGCTTGGATATACTTGAACTCGAATCGTTTACTGAACGAACCTAAAAAATGGACTCAAGCTCATTCATTTAATTAACCAACGAGTTATCTTCATGCGGCCAAGCTTGCTGGGATCCAAAATGACTCAATCAAATCCCCAAATCAAGTACACCTCAAATTACCATCACCACTACCAATGCAATGCAACATCTAGAAGAACCAATTACAAGTAATACTGAATATATATAATGATTCTATGAAAAAAGAGATACAATAAATATCAATCGAATTAGACTATTCATAAACAACATTGTTAAGGAAGGAGAAGAACCTATCGCGGATCTGGAGCTGGTCGATCATGGAGGACATCCTCAACTTGTCTTCCTCGGGAAGAGAGTCGAGGTCTCCTAGCATGCTCTTGTCCATCTTCGATTCAACAACGTTCCAGGGTTTTGGGGAGCTTTTACCAGAAGAACTCGCGTCTCTCTAAAACCCTAGTTATGTCTAAACTTGGTACCGGGTCAGAATCGGGCCCACCCCAATTACTGATCAAGTCCACCCTAGCAGACTTTTTTCTTGTGGGTCGGGCCAATCCGGAACCGAAAACTTTAGATTATGCCCAAGTTTTGTCCAATGGAATTTTGCCCAGACAGGCTGGGTCACAGGCTTTTAAGCCCAACCGCCAGAAAGGTAAGATACACAATATATAAGAATTAAATTTGGAATGAATTTTTGTAATGAGTTGAATCAAATTGAATTTTGCCCTTATTATTATTATTGTGGTGCCGTGAACCATTCTATTTAAATTGGTGAAAACAAATTATATTACTTGTTGATTTCGACTTCGTAAGGCTCGTTTGGCAAATTTTTTTTTTAGTTTTAGTTATAGTAATTTTGGCTCTTGAGTAATAAATGATATATAAATTTAATTTTTGAGATTCATTTGATTAACCTATACTTAATCATTTTGGTTCATATTTAATCATGTAAATGGTGGGGACCATTTTAAGTCTTTTAAAATTGATTTATACTTTAATCTTAGTTTGATATTTATTTTAAATTATTAAACTCCATTCATTTTGGACCCAATTGATTGAATCATGACCCATTTGTGACCATGTATTATTATTATTATTATTATTATTTATTTTATAATCTTGAGAGAGTTAGAAATATTTATGATATATATCATCAAACGAAATATATTTTGTGGTGATAAAATAATATATCATTGTTGTCATTTATATTACAAATATTATAATGATATTGAAATGTATTTTTAACTGATATATAGATATATATGTATAGATAGAAATGTATTGATTTAAAAAAAAAAAAAAAGTGGAGCAGCCACGTGGGTGGGTGGGTGGGTGGGTGGGGGGATGGGGGGGAGCTCCCTTCCCTTTTATTTGTTTCTTTTTTGTTCTTGACAGAGAGCATCTCTCTCTCGATTATCTCTCTCTCTCTCTCTCTCTCTCTCTCTTTCTTTCTACTCCCTCATTTCTCTTATCTTTCTCTAAACACCACCACAAACTCTTAATTCTTTTCTTGATCTAGCAAGATTCATTAAGTTTTTCACCATAGTTCTTAAGGTCAAATTGAAGAACACTTCAAGGATTTCATTTTGATCGGTGGAGATCGAATTTTGGGGTTTTCATTCATTTCCTCTCCTAAGATTTGAGGTAGGGATTTTCCAAACATTGTGTATGTGTTTTAGCTTTATTATGTGTTATTTTGATAAGGGATTAGGGTTTTTATTAAAAACATATTTAATGTACAAAAAGGGGAAGATTCTCAAATATATATATATATATATATATATTTCAACTTGTTGAATGTGGTTGTTGTGGGATCCAAGAATTTAAGAAATTTATTTTTAAAATGAGAAATCCCCAAATTTTGATAAAACCCTAGGAAGTTGAAATGTCAAAAATTTAGATGTTTGGCTAAACTTATGAGAAATTTATAAGTGTTGAAAGTATGTGTTTATTGAGCAAATGAGAATGTGAAAGTGGATGTTCAAAGGAAGTGAGATTGATGAGAATGTTGTTGAGAATATTGGAAACTATTGAGATTCCTTTTAGAAATTGTTTAATTTAAAAATATTGAACTCTTGAGAAAGATGAAAAATATTTATCATGTTGTGGTATTGAGAAATGTTGAAAGAAACTTATGTTAATTTTTTTTGTATTATGAAAATTTTTGGTGAATTCTTGAGCTTGAATGAAAGGGATGATGAAATTTTTGGAAGAATATTATAATTATTGATTGAGTTGGAAAAGAGGAGATTGAACATGTGATTATTGCTCTTATGTTGAAATGATTGAAAACATGAGATGATGAGTCATATTTGTCTCTTAAAATTTATATTTTGTATGGAGATAATTGTTTGGGCAACCGTGGAGGGTTGTATTGATTATTGTAGAAGTTGCATTTGAAATAGGTAAGTTGAATATTTGCAAATTCATGCATGACATTGAATATTGCATAATCTCATGATTTCATTCTTGCATTGGATTTGAGAAATTGATTTTTTTAAAATTGATTCATTGATAATATTTGAAATGTGTTGAGTTATGGGGTAAATACCTTTGGTAAGTCCAGATAGGGGGTGTCGATTGGAATTGATTAAGTTGGCCTGAGTGTCCGGGGTGAAAGACTGAAAACTCGCGCGGAGGAGGTACCACGTCCCTTCCAATTAGTCACCGGTAAAGTGGGATTTTGGTAGCGCTAGTTATGCCTACTTGCAGACACCAGCCTAGGGATTACCAATATTGTATTTATCGCCCCTTGTTCTATGAAATGAATGATTGAATTGGTTATGCTTTTGAACAAGTGCATGGTATGAGAGTTTCAAAATGAGAAAACTTATGATTTTTGGCATTGGCATCTCATATACATTGCACCTCATGATATTGTTAAACTGCATGCACTTTATTTAGATTATCTCTGCTGGGCTTTATGCTCATCCCTTAGTGGAAACCATATTTTAGGTGATTATAGTGTGCCTCCGCCAAAGTGAAGGCGTGGAGGATCTTTTGGAGTACAAGGCTCAATTATTTATTTGTTTTGTTTTCTTTGCAAGCCAAGGGCTATCCATGTATGGGTTTGAAAACCACTTTGTTGTAACTGGGCAAAGTCTTAGAACTTGTAGCCGTTAAGGCATTAATTTGTATTTTGTTGCTTTAACTTGTTATTATCACATGCTATAAAAAAATTTATATCTTAAGGATGATGAATGTATTAATGCAAGTGGTCTCTCTTTTGTGAAATCTCATGTTGGATATCGTTAATAGAAAAATGGTGATTTAGTATGAATGTTGACTACTGAAATGTCTATATTGTTCAATGTCCTCGTATGTAATAATGAGAAGTAATGAGATTTAGATTATGCCTATGAGTTAATCTAGATATATCAAAGGTCAATTTTTTTTTTTGGGGGGGGGGGCGCGTTACAACTTGGTATCAGAGCTACCAGGTTTGAATACTTGGGGCTCGTAGGAAGTGGTTTTTACCACAATGGGTTCATTTCGCTCGTCAGGAATGTTGTATATCTTATGTGCTATATGATAATATGTTTATATGACTATATGGATATGGGGTTAAACTTTTGAGATGTGATTTGCGTCCATGAAATTCTTTGAAGTCCTTTTGGAAAAGCACCTGATAAATGCTATTTCTATTTGAAAGTCTTTGAATGTTTGTGGGACGAGCCAATATCTTGGAGGGGTAACTCGTATGTGCTCTATGTGACTATGTGTTTATTTGGTTTGCCTTATGTGATGTAGATACATGTGTAGGTTTATGTTAATCCGTGTACGACGTGTGAGAACTAGTGTGGAGTACTTACTTCTGAGCTTAATTCTTTTTCTTATAAAAGATGTCATAAAGCGGAGAGGCCGTAATAGAGGCACTCGGGGTGCTCGGGGTGTTCTCATGTAGGAGGGTACCTTTTTCCCAGGAAGAAGGTGTAAGCTAGAGTAATATGCCTGGGATGATTGGTCAAGATGTTGTGGAATTAGCATTGAAGCGTAGGTTAACTGATTTGTATGATTGTGGGTGTAAATGTGATATTAAAATACTAGAGATTGTGTTGTGTAGCAACTGGTTTGTTGTTATAAAGAGTTAATTATTTTTTTCAATTTTATATCAAGTTTGTGAAAATGGACTGGATGAAAAATCTTACAAGTAGAATGAGTTAGAGATTAACCTTATTGTAATAGTATGGTTTGGTTGTGACTTTAATGATGATTAAAGTATTCTAAGATAATATGCTTTCGATTGTTGACATTAGAGCACGTAAAACTAGTTTTAAATTTTCTTGGAATAGATGAGGTTAGTTATGGTTGGGTTGTTTTACTTGCTTGATGGACTACTTGTGAGGTTAGTGATGGGCCTTAGGCCAATTATTTTGTGTGTGTTTCGGAATAAACGTGGTCTTAGCATGATAGAACTTATAGCGTGTAGTAAGAAATGTGTTTCTTAGAGAGTTTGTTTTATTCATAATTTTGCTGCAAATTCTAAGAGGGAAAATGAGAAAAATAATTTTGAGATAGATCGGAATGAGATTAAATTTGATTTGGGTTGCACCGTTTGATGGGATTTTTAGTAGTAACACTATTGACTTGTGAGTCAATATCTTAGAATATGTAGGCGAGTTTCAAGTGCCTTCGAGATTGGTGGAGTCCATTGTCTCAAAGTTAATTGTTGATGTTCACAAGTGCAGTAAATGAGTGTGGAGGGACATGATGTGATGGATGTTGTAGAGTTGTGTTAGCAATTAATGTTCTTAAAGGAAATTTTTAAGATTACTTTGTGAGGATATTATAATTCTAAACTAGGTGCTTTAGGATAATTAGTATGGTCGTAATTTGAGTATTTCCATGGGAATTTATGCTTGACCCACTGAGAGTGATTGATGTTAACTTTTACAATTACTTTTATGTATGAGTTAGAAATTGTGAAGATGGAAAGTATAGGAGAATGTTTTTGGGTTAAATTTGGTGTGCGTCGTGATGGTGTGGTTTTATGTAATAGAAATGGAGATTATTTTGTATCCCTTGTCCTTTAGCTGTAAGATTGTTTTGTATCCTTGGTGTAAGAGTTATGAATCCTTTATATTGATCCTTCGTTTTGCTATAAGTGGTGAGAATTCGTGTTGTTGGTATGTTGGTCGAATATTACCATTGAGTTCTGTGGGGACATAATTTTTGAATGACAAACACGTGGCCGAGGTGACACCGAAGTGTCAGCCGAGGTGACACCAAAGTGTCAGTCGAGGTGCCACGTGTCCTGGTCATGACGCCGAGATCATCTCGGCTAGGCCGAGGTTATCTACGAGGATATCGGATTCCGAGATAAGCGGATGAGGGACAAGAGTCCTAGAATGGGAGAAGACTACAGTTTGGGTAAAGATGAGACTCTTAGAGAGTTTATTCTAATCCTACTGGGAGTCCAAGATTAGTAGTAATCCTAAGTCCATTGAAGTTAGGCTTCTATTGGGACTAGGTTTGTGTTGGCTATAAAAGAGAGGCACCTCATGGGTCTAAGGTATGCTTTTGATATTCTGTCTAGTGAGTTAAGCACTTTTGTTATCTTTGAGAGATATTGAGTACTGACTTGATCGTCGGAGTGCCCCCGGGTGGACGAGCCACCGCCGGAGACTCTTCTTTCTGTTGCAGGTCGTTCGTGCTTAATCTATTATGCTAGTACTCTCCAGTTGGGTACCTGTTTGGTAGTGTGGTCGGAAATTGACACACACAATTTGGCGCCGTCTGTGGGAACGAAAGGAGAATAGATGGCTAACGACGGACAGAAAGAGAAGGTTAGGGACAACACCCCTACTGAGAGTGGGAAACATATTGACCTTGACGTCGAAGAAGACAACTGCAACGAAGAGACTCATGATAAGAATCACGAAGGAAAGAACGTCGGCTAGGAAGGCGGCATACCGAAGAAATCGGACCGGAACGGATATTATAACGAGGACAACCTCCAAGTATGGAAAGATAGATGCCTGCGAATGGACGACGAGATGAAGGGAATGGTGGACAAATTGGCAGATCTGCAAACGGTCGTCAATTTCCTGATGCAGAACAACATCATGCAGCCACTGTTCCCTCTACAAGATACGCTGATTCTAGCGGCCAAGACAGATGCCCAGAAAGGGGGGCAAAACACAGTTCTTGCAGTCCCTCAGCACGACAGGGCAAAAGGGCATTCTCATCGGCCTTCACGGGAGGTCGGGTGAAGAGAGTCAAGAAGGGAAGAATCGAGGAGGATGCATCGCACCAAGGAAGCCGACCCCAAAGAACATCGGCATGTTCAAAGGCAGGAGTTGTGCTTCGACGCAACCAATGGAGGGAAGTCCAAAAGGACCCATAATGAAACTGGGAGTAGTGCACCGAAAAGGCTGAAGTCAAGAGATAGCCGAGCTCCTGGACGGACCAAAGAGGATCTTGGGGATCACCTACAAAAGAAGCAACAAGATGCCGAGGTAAGCTCCCCGGTCAAGCCGAGAATGCCGTTCTCGGTAGAATTGGACAAATTCGAAGCCCCGAAGAGGTTTAGCATGCCGAGATTCCAAATCTACGACGGTAAGTCAGACCCCAACCTTCACGTCGGTTTGTACCTGAACTCGATGGCGTTGTATACCGGGAACGAGCCGTTGCTCTGCAAGGTGTTCCCCTCATCCTTCAGAGAAATTGCATCGGACTGGTTTCACAAGTTGCCGAAGGGAACTGTGAAAACCTGGGAAGGCCTGGCCGAGATGTTTATGGCCAGGTTCGTGACAAACAAGCTACAGCCATTAAAGGTAGACGCCTTAATGGCCCTGGAGATCGACGAGAATGAAAGTCTTAGGGCCTATGCCAAAAGATATTATGAGGTATTCAACCGAATACCAGGATGTAACCAAGAGGTGGCGGTCGTGCCGTTTAAAAACGGCTTGAAGGATGACTGCCTTCTTCAAAAATCACTAGCAAAGACATTGCCGAAAAGCATGGAGGAGCTGATGGCCAGGATAGAAAAGTATGCCAGAGCCGAGGAAGACATGTTGGGGACAAAGGCGTCCAAACAAGAGAGGGGAAATGGTTCGCCGAGGCAAAGCCGAGATAATACTGGACACGAGAAGACAAGAGCTTAGCCCAAGTGAGCAGATCCCAGATTCCAGAACTGGAATCCCAAATCCCAAAAGACAAGATCTCGGCTTAGATGATTAAGTCCGAGAAGATAAGAACTTGGCCCAAGTTAAAGAATTTTTTCCACAAAGGAGTATGTGGAAGCCATATAGGGGGCAGATCCCCTGCCCATAGAGCAATATCAAGGTCAAAGCCACGTACCTAATGAGAGCCCAAGTGGAACTTAAGTTCACATTAGGGGGGCAAAGGGCTGAAGAATGATACTTGGAAGTTGGAATTTCACAAGCTAAGATTGGTTTAACACTTGTTGAAACTTGAGAAAAGTTTACAAGTTGAAGTTAAGCCGAGATGATGTTTAACACTTGTTGAAACTTGAGAAAAGTTTACAAGTTGAAGTTAAACCGAGATGATGTTTAACACTTGTTGAAACTTGTGAAAAGTTTACAAGTTGAAGTTAAACCGAGATGATGTTTAACGCTTGTTGAAACTTGTGAAAAGTTTACACGTTGAAGTTAAACCGAGATGATGTTTAACACTTGTTGAAACTTGTGAAAAGTTTACAAGTTGAAGTTAAACCGAGATGATGTTTAACACTTGTTGAAACTTGAGAAAAGTTTACAAGTTTAAGTTAAACCGAGATTATGTTTAACACTTGTTGAAACTTGAGAAAAGTTTATAAGTTGAAGTTAAATCGAGATAAGTTTAACACTTGTTGAAACTTGAGAAAAGTTTACAAGTTGAAGTTAAACCGAGATCATGTTTAACACTTGTTGAAATTTTGAGAAAATTTACAAGTTGAAATTAAAGCCGAGGTCATGTTATAAGAAGACTGGTTTAAAACACTTGTTGAAATTTTGAGAAAATTTACAAGTTGAGTTTAAGCCAAGGTTACGAGTGAAAGAAGTATATATGCACGTGCCGAGATTACCATGTTGTCAAGACTTGGAAGATAATGGAAGACAGAAGTCTTAAAGAAGTAAAAAAGTGACGAGTTTTGAGCAACACTTGTGAAAACATTTGTTACACTAAGTGTTAAGCCAAGGCCAAGATAAACAAGACTAGAAGTTGTGTCCGAGGTAATTTACCCCGAAGAGATTACACAGTGAAGGTGTACCTTGAAGACATGCAAATTATTCTAAGTATAGAATCATGCAAACCACGTTGAAAGAAGAAATTAAAGAATGCATTCAGAAAAGGAAAGAAGACACTTCGGCCTAACATTGAAGAGTGATTGTTTAGATTACAAAAAGGCCGGTGTGAAGTACGCCGATGTCAGACGGTGGTAGTAAGCAAAGAAGTGCAACAAAAGCCTCACTGGAGGGAGAGAGTGAAACTGGTTGCAGAAAGCTTCGCAAAAACAGCAATGAAAGACACAGAGAGAGTTGATTATGATCAAAAGCATGAAATGGCAGCAAAATGGCAATTATGGTGCCTTGGACGACGTGCTTGTCAGACGGCGCACGCAAAAGTGATACGACTTGATGGCGCGTATCAGGTACGGTTCAGTAGGGAAAAGACACGTGGTAAAAACGGTTGAAATATTGTGCGTGCCAGCTCGTACGCGTGCTGGAACTCTTGGAGTTCTTGATTCAATGAAGCAAATACCTTGGCTAGGAGGACGGTTTCGGCTGAGAAACTTGAACGAACTTGGTCGTTGGTTCTAAAGCATTGATGAAAGTAGACTATAGGTCTTGGTCATATTAAGCCGACAAGTTCTGACTTTGGCAATAGATGATGAAGCGAGCTTAGTCGACGTGCTAAATGGAAGAAATAATATAGGTTCCATCACCTCAGGATGCCGAGGTAATAGAACCTAGGGGGCAATTGTGGGGACATAATTTTGAATGACCAACACGTGGCCGAGGTGACACCGAAGTGTCAGCCGAGGTGCCACGTGTCCTAGTCATGATGCCTAGATCATCTCTGCTAGGCCGAGGTTATCTGCGAGGATACCGGATTCCGAGATAAGCGGATGAGGGACAAGAGTCCTAGAATGGGAGAAGACTACAGTTTGGGTAAAGATGAGACTCTTAGAGAGTTTATCCTAATCCTACTGGGAGTCCAAGATTAGCAGTAATCCTAAGTCCATTGAAGCTAGACTTCTATTGAGACTAGGTTTGTGTTGGCTATAAAAGAGAGACACCTCATGGGTCTAAGGTATGCTTTTGATATTCTGTCTAGTGAGTTAAGCACTTTTGTTATCTTTGAGAGATATTGAGTACTGACTTGATCGTCGAAATGCCCCCGGGTGGACGAGCCACCGCCGGAGCCTCTTCTTTCTGTTGTAGGTCGTTCGGGCTTAATCTATTCTGCCAGTACTCTCCAGCTGGGTACCTGTTTGGCAGTGTGGTCGAAAATTGACACACACAAGTTCAATTTGAGTGTATTTGACCTTAAGTGATAAGTGTTTTCTTAATTAAATGTATTTAGTTTTGCCTAATAGAGGATGATTCCTTATTTTAATTTTGTTTCATCGTGTTTTGTGGTGATATTACTTTAGAAGAAGTTATTCAGCAAACCCCTTGTTGAGGAATAAATTGGTATGAAGTGCTTTCGTTACTTTATTAGCCTTGGAAATTGTTATGGAATGACTATTGTTGACATAGAAAATTTCTTAGAGTGAATGAGTGGGTTTATAACTTGTGGTTGTATCATTTAAAGTTTAGGTGGAGGTGAGTTGGCTAGAGACTTCATAGAAGATTTTGAAGTAACTAAAACTAGTATTTGTTGGTGTAACTTTTTGTCTTGAGTTGTGTAGGCTTTTCGTGGTAGGTTTAATATGGTAGTTGGTGTTGTTAATTATGACATAAGCAGTTATGAGGATTCAATTTTGTTTTCTTTATACCTTAGTAAGCTGTGGTGGATTACTTCTCGAGTTAAATTGTTTATTTTTCAGGTGTGGAGCAAATTTTGTAGTGATTGGATTGAAGTACTGAAAAGAGTATTTTAATTAGAATTTTGAATCAGAAGTGCAGAATTATTTCTTTTGGCAAGGGATGTACATTGAATTTCCTTGGGAGAGATTTTATTATTATTTGAGGTTAATCAATTTATTAACAATTCGGGAATTTTAGAGTCGTTTCAGTGTTTACTTTTATGGGTGTCTCATTGTGATTGGTTCGGGATACTTCTAGGGTGAGAGATAAAATATTCTGTTAATTGGCCTCAATGGCGATAATAATACTTGTCAATAAGTGAGTTGGTATAGTAAGAGTTGTTCAATTTAGGTTTGATCTCGTGGGTTATCGTAATATTAGTGTGATGTAGAATCGTGTTGTAACTTTGGAGTTAGTGTCATGGCTTGGGGTTTAAAGAATGACAGTGGCTTTGAGTTAACTTTTGTTGGGAGTACCTTAGTATTATTAGAATGTGTATCTAGTCTTGATGAATTCTATGTGGACTCGAAGTGCATTGTGTGAGCATTTGGGTAAATTTTATGTTTGAGTGAAATTGTGTGGATGGATGTAGACAAGTTTCCGTAAATTGTTAGTCGGTTCCTTGAGTGAAAGAAATAGTGGATAGGTAAACGAAAATAATGCAGAAGTTGTTTGGTTGGGTAATTAAAATTGTGGCTTAGAATTTTCGAGTAGTGTGTTCGGTGTGATTGCATTATGTTTCATGAAGGTCAGTGTTCCTTGTTGTTCTAGGCGAAGCAGTTGGGCTAAGGTGATTTGTGTATTTTTCTATATGTGGAATAATTGAGGGAAGAGTATGATTGTACTAGGGGATGAATGGAGATTCCAATGGGATGAAATATTTTAAGTCATCGTTTGTGTTAGTTTTGTTCAAATTGGGTAACGTAATGCGGATTCGTTTTAATATTGAGATGCATTAGTTGTTGTGTGATGGTTGCGATTACAAAATATATTATTGAATTGTTTCTTTAGAGAGAGGGTGTTCTCATTGGTTTAGAGTCTTTTCCATAATCACTTTGGATTGGTTTCAAGTAAATTGTTGCACTAGATTATGGAAAAGATTGTTTGTGGTGAGTCATCTTTAATGGCGTAACATCTGAATACCTTTTTGAGTGCTCTTTAAAATAGTGAGATTCTTTTATTGCTGTGACCTGATAAGTTAGTTGTGTGGAATAAGCAAATGTTATAGGTGTGTTTGAATGTGTTCAAGAGAGATTGCAAGTATGGTTGTATTCCAATTGCGAGTTCGATAGATTTTAATTAACCCCTTATATGTTTCAAGAATCACCTACATTTTTTCCTTTTATTATAAGTTGTTTGTCGAAATTCTAGTATGAGTAGTTTTAAGTTGAAGGGTGGCTTCTATGGAACAATGTATATCTTAATATCATGGATGGTGGGTGTAGAAATTTTGTTTTTGAGTCTACTGAAAATTTGTTACTTCATATTGGTAAAATAATTTTGTGGATGTAATTAGAATGAGATGATATCACGATTGTAGGGCCGACTGGATTAGACCGTTTGTCATTCTTGTTTGATTCAAGCTATAAGAAATAGTAGTACCATCAATAAAGAGTTATTGTTGTGTTTTCAAGTCTATGATTAAAGTGAGTTTGAGAGTTTCGATTTTGGTTATGGTGTCTTTTACAATGGGAGGTAAGAGAGCGTTAAATTGTTGAGAGTGAGCTTAGCACGTGTTTGGGGTATTGAAAGAATGTCTCAATGTGAAAATGGCTATTGAGAGTTTAAGGCTCAAGTGATTATGTTAAGAGTAAATTCCATTATTCTTTTTATAAAGACGAATTTTGGGGACGAAATTCCTTAAGGGGGGAAGGTTGTAATGAGTTGAATCAAATTGAATTTTGCCCTTATTATTATTGTTGTGGTGTCGTGAATCATTTTATTTAAATTGGTGAAAACAAATTATATTACTTGTTGATTTTGACTTCGTAAGGCTCGTTTGGCAATTTTTTTTTTTTTAGTTTTAATTATAGTAATTCTTGGGTCTTGAGTAATAAATGAGATATAAATTTAATTTTTGGGATTCATTTGATTAGCCCATACTTAATCATTTTGGTTCATATTTAATTATGTGAATGGTGGGGACCATTTTAAGTCTTTTAAAATTGATTTATACTTTAATTTTAGTTGGAGATTTATTTTAAATTATTAAACTCCATTCATTGTGGACCCAGTTGATTGAATCATGATCCGTTTGTGACCATGTATTATTATTATTGTTGTTATTATTTATTTTATAATCTTGAGAGAGTTAGAAATATTTATGGTGTGTATCATCAAATGAAATATATTTTGTGGTGATAAAATACTATATCATTGTTGTAATTTATATTACAAAATATTATAATGATGTTGAAATGTATTTTTAATTGATATATAGATGTATATGTATAGATAGAAGTGCATTGATTTAAAAAAAAAAAAGAGTAGTGGAGCAGCCACGTGGGGGGGGGGACTCCCCCTTCCCTTTTATTTGTTTTTTTTTTGTTTTTGTTTTTGGCAGAGAGCATCTCTCTCTCTCTCTTTTTCCACTCCCTCATTTCTCTCATCTTTTTTTAAACACCACCACAAACCCTTAATTCTTTTCTTGATCTAGCAAGATCCATTGAGTTTTTGACCATAGTTCTTAAGGTCAAATTGAAGAACACTTCAAGTATTTCATTTTGACCGGTGGAGATCGAATTTCGGCAACGTCGAATTTTGGGGTTTTCATTCATTCTCTCCTAAGTTTTGAGGTGGGGATTTTCTAAACATTATGCATGTGTTTTAGCTTTATTATGTGTTATTTTGATAAGGGATTAGGGTTTTTATTAAAAATATATTTAATGTACAAAAATGGGAGATTCTCAAATATATATATATATATATATATATATTTTAAGTTTCAACTTGTTAAATGTGGTTGTTGTGGGATCCAAGAATTTGAGAAATTTATTTTTAAAATGAGAAATCCTCAAATTTTGATAAAACCCTAGGAAGTTGAAATGTCAAAAATTTAGATGTTTGGCTAAACTTATGAGAAATTTATAAGTGTTGAAAGTATGTGTTTATTGAGCAAATGAGAATGTGAAAGTGGATGTTCAAAGGAAGTGAGATTGATGAGAATGTTGTTGAGAATATTGGAAACTATTGAGATTCCTTTTAGAAATTGTTTAATTTAAAAATATTGAACTCTTAAGAAAGATGGAAAATATTTATCATGTTGTGGTATTGAGAAATGTTGAAAGAAACTTATGTTAATTTTTTTTGCATTATGAAAATTCTTGGTGAATTTTTGAGTTTGAATAAAAGGGATGATGGAATTTTTGGAAGAATATTATAATTCTTGATTGAGTTGGAAATGTGGAGATTGAACATGTGATTATTACTCTCATGTTGAAATGATTGAAAACATGAGATGATGAGTCATATTTGTCTCTTGAAATTTATATTTTGTATAGAGATAATTATTTGGGCAACTGTGGAGGGTTGTATTGATTATTGTAGAAGTTGCATTTGAAATAGGTAAGTTGAAATATTTGCAAATTTAAGCATGACATTGAACATTGCATAATCTCATGATTTAATTCTTGCATTGGATTTGAGAAATTGATTTTTTTAAATCGATTCATTGATAATATTTGAAATGTGTTGAGTTATGGGATAAATACATTTGGTAAGTCCAGATAGGGGTGTAGATTGGAATTGATTAAGTTGGTCTGAGTATCCAGGGTGATAGACTGAAAACACGCGCGGAGGAGGTACCACGTCCCTTCCGGTTAGTCACCAGTAAAGTGGGGTTTTGGTAGTGCTAGTTATGCCTACTTGCAGACACTAGCCTAGGGATTACCAGTGTCGTATTTACCGCATCTTATTCTATGAAATGGATAATTGAATTGGTTATGCTTTTGAACAAGTGCATGGCATGAGAGTTTCAAAATGAGAAAACCTATGATTTTTGGCATTGGCATCTCATATGCATTGCACCTCATGATATTGTTAAACTGCATGCACTTTATTTAGATTATCTCTGCTGGGCTTTATGCTCATCCCTTAGTGGAAACCATTTTTCAGGTGATTGTGGTGTGCCTCCGCCAAAGTGAAGGCGTGGAGGATCTTTTGGAGCACAAGGCTCAATTATTTATTTGTTTTGTTTTCTTTGCAAGCCAATGGCTATCTATGTATGGGTTTGAAAACCACTTCGTTGTAACCGGTTAAAGTCTTGAAACTTGTAGCCGTTAAGGCATTAATTTGTATTTTTTTGCTTTAACTTGTTATTATTACATGCTATAAAAAAGTCATATCTTAAGGATGATGAATGTATTAATGCAAGTGGTCTCTCTTTTGTGAAATCTTATGTTGGATATCGTTAATAGAAAAATGGTGATTTAATATGAATGTTGACTATTGAAATGTCTATATTGTTCAATGTCCTTGTATGTAATAATGAGAAGTAATGAGATTGAGATTATGCCTATGAGTTAATCTAGATATATCAGAGGTCAATTTTTTGGGGGGGCGTTACAATTTTTATATGAGAATTTTTTCACTTAGAAAACATTTCAAAAAGAGTACAAAAATGACTTAAAATATGATATGCTTCAAATATTTTAAAAGGATGTGGGATTCTTTAAACATTTTAAAAGAGTACAAAAGCTTCTTAGTAAACTTTGAACAAATATATAATTTCAATTTGTAACAGTCAAACATAACACTTTAATATAAATTCTCAAAAAAAAATTCTTAATGTACTTTTTCTAAATATAAAACTCCAAAAAAATTCCTTAGTGTAACACTCTAATGTAAAATATAAAAAAACTCTTTAGTGTATTTTTTTCTAAATGTAACACTCTGAAAAAAAAACTCCTTAGTGTAACACTCTAATGTAACATACAAAAAAACTCCTTAGTGTACTTTTTCTGAACGTAATACTACAATATAACGCTTTAGTGTAATACTTTAATGTAACACAAAAACAAAAAAACTCATTAATGTAGTTTTCTTCAATGTAACACTTTAAAAAATGATGTGAAATTCTTCAAACCATTTCAAAAAGGATGTGGGATTCTTCAAATCATTCCAAAAGCAATACAAAAATTCATTAAGTTTTTAGCAAATGTACAATTTCAAATTGTGAGTGTTATATTTAGAAAAAGTAGACTAAGGAGTTTTTAGTGCTTTTGTGTGTTACATTGAAACATGTTATATTAGAATGTTACATTGATTAGAGTGTTACATTGATTGGAGTGTTACGTTGATTAGAGTGTTACATTGATTGGAGTATGTTATATTAGAGTGCTACTTTGTGTTATATTGGAGTGTTACATTTGAAAAAAGTACATTGATGAATTGTTTTGAGTGTTACATTGTTATGTTTGAGAAAAATATACCAAAGAGTTTTTTAGTGTATTGTATTAGAGTGTTATATTAAAGTATTACGTTTTTGTTCATAATGTGTGATTTGTTCAAAAATGAGGGAAAATTCAAATCTTCTATAGTGCGGATTGCCCAAATGTGTAATTTTACATTTGGAGAAATCCATTTTTATTCCTAAAAAATTAAACACAAGCATATAAATGACTATCTTTTTATATAATTTCCATTTTAATGGGACATTTAGGTTCATTAAAAAAAATAAAATAGAATAAAAAAACTAAAAAATTCACAAGATCTCAAACTTTTTTTTTTGGGAGGGGGGGGGGACAATTATAACAAATAATAATAATAATAATAACAACAACAACAACAACAATAATAATTCAAGGCTTGACCTTGTAATAAAATAAATCATGAATTTTTAATTTTGTTAATTTGAACTGTAATTTTTTGATTTGTTTTCAATTTAAATCATTTGTCTATTTTTTGTTAATTAAAATTGACAAAAGAAAATAATAATTTAATCATTAAACTCAAATATAAATATACATAAAATGTCTAAAATACACATTTTCATTGAGTTTAATTGCTAAAATATTTATTTTTCTGTCGATTATACTTAATGAACATAGGCAAATAGTTTAGATTAAAAATAAATCAAAATTTCAATATTTAAATTGACAAAATTTAAAATGAAGAATTTATTTTATTACAAGGGCCAAAGTGTAAGTTCTTTTTTTAAAAATAATTTTTCCTTATATTTACCAATAAATTCAATCTCACAAACAAGTACTCCAATTAGTACTAAATTTTTTCTATTGATTTGTTAAGTTTTATTAGTGGAGAGTTTCTTTCCATGTAATCCTATTTTCGATTTTGATAGTGTTTTGGTAGACGGCTATACCTTTTTATTAATGTAACAGATATGATGTGACATTCTAATGTGACACTTCAATGTGATACTCCAACTTGACGGGTATGATGTGACACTCTAAAACAACTAAAAACTCCTTAGTGTATTTTTTCTAAATTTAATATGTGACACTCCAATATTGGTATGATGTGACAATAAAAAAAAAACTTAAAATTCTTTAGTGTACTTTTCCTAATTGTAATGATGTGGTGGGTATGACGTGACAACTAAAAATTGTATATTTTTTTTCAAATGTGACAACGTGACGGATATGGTGTATCACTCCAAAAAAGTAAAAATTTCTTAATATATTTTTTCCAAATGTAACATGTGACACTACAATGTAGTAGGTATGATGTTATACTAAAAAAAACTAAAAACTATGATATTATACTCTAAAAAAAAAAATTTAAAACTCCTTAATATAGTTTTTTCAAATGTAACATGTGACACTCCAACGTGACAAGTATGATACGACACTTTAAAAAAATTAAAAATTCCTTAATATACTTTTTCTAAATGTGATATTTCAACATAACGGGTATAATGTGATACTAAAAGACTCCTAGTATATTTTTTTTTTTCCAAATGTAACACTATAATGTGACAAACAAATGAGTCATTACACATTTAAAAAGACTAAATAGATCATAAAAAAAATTATAAAATTGTATGAATCACAAGTCTAAACAAGTCTAAAATACAAGACTTATGGATCAATCCCCTTATATTTTTTCCTTTTCTTTTTGTCCACTTGCGAGTAGCCCTGCTCTTTGGGACTAGGATTCAACAGCTAAGCCCAAGCCCAGCCCAAGCTTCATTTGGGCTGGCCCAACCCGCATGAGGTACGGACTTGGGGGAGATAAAAGTCCGTTTAGACATGTTGCTCATTCTTCGCTCAAAGGTATTTTAAGGTTCGTCCAATTGTGATTTTGCATAGACATTATGGTAGTGTTTGATTCAATGAAATAAATTGAATACAATGATTATTCTATCAAAATATTTATTTTTACAATGACAATGATAAAATGACAATTAATGACATTACAATAATTATTCAATATTAATGCATCACATTCATTTTAAGTGTGGTTTGCATTTTCTCCGTTCCTAAGTTCTTAATTTTAACTGACACATCGGGTTTATAATGAGTTTCGTTTCAATAATTTAAATCATTTATTTTACAAGATGAATCCACTATGTATATTATCTATAAAAAAAAAAAATTATATTAGTCTGATAATCATAACTTATTCATTTATTGTATTTATTTGTAAAGAATTAAAGGTAAATATACTTTTAAAAATAAATCATTGATTTTATTGTTTAACTTGCAACTGATTTATAAAATTATCCTTTGAATTTTGTTGTATTCGCCAATCACGTAATATACTAGGCGAACTTATCTACTTAAGTCAACTTATTTTGACTTCATGAATCACATCATTTATAACTTCACCATGTTTATTACCAATTGAATTTAATAAACGAAAAGTATTTGTTTTCTTCTAAATTTTATTTTCACTTTTTTATTATTTTTACTTTTATCGTTGCCAAAGTTACATTTGATATTTTTTTATTTCTACTAATTTAATCAATACAGGCATATGAGAGGTTTCTTATGAGTTCCACTCACAATGATCATCACAACACTCTGATTTTTTCATATTAAATTTGGATCATTTTAATATTATTTATTTATTTTTATTGTGGTGACCTTTTGTCTTATCCATGAATCTTATTTTTACTGATTTTTGTTTTATTCATGAATGAAAATTAATTGGAAGGTCATGAACTTGGTAGTGAGTTAATATTTTGAGGTTTTGGGACTTTTCATTTTTTCTATTTTAACGGTCATTATTTTTTGGTGTAATTTGTAAGGTCCTAATAACCTATAAATTGTTCCTCTCATCTACTTTTTTCTAGATCAACTGTTTTTTACACTTGAAAGATTACTAGCCAAAGAAGGTTATTTTTTCTTGGTAGAGCTTTGGGTTCACCATCTTGGGCAAAGTTGGCTTGAACCATCCGACAAATGGTCGGGCTATTAGATTTTAGAGGGGACAAGTCATAGTTTAGTGACTATTGCATCGGTATTTGGATTCTTCCCACCACAGTGGGCTTGATTTCCTTAAAGAAAACGAGATATCCGTGCCTCAGCTTGATTAATTTGTATCTCATTTTCTTTGCATTGTTTATCAATAAAATATAATTCTTCTGGTATTTTCACCAACAATTTTAAGGAGATCAAAACGGAACAAGTACCAGAAAAAATCAACGACAAAATTGGAGATCTCAACAAGCCTTTCAAGTTCAACGAAGTTCATTTTAAGAGGTGGAAATGAAAAGTTCTTTTTTACCTCAGCCTTTTGAAAGTTGCTTATGTTCTTATCGAGAAAAATCCAAACAAAATCCCAACAGAGGAGATGAATGATGAGACTACTATAGACACCCCATTTTTGACTGCCCGCAAGACTTGAGTGCTTTGTCCTGGGCACTCGATGATGAAATTGCGTTGTGTGTGATTCGAATCCTCAACGAAGGAACGTAAGCTTGCGTTCCAAAGCCAATCACAAACCCTTCATATACATACTATTCTTACCCCAGAAATTCATTTTCGAACATTGTGCCACCCTACACTGAGTTTAAAACAGTGGAATAGGGGTGCACATTGGAAGCCAGTTGTGGCCATTGAGAGCTGGCCGGCTCTTTTTAGTGAGAAACACTATTCTGGGTGGGAATCAGCTAGCTGTCAATTTTTGAAGATATTTTCAACCTATTTTTGCTCAAATTCTATAAATACGAGCATATATCTCAGTGTTAGAGGTTGGAAAAATTTCAAAGAAGTAAAATTACCATTGAGAGCTCCTTCTTCTTGTGCAAGCTAACTTTGAGATATTTGATTATCCTTATACTATATCTATTATCACGACCCGAACCCCGCCTCGTAAGGGTCGGTGAGGTGACCGACCAGTAATCTGATATTACTAAAGGCCTTCCTGTGCAAATCAAAATAATTGTGGCTAGCGAAAGCAATATACAAAAATACCAATAGTCCAATGAGCTATACATCTATATGAATAAATATTCACATACATAAATGTTAATTACCCACATTACGGTGCATAACTAACAATATCTCATACAACACATAAATACATGTATCCACTGAGACAAACACTTACTATCGATCATTACGACCTAGCCTCAACCCGGAGGCACTGAAAACTCGATAGACCCCAAAAAGATGGCTGGGCTATGGAGACCTCTAAGCTTGCTCTTCAGATCGCCCTCTTATATACATATATACATAAACGGTGAGCTAAAGCCCAGTGCATAACATTAAAGTAAAGAGGTTAGTGAACGAATTCCGAACCATATCATATACAGAAAACAAATCATCACGTATCAGTCATATCAGTCTCATATCAAAACATAATAGTGATACATCCAATGGAACATATCACATATCGTCTTTCGACTAGAGTAATCGGTTCCGGATACCGATTAAACACATATCACCATAATGAAGTGGCTAACGAGATCTCGTAAACAATCATATGTCATGGACATGCTTTTACATGTCGTTCCCCATGACTTGGGACTATCTGTGGATGCCATAATTGATCAAAATAGGACATTTGTTCACGTATCAAAATAACATTTCAGAAACCATAACTTATCAGATAACAGTTTAAACATATACCATACAAACATATCTTTACAGAAATGTTACTTACAGTGGGCTTCCAGAAACAGTCGGTCGGTCCCTAACTCGTGACCTACAATCACAAATGCACATAATATAAACATATCTCATCATTACACATCCACATGGCCATTACGACTTAACTTTTCTTACATTGGTTTCTTATTTAGTCCATTTCTCATAACTTGTACACGTGAATCATATTCTCAGGTTTGTCTCATATTTTCTAATTCACTTTACTAATGTTGTTCCCTAGCTTATTAATATTTAATGACTCATAATTCATGCTTAAAACCCATCATAAACTTTAAAACATAAATTAAGCTTTCAAAACTCATGCAAAACTTCTTCAAAACATGAAAATAAATATGAGCCCTGATCAATCATTAACTCAATTAAATCAAAACTTCCTTTAATACCAAAATCAACTCTCAAATTTCATAAACTCGTGATTTTTATAATTTTTTCTTCAAAGTCATTTATATACTCCATTGCATGGATCAAATCTTCAAATATTTCTTGTTGCATGTAATTTATAAAACTCAATTCAAGAATCATTCTCAAAATTGAACACAAAATTAACAAATTTAAAGAATCATAACTCATATTCTTCAACCTAACTTAATTTAACATGCAAAACCTAATTCCTATCAATTTATATAATTAATCTTCAAATTATCCCATACTTTCATTATTTATTTCCAATTACATGAGATTGAACCCAAACTCATCTTCAATTTCAAGTGTAATACAAAGATTCTACAAAAAATCAAGTATAGTTGTTCCTTTCTCTCATTACTTCTCTTCTTGTATTCCTTTCCCTTGACTTGAATTCTCCAACACAATTCTCTCTCTCTCTCTCTCTCTCTCTCTCTCTCGGTTCTCCTTTGTCTCCCTCTCAGCTTTGTTTTGTCCTAGCACACTCATGAATTGATCTATATATATGTGTATAGCATTTGTTGCCTTGAACCTTTCAAAACACATCAACATCCCCCTTTTGCATTATAATTTTATTAAAAAATAGTTTAATATATATCAATTACATTTTAATTTAATTGAATATCATTTAATCTTAATTAATCTTGATTAGCCCAATCACAAATCTCACATAATTTAATTAGTGTAATTTGACCTCCTTTTAAATCCAATTAATTATATTTAAATTTATTAGTCTGAATCAAATTTTTAATCAAACTCCAAAAAGGCTCCAAACATCAAATTAAACTTATTTCTATTCTCAATTTTGGTTTCTTACATCATTAAGGCCTTCAATTTCAGATCAAACCCAAAATCTCCATTGATAAATCACATATTCAATTGAATATCTCATAAATAAATTTAATTGATAATAAGCTTAATTCTCAATCGTCATAACCTAATTAACTCCAATTTAGACCCAATTAATCAAATCCCAATTTTACAAATCTGAATCGAATATTTAATTAAACTCTCATATGGTCCGATACTATAAATTAAAATAATTCAATTCACCAATTATACTCTTTTGAGCTATTTAGGCTTCCAAATTCTAATTCCAATATAAATCCTCAATAGAATCAAATACGAATTAATCTCCATAATTTTCATAAATCCTAGATTAAATCATAGCAGTAACCAATAAAATCTCCTTAATCAATTAAATATAAAATATTATACGTGGTGGGGTCGTCACATCTATATACCATACATAGCCTTGGAGCCATAACTTAGAACCTTGGTTGAGCTTTGTGAATCACAATTCAAGCTTGAGAGTGTGCTTGGATCAAATTTGGTTCACAAGCAAGAGCTTACCTTCTTCAAGAGGTATAAGCTTACACCTTTGTATTGTCTTTCTTTGGCTATTTCTTGTATTTTTGTATTGTCTTGATCCTATTTCAAGTGTTAGAACTTGGGTTTGAATAGCTACCAAAGGGTAGAGAGGGTTAACACCCTTTCTTGCACTCTACTTCATAGCTCACACCCTTGTTTTATACTCTTTTCTTTGCCTTTTAAACTAATTTTCAGAGTTTAAAAAAGGTTAAAAAACATGGTTTGAGGTCTCAAAAATGGAGAGGTTAGTCACCTCTCCTTGCTGTTGTTCATTAGCCTTGCATTTCCTTGTTCTTTCCTACTTTTTTTTATGCTCTTTAACATGATTCTTGGCCACTATTTTAGCATATTAGGGGCTGTTTTAGGTTGTCCTAATTTATTTAATTAGTGTATGCTTTGAATATCTAGCTTGTTGTATTGTAAGTCCTCATATCTAGCTTGTTGTGTTGTGTTACCCATGCTTTGATAGCTTTTCTTTGGTTAATTTTCATGTTAAGAGTCTCATACTAATAATCCAATTCAAGTGATCATTTCTGCCACCCCCCCCTCCAATTTTTTTTTTTTTTTTTTCGTTTGAGAGTTATTTCAAACGATTTATGGTTATTCAAGGCATGGGAAAGAGACCTATGATTAATAGCTTAATCTCTGTGGAGGTTCATCGTCAAGCCAAGAATCACTTCTCATTTGATATTTCTTCTCATTTAGTGGATTTAACCATCACTTTGGAAAAATTGATTAAAGAATGAAAAAGACTAATAAAATTGGCTTAAAATGAACTAAACCGACATAAAGAAAATGTTTAGAGTTGGTTGGATTTGGCCAAACGTTATACCAAGTCCATCACTTCGAGAATTGTAACATATTCATGATATGTTGATGAGACTTGGGGCATGTTTACTTCCCTCTTTGAGCCTTCATGATAAGAGGGAGGGGTGGTTTTTCATTACACTTATTCAATTTTGTCCAAACGTGTTCGAAATCATCAAGCCATCAAATTGCGCTTGTTGGTGGTTTTGGACTCAAAATCATTCTTCTCTTGAGTTTCCCATGGCAGAGAGGGACAGAAGGGACAAACAGGGCCTAGAAAGGTTCTGTCTGCACTGTTCTCACCTCAGAGTACACAACATTTTTTTGGTATAAAATTTAGAGCCGGCCGGCACTTTTTTGGCCCGACCGGATCTTATTTAGGGCCGGCCGGCTCCCAATGTTTGGTAAGAAGAGACCTTTTTGCAGAAACAGAGGGCAGTGGCTGAGGGTGAGGCAGAGCAATCTGGGCAGACATAACAACTTCTAGCCACTGTGCATGTGATCATTGTGTCTCATGGTTGCTTGGTTTAAATTTCTTATTAGCATTGTTGTAGTTATCATTATTGTAATGATTCTTATTGTTTGTAATTATTATAATATCCTTGTACAATTGTGGTTGTTTATTAGAAATACCCTTGTTGTAATGACTTAGATAGCTAGTTGATAACTTAGATATCTAGTTAGTAGTTAGCTAGTTTTAATTCATTTATTTGAATTTGTAATAATTAGTTAATCTGGACATTTGGACATTTATTCGCACCCTCTTGCACAAGGGCAAAATATTTAATAATAGTGTATGTCTTCCAACCCCTATTTCTTTTTTCTTTTTAGTTACCCGCTTATGATGGTAGCATAGAGCATCATATTTACTTAAGCATTTCAATGTTCGTGTACACTTGTTTCATGTACATTTGGGTTCGGCTCATCATACTAACCAATGTCAATTTCAAATTCATTGCTTGAAAACGTGATTTATCATATGTCTTGAATTGGATCATATATCATGCTTATAGCTGAGCCTATAAAAATTGCATAAATGTGTGTGTTGCATTAGTCACATTGTATCGTTTAGGAACATGCATATTTTCGAATCATTTTTCTTTGTTTGGCTTGCATTGGAGTACTAGGTGAGCACTTATTGTTTTAACATACCGCATAAGTGTTATTGTTGCCATGCCAAGCATAATACCATGAGGCTAAATGCTTAAGTGATATATTTGTTTGAATGCTGGTGGATAAAGGCTAATTGTTAAAATTAGGATAAATTGATTAATGTACATACAAACTTACATTTTCAAGTGACGAGTATCAAGAACAATTTTCAAACAAACATGAAATCAAATGTTTCAACTTTTGTAAATTAGTCTATACTTGTGTGCATCACATAGTAAAAATAGCTAATAATCGGAACAAGAGCATATAATGTAAATAAAAATCACATCATGATTAGTAGAGGCCGATCTTTGATCGGGCGAGTGGGGTGCTTAATTCATGACATTTCCCTCTCGTACATAAGTTCCCGAGCTGAGACACTTTGGTGATGACAGATAAATGGCCTTTGGCACGAGTCATGGGTTTCCTAAATTTTCCAAAAATATTTAGGTGGCGACTTTGTATTTGGCAAAGTAGTCTATTTTTGCAATTTTGATTCAAAATCGATTTTTCAAAAGAATTGTCGAATTTGGACTCATTTGTATTTATGTATTTTACATTGCACTTGTCGAATCAAATTCAGAACCACGGTAGTCCGAACTGTAAGGCTAATCGTATCCGAAAGGAGCACGAAAAGCAGGCTACAGTTTCTGGCAACTCTACTGGGGACTTAGAGAACTTGACTTGAAATTCATGATGTGAAATTTTATCTACACGTATATGTTCTTTGCATAGCATTTGCATTGTTACTTTAAATCACTATGTTTTCCATCTGCTATTCCCAAATGGATTGCCGAAGGCTTGCCCAAAAGCTTACCAAAAAAGGCTGGCCAGTCATGGGCTCTGCCATGTTGGAAACACAACCTTTGGATCTGGATTATCGCTATATCGCTTGATCCTCCTTTCACTTCTCGGTGTTAGGTCTGAGGGGTATATTAGGTAATCTTGCCGAGGTACCCTTTCGACCATTTGGCCTAGCTTCATATAGTAAGCCATAGCGACTATCCCAAAATTAGGACAGGATGCCACCCATATGCAGGATGTTGTGAGACTTATTGATAGAAGTAGTGCAGCCTAGATCATGTCAAAAATCTAGGACAGGGTAACCCTATCGCCCCCTTATAAGGGTGTTTTAGTTCTTTTATTTGGTATGTGCTTTTACAGTGAGACTGTACAGGATAGTTCATTTCAATATTAGTTTGAGAACAAAGTTCAATGGGGATCATGGTCCTTCAGTTGTGTTTTTATCTGCTGTGAATTGGGTCGAAGTGACGTCCGATTTTTGATCAATGGTTTTTGTTTTCTGTCTTTCGCTAGGTAGTTTACCATCATAGCTTCAAAAAGACCTGATATTCCCCAAGTTGTGTGGACTCACTCTGGTAGGCTTTGCAAAGCTCAAGACCTTGTTGGTGGTCAACCAGTGTTAGTCTTACTTCCGCTAGTTATTTGACGAAGACGGAACAGACAGTCAGCAGCACCAGTACAAAGCATTTAGCAAACACCTATCCGTTCTCACTCAAACAGTTCACCAGAATCTAACTCACCTAGCCTAGTAATGGCATAGAATGCAGAAGAATTTGCTGCCATGATGGAAACTTTCCAGAGAACCATGGATACCGTGAACCAAAGGATGGCTATACAGGATGAAATCATCGCTGATCTACGATGCACGTCTGGGGCATTCACTTCAACTGTACATCCAATCCCGACTACTCAGCTGAACCTGGATCCACCTTCACTAGTGGAAAATCCCCAAATCCTAGATCCTCAGGAAATGTTTCCTTCGGCCTCGGCTTATAGGCCTTTAGCTCAACCCCTTGCAAGAATCCTTCCCTTTGATATTAATGAAATTGATCCGACCCTGATCAAGATTGCCAGGCTAGAGAAAGCGCTGAAAAAGTCTCAGGGCTTCAACTCCATTTCAAATATTGAAAACAGGTACACTGAGGCTTCGATTAGATTACCGAAGAAATTTAAGATGCCCCACATCGACAGATTTGATGGAAGTGGGGATCCGATTGTACATGTCCGTTTGTTTTCAAATGTGCTAAGACCAATAGGCCTGTCTCGGGCTCAAAAACTATCGTTGTTCGGGAGAATTCTGTTTGATGTAGTGGCCATCTGGTATGCAAAGCTGGAGGACTCTACGAAACGAAATTGAGAAGAGTTATCTGAGGCGTTTGTTAACCAGTACTCTTATAACACTCAGATAGAGGTAACCATTAGTGAGCTAGAGGCTATTACCCAAAATCCCAAAGAATCATTCATTGATTTTGTCGTTAGGTGGAGAGCTAAAGTAATAAGAATGGCAAATAGACCTTTTGAAAGAGAGCAGGTCTGACTGGTGGTCCAGAACCTTGAGCCAGACATGCTACAGAGAATGATAGTGGCACCATTATCTATCTTTGCTTTCTTACATGAGTTGGGGGTCCAGATTGAGAGTGCATTCAAGAAGGGCATTATTCATAAAACTAGCAAACCTGCAAGAAAACCATTCTCTTGGGGTACCAATGCTAGTAGTAGCACTATTCCGCAGCTTGCAGATGTCAGTACAATTGTTACAGTGGCCAAAATGGCCGATCCCTTTACTGCCGCAACCTCGCAACCTTCACAAACCACCGGCCCACCCCGAAACTGAGAGACCTTTATCCCCTCCATATGAGCCCAGCCCACGCCTTCAAATTGTTAATGGAAAAGGGGCATCTCAAGCCTCTCGATCCTCGACCACTTCTTGACCCATTACTACCCAGACATGACCCTACTCAGTATTGCATCTTCCACCAACAACATGGTCATCCCACAGATTTATGCTACCATCTGTGTCATGAGATCTAGGATCTCATTGACAACAAAGTGATTGCCCCACTCCCCAAACCAAACGTAATTACCAACCCATTTCCTACACATAACCAAGTCCCCCCGTCCAGAAACATTAACCAAATCTATACATTACCACCCACCTGTAATCCCAGCGCATATATTACCTTATCCCATTTACCCAAGCCAGAGGTGATTATTCCAGAAGGCATTGACATGTGCATGATGGACTTAACACCGCAAATCCAACCTGAGTTCGTGGCGGTAAAGGTGGAGGAGAAAGAGAGTGCACTAGAGAAGGGCGTGCCTGATGCCTAAGTCATAGAGAAAGGGGCCTCACTCGCAGAGGAGTACAACCCCAGCTTATACATCATGGGCATTGATCAGCCAAAGCCAGTAGTTATATTGCCGGACTTCCTCAGGATTAACGCTATTGAGGAGGACCAATTAGGGAAGAATCAGAATGATTGGCCAGAACAGGGCCTAAATGACTTGGCCGAACTGAAAGAAGACCTGGCTGAGTTGGAAGAGGATCTAGACAACCTCTACTTCTTTGAAGAAGAGAATACAAGTAGTGTACAACTGGGGTGATGGGATCCAAGCCAGCCGGAAACAAGCAATGGGTGGTTGAGTGAGGAGGAGTTAGATATGGAGGAATAGATAGGAGAAACTGGAAAAGAAGAGGGAGTTGGTGCTAGTAGCAAGGTTGCGGCTGCATCTCTGATTGAGAAAAAGTAGGCATTGGAGCAATTCCAGCAAGAAAGGATAGAAGAGATCCAAAGGAAGGTAGCCCTAAAGTAGGGAAAAGGGAAAGAAACAACGGAGATCAAGCCTACAGCAGTAGATGTCCAAAATATGAGAAAGATCAAATGGGAGCCTAGTGATCAGAAAAGGATGTTAAGGAAGCTCTGAAAATATCAAAATGCAGAAACCAAAGTTGTGGTGGAAGAGGAATGGTATGATGATGGGGGGTGTAATGTGAACATGCTCTAAGTAGAATTCGATGATGGCCCGGCTATGGCTACATGAGAGTGGTGGGAAGACAGCGACCTAAGTCATGCATACACTGACGAAGGGTAGAAAGCTAAAACCCCTGATGACACTTGGTATACTAACAAGATCAACCACATGACTGGAAGCGGTTGGTACTTCAAACCCGCGGCATTAGATTAGCCAGAGACCTCTGGGAAGGAGGCTAAGAGAGCAAAAGAGAAGGATGTTGAAGAAAACCTAGTCTTGAAACCGCTCAAGAAGATTCAGGCCGACATATCAATCTGGGGCTAATCATGGCTTCTCGGGAGCATAGACAAGCACTACTACAGGCAATGAACCGAACAAAACTACCTATCGATACCACCGCTGATCAATTGGTGTTGTTGGTCACATCTGGGGACGTTATGCTAGTAATGTCTTTTATAGATAAAGAGTTGCCACCCGAGGGTGCAAACCACAACAGACCCCTATACGTAACCCTAGAAAGTTGAAAAAAGTGGATTCTGGTGGTGCTGGTAGATACCAGATCGGCGATTAATGTATCTCTAGTGAGGACTGCCTATGCCATCGGTTTGAGGCCGGCTGATTTTACACCCACAACTCAAGCAATCTGGGCTTATGACAATATTAGCTGAGATGTTATGGGAACGTTCAAGAGCCATATCCTAATCGACCCGTCCGAACATGAGGTAGAATTTCATGTCATGGATGTTCTGGCCACATTTAATCTGTTACTAGGAAGGCCTTGGCTGTATCAAATGAAAGCGGTGTCATCAACGGTCCACCAGTTGGTGAAGTACCCCTTTAAAGATGGGATTACTACGATATATGGCAATTCTGCGATCCATCCTCCTCAAGGAACTACCGCGCCCGTGCTGAAAATCATACATGGGGAAGAGGACGTGTTCCTCTTTAGCTTCTCTCTAGCAGAGGCCTGGTTGATCCAAACTATCATGGTAGAAGACGACGAAAATTACGTGAGTGCTCAGTCCATTTACATGATGAACAAACAGGGGCATATTCCTGGATCAGGACTGGGCAGAAGTGGTAGGCAATGAGGTATTGTTGCCAAAGAGATGAGTCACAACCCCCACGCTTTTGGGGTGGGATATAAACCTACCGTTGCAGATTGACAAAGAAAGGGGGAGGAGTTGCAAGGAAGGCTAAAAGCAAAGCGGATTGGGAGGCTGTACGAGTTAGTCCACAAACCAATACGGGAAACCTTGAATGGACATTTTGTCTGCCAAGGGGAAGACTTCCCCTTCTGTGGATTTCTAGAGTCTTGGTATGATTAGGAGACAAAAACAAGGTAATCGGGGTTCGAGATCTTCTTCGTACACTAGTTACCAGAAGAGGAGGATGAACAAACAGACCTGAGCCCTAACACAAGTCAAAATAGGACAGCAAGCTTGGATATTGAAAAAGAAGAGCTGTTGGGAAAAACGTTGGTTGATCTATTGGTAAGTTCTACTGCTGGAGCTGAGTCCGTCAACTTGGGGGATAGTTTTACTATCTTAATGATAGGGGATAAACCAGCAGTGGATTTCTCCAATCTTATCGTGGACGCGTTTGAGGCTCCACACTTGGCCTGGAAGTTTGAGAAATGTGTCATTAGTAGTTCTGAATCGGATAGTGAGTCCGAATTTGATTCCACTGAGTCTGTGGAGTCAGAGTCAGATTCTAGTTCGTCTGAGTTTGGTATTTCCGGGAGTGGTAACCCGGATACCAAGGTCCTGTTTCGATCTTCTTTCAATTTTTCTTTTGAGTCAATTGTAATCGAGGATCCGAACTGTTTGAATGGGAATGCAATAGACTTTGCCTATTTTTCTGTGCCTTTTGGTTTGTTGTACTGATCTTGATTTTCAAAATTTTGATTTAAATGAAGAGGAAGAAATTCCTTGGGTTTTGAAAATTTTGGTTGACCAAAAGAAGGAGAGGCATGTTAAGCCCTGTACTGATAAAATCATTGCAATTAATGTGGATACCGAGAAGGATCCCCACTTGGTCTAGATCGGGTCCACGTTGTCTTTGGAGGAATGCGAGCATTTAATCGCTTTATTAAAAGATTTCAAAGATGTTTTTGCGTGGTCCTACGAGGACATGCCTGGAATTGATCTTGAGATTATACAGCACCGGATCTCTTTTGACCCTGAGGCTCGACCAGTTAAGCAAAAGCTACGCAGAGTCCGCCTGGACTGGGCATTGAAGATCAAAGAGGAGGTCACCAAACAGATTGAGATAGGGTTCTTACTTGTATCTGAGTATCCGACGTGATTGACTAATATTGTTCCAGTTCTGAAGAAGAATGGTAGAATCAGAGTCTGTGTCGACTTCAGGGATCTGAATAAGGCCAGTCCAAATGATGACTTACCTTTGCCATACATAGATGAGTTGGTAGACTTCACCGCCGGCCACGCACTGTTATCATTCATGGATGGGTTTTCCGGGTATAACCAGATTCTGATGGCACCCGAGGATAGGGAGAAACTGCATTCACTACTCCGTAGGGCACCTACTGCTATCGTTCCATTTGGGTTAAAGAATGTTGAGGCCACATACCAGAGGGCTGCAACCACCATTTTGCACGACATGATCCACAAAGAAGTTGAGGTGTATGTGGATGACATGATTGTTAAATCCAAAAAGCGAGAAGGCCACTACACTGCACTGGAGAAATTCTTTCAACGGATCAGAGAGTATAGATTGAGGCTGAACCCCCAGAAGTGCACCTTTGGGGTGACGACAGGGAAAATGCTAGGTTTTCTAATCATACAGAGGGGAATTGAGGTAGATCCTTCTAAAATCAAGGCCATCTTAGAAATGCTATCACCAAGGATTGAAAAGGAGGTGCGCGGCTTTCTGGGTAAAGTACAATTCATAAGGCGATTTATTTCAAAACTAACTTTGACTTGTGAACCACTATTTGGTCTCCTGAAGAAGGAAAATAAGTTCTAATGGGACAATCGTTGTTAGTATGCCTTTGAACAGGTTAAGCAGTATTTGTAGAATCCACCTGTGTTATCACCACCAGAACTGGAGAAACCATTGATCCTGTACTTGTCAATGATGAATTCGACTATGGGGTGCATGCTAGCTCAAGAATCTGAAGCCAAAGTGGAGAAGGCCATCTACTACTTGAGCAAAAAGATGCTAGACTACGAGACCTGCTACACTCCCTTGGAGAAAGCTTGCCTAGCCTTAGTATGGGCTACTAGGAAGTTGAGGCACTACTTGTTAGCTCATTCTATAATCTTGGTTTCGAGATTAGATCCCATTAAATATTTCTTCGAGAAACCAACGCTTATGGATAGGCTAGCTCGTTGGTTGTTTTTTTTTTTTTTCGAATTTGATCTGAAATATGTTACGCGCAAGTCCGTTAAAGGGAGATCTATAGTGAAATTCTTGATAGAGCACCCAGTAGAAGGAGATGAAGTAGTGGAATACCTATTCCCAGATAAAGACAATCTGTATGTAGAAGAGGAAATGTGGACAATGTACTTTGATGGGGCAGCTAATCAGTACAGTTATGAGATAGATGTGTTACTCATAGCACTCGATAATTCCCATATATCCTTAGTGTTCAAACTTCGGTTCAGAGTAGGGGTGTTCGCGATTTGGATTTGGATGGTTTGCTGATCGGTTCAGACCCGGCCGCATCTATGCGGTTTGGGGAAAAGACAACTCGTAACCCCCCGCAGTGCGATTTGCGGGTTGTGCAGATAGGGTTCGCGGATGTGCGGGTGGTTGCGGGCAGTTTGCGGATTGGACTTTTTTCTTCAAAAATTTATTTTTGAGCCTTCTTTTTTTCCCATTTTGTAAATATTTATTTTGGGCCATTTTCTCCCAATTTTCTAAAATGCTCCAGCATTAATAATTAATGAATTAAAACTTATAAAATTGAAAACACAACAAAATCAATTCGTAACACAAACAAATCATTCAAAATCTTAAATCAAATCATAAACTAACACAAGAACATATTTCAAAATCCTAAACTAGAACTCCATATTCATTAACGAATTTAAAATTCCAAATCACACTTCTTTCGAGACAAGTTCAGTTATGTAACAATAATAATATGATCAGTATTTATTCAGTTTCAGTTGATATAATACTCTTAGCAAATATAATGTTAGAGTAAGTTCAAAGAATGAAAGGTGTTTTGTTTTGGGCAAAAATATCTAAGTGGGATATAGGAATGATATCAACGGTTAATATAAAATAAATAAATAAAAAAAAAAGTGCAGGCGGGTTCTTGCGGGTGTGGTTTAAACCCGCAACCCATCCGCAACCCGCAAACATGTCATATTTAAAACCCATCCGCCCGCATTGTATTTGCAAAATCGCCTATTCGTATGCGAGTTGGGCGGGTTTGGACGGTTTTTACGGATCGGATAAACCGTTGCCCACCCCTAGTTTAGAGTGTCCAACAATGAAGTAGAATATGAGGTGTGCATTGTTGGTTTGGAAGTTATCCTAAAACTAGGGGCAATTAGGTTGGACGTTGTTAGGGACTCGAATTTGGTTGTCTTTCAAGCTAACGGGGATTGGAAGGTCAAAGAAGAGAACATGAAGATGTATCATCAGGCCTTGGATATTCTGATTCCTAGGTTTGAAAAACTGACGTTTACACATTTGTTGAGGAAGAGCAATCGGTTCACAGATGAGTTAGTAACTTTATCTTCCATGGTAGACATTTTGTTGGGAGTGAAAATGCTTCCAATCATCATTGAGTAGAAGTACACGCCTGCTTACTAGACCATCGCCGCAATAGATGAGGTTGAGGACAAGAATCCTTAGTATTACGACATTTGAAATTTCTTGGAAAAAGAGACGTATCCACCAGGGGAAAATGCCAAAGATAAACGGGGGATACGGCGTTTGGCCATCCAATTTATTATCTGCGGGGGTAAGCTGTACAAGAGAGGTCATCTGGGAATGCACAAGTTATGTGTTGAAGAAGAAGAATCGAAGCGTTTGATGGAAGCTATCCACAGAGGATAATGTGGAGTGCACATGAATGGTGTGATGTTGGCTCGGAAGGTTCTCAGACAAGGCTGTGGAGGAAGATTATATTGGTTTTGTTCGGCGATACCACAAATGCCAAGTCCATGCCAATCGTATAAACATACTGCCGTCAAAGCTTTACAAAATGACTTCGCCATGGCCTTTCTCAGTCTGAGGAATTGATGTCATTGGGGCAATCTCGCCAAAAGGCTTCAATGGCACGAGTTCATTTTGGTGGCGATTGAATACTTCACGAAATGAGTGGAGGCCCAGTCTTACTCTGTATTGAAGGCATCACATGTGGCTAAGTTCATCAAGAACAATATCATCTGCCGGTATGGGGTGCCAAACGAGATCATCTCTGATAATGGCTCGCACTTCAAGAAAGAGGTGGTGGATCTGCTTGAGAAATATAACGTGGCTTTTCATAAGTCATCGACGTATAGACCACAGACCAACGGAGCTGTTGAGGCCGCAAACAAGAATGTGAAGAACATCCTGTAGAAGATGGTTGAAACATATAGGGATTGGCCGGATAAACTGCCATTTGCACTTTGGGGCTACAGGACATCAATTCGAACATCTACCGGGGCAACCCCCTATTCCTTAGTGTACAGTATGGAAGCTGTTCTGCCAATTGAGATTGAGGTACCGTCGCAGCGAGTAATGGCTGAGTGTCAAATAGCGGAGGCAGACTGGCAACGGAGCAAATTTAAGGAATTAATGCTATTCGATGAAAGGAGGCTGAGGGCATTATATCATATCCAGGGCTACCAATGCATAATTGCTAGGGCTTTTAACAAGAAAGTTAAGTCCAGAAATCTCAAAAAAGGGGATATGGTACTGAAAGACAACCGAGCTCCTATCCATGACCCTAGGGGCAAGTTCAGACCTAATTGGACTGGTCCTTATATCATCAAGTCAATCTGGTTAGGAAGGGCGATTATTCTCATGGATTTGAATGGCTTGGAGTTTTCATAGCTGATCAACATGGACAAATTGAAGAAATATTACCTCCTATGAGGCTCGCTAGGTCAAAAACTCGAAAGGTTGACCTAAGAAAAAGTTAGAACATGAAAAATTAGAAATAAAGAAAAACTGAGCTTGCAAGGCCGAAAACCCGAAAGGGCAGTTTTGGCAAAAGTTAGAGCGCAAAAGGAGAGAGTTAATACTCAAGTGAACCCTAACCGAACTATATAAGGTCTGATTCCCACCGTTGGGATACGTAGGCAACTTCACCCTGAAGTTCGGCCATAACCATCTCTATAACTATCTCCAATTCAACTGTCATGTTCATTTGTATGATTGGGTCATTTCTTTGCATCGTCTGTTTTCTAGGTTGTGATATCTCCAAACCGTTTGATAGAAAAGGTTAGTTGTAAGATAAGGCAGTGATGTTAATATAGTTGTGGGTAGTTATGATCTTCTGATTTGGGGTTGTATATCTTGAGGATGGATTCTATCTGTGTCAGGTGGTGATCGTTTTTGAAAATTGTTTTGAAAAGTTTTAATAAAGTCGATTTTTCTCAAAATTTACCTTGTACAACGTGGACCATTTTAGACCAAAAGGAAAATTTTCAGTGTTCACAATTTCAAATTTTATTGATTTCAACACAAACACATTCTCCAACTCTCTAATTTAAATCAAAGTGGCTTTTACATCATAACCTTGAAAAAAAAGATCAAAGCAGCAGTAAAACTAGGGGCACAGCCAAGTCAGGTAGCTCCATGTCTTCTGCTTGCACTCATGGAAGTTTCTGTAGCTAAAGATGGCCCAACTTGTTCTTCTTTCTCTAGCCAAGCCAAGCATTCACCAGAAAGGGCGTAACTGAAGCTAGGGGCAGGGGCCAGAAGCTCCCTCGTCCTCCAAGTAGTGAGGTACAAAATCAAGTGTGAACCATGAATGGGAAATGAAGCCGGGTATTCCACTTCCTCTTCTGGACGTGTCTGATCATGCCCAAATTGGCGTCTGAACCGGAAAGGGAAATAGAACACTCAGTGTGTGAGGCCAATCAACTATATACTCGGCTGACGGGACATGTTGTAGCTCATCTCAGTCAAATTAAGCCAGGGGCAACGCCAAGTTATGTCAGCTGTAAATCTATTGGACATCTAGTTACACCACAACCTCTTTGAAGGGAAATCCACTAGCCGTTAGCGAAAGAAATAAGCTCGAACTGAGTACGCGGGGCAAGGGTCCACCACTTTCAGCTTATTCATTAACCATACCTAAGAATGGATGAAAAATAAGACAGATTAAAGAATAGAGAGATGTACGTTGAGAGATAAGTAAGGAAAGGGCTAGAGAGGAAAATAGAGAATGAGTGCTGAGTGGTGTAAGGATCATAAATAAAAGGGGTGGGAAACAATAGCTGGAGAAGCAGTAGGCTCCTTACAAACCAAGCAGTTTCTCGTTGACGGAAAGCATCAAGACCCATCAAAGTTTCGGCCAGTGCCAAGCCCATGCAGCTTTTGCTCTCTTTCAGACACTGGGCCATTTCGATCAACTGGATGCTAGCTCCGCCGAAACTAGAGGCAAGAAGGAAGTGCTCAAGTAGGCATAAACATGGTGCATGTTGGCGGCCTTACTAGAGAAGGTCACTCCTGTCTCCAATGGCAGAAAACTGATGCACTAAACCGAGAATGTCCAATTTCCCATCATGAGCCAAGGACCGAGCCTCGTGTAATGAAAGCCCACACATCCATCCCAAAGTCAAGGCATGGCCAAAACGGTGTTGAGACATAATTGCTTTGTCGTGCTGGGATTCCATCAATGCTTGAAATTCTTCGAGCATTGGACACATTTCTTGTTATCCAAAGTGAAACACATGCGTAATTGGGTTTCAGCATCGAGCTGCTGCATAGAGGAATGAAAAGCAAAGCGAAGTGTGGCTCAAAGGAAAAAGAGCGTTTATGCCAAAACCATGAAAATTCACATTTTTCGAGCCGTCTAAAGTGACAATCCAGTCTTGGAGCCTATTGTTGAGAAGAATCTGCATCTTGAGAGCAAAATATCAAAATTTTATCGTTCTGCCAGGAAAACAGCTTGGGATCACTTTTTATGGACTTTGAGAAGGAGTAGTGTATGACATCTGGAATGCACTGACCGACATCACTTTTAAGGCTAGCTGTACCCCATTAGGGGCTGGTTGTACCTACTTGGAGCAGAGCAGTGCAGTTGCAAAGAGGGTAGGTTCTCACCTTAGCGTATCGGAGCTGTGTTTTGAGTCTTGTCTTGTTTGCATCAAGTGTTGTTTAGTGTTTTTAGGTTGTTTTCATTTTGTTTTTTTGTCATCTAGTTGTATTTTGTATTTTGACTGGTTGTAAACTGTTATCCGATTCAAGAATCAATTCAAGAGCAAGTTTTCATGGTTCTAAAAGCCTTGTACAAGATTATGATGCAACAGTTGTGCCATACAGTCATCACATGCTATGCAATACAAGAGAAGTCATCCAAAATTTTCTTTCATAACTTCCGGGACCAAACTCGATCATTGTCTTACACAAGCAAAAACAAAATAAAAGTCTTTAAAAAAAAATAAAAATACAAGGGTCTATTTGAAGCTAGTTTCTAACTACAAATCAAAAGAAAAATGAATCATTAACCCATCCTTGCCCTCTTCCTTCTCATTTGTGGAGGAGGTGCATCACTATCATCACTGGGGCTACTGGACTGCATGTCGACCTCATCCCTCTCATCTTCAGGGGTCGTATATCTGTTAAAGGACTCATCAGAAGGCGAGCGTTGCCTTGCTCTGCCTTTTCTTCGGTCGACCCACCCTCTGCCTCGCACTGGACCCCGTCTCTCTCTCCTCTCGGCTGGAGGAGGTCCCGCAGGTGCGGCTAGCATCGACTCAAGCTGAAAATACCGCCAATATCAGTATAGACTCAACAGAATGGTAGACAAGATTGTAGCAAAAGTGAACTATCAACAAAGTATACCTCAATCCCATGAGTAGACAGAGCGGTCTGTCTCCTCCACACCATGAGGAGCAGTCGGTCAATTGTCTGGAGGAGGTCATCAGCATATGCCGCGAGTACCTGCAAATGGAAGAGAATTTGAGAACAGCGGAGAAAAATAATAAAGTGCAGTGGGAAGAAATGAGAAAGTGTAGCGGATAAAAGTATAAAGAAATGTGTACCTGCTCAATGCCGAGAGTAATCACCAGCCTATGGTCTCTTTCCTCGATATACTCAAGAGGCATCTGCTCGATCATTCCATCTGATCGCATGTACACGACCTCGATAGGAATTGCGGGAAGCCCAGGAATAGGAGTTGTAGTGGGAGCACCTCTGGCAACGGCGGCAGCAACCTCGGGAAGTACACGGGCCACACCCCTGGTAAGTGGAGCCATCACCCGGGTCTGTAAGAATGTGATGAAGTCACTGGGCTCATGGTGCTGATCATCGTCTTCCCCCAACATAAGGAAGTCAATCTGGGGTCCGTCGTGGAGGTTATCAACTACCCTCATGCTTGGAGGAGGAGGATGTGGAATGTCAAGATCCACTACACCTCACGTTTGATGGATGAACCTCTCTTCTAGATAATAAGCTTGGCCAAAGGGACCCTCAAACAAAATCCTCATAGTAGAGGCATGCCATGCAGCAACATAGGTCATCCTCGCTGCCTAAGGAATACCCGCCCAGGGGTGCTAGTCAACCTATGGAAGCAGGTGTTAGATGTTAAAGGCCTAAGCAGTATGGAAACAACAATATGAGAATAACAGTGCAGTATGGGACAATAGTATGGAAATAGTGCGGTATGGACAACAGTATGGAAATAGTGTAGTATGCACACAGTATGTAAAAGTTAAAGGCTAGTGTTGTTACCCTATCAGCGATGACCGTGTCGAAGAAGTAGCAGAAATAAGGGAAGTCTCGATCCACGTGCCGACGCCGCTCGAACTGAGAGTTGTAGTACTGAGAGCGAGGTACTGACAGCTCAAGCGGTCGTACTGGAACTAAAGTAAGGGAAGTGAAATATGTATAAACCCACAGCTGGAATAATGGGATAGACCAATGAATGAGTAAAATAGATAAGATAAACAGGGAATGAAAAGCAAAACAGAAAAAAGAAGTGTGAAGTGTACCTCCTAAACTCACCAATAACTGCCAAGTAAGTCCGCCTTGCGGCGAAATGTGGAGCTCATGTAGCAATACAAGGTGGCTAGGCCAGCGCCACCCTAGTCATACTCCCCTACCCACTGCAGATGCACCAGTGCTCCCAAGAGACATAGCCTCACGGTATTTTCCTTGTTTACAAATAGGTTAGTACCGAGGAAAAACATAAAGAATCCGTGAACGTACTGGGCGACCTCTTTCGGAGTAGCTGGCTAAAGATCAGAGAAATGCTCCAAGAACCAACTGTTTCTCACCATCCCAGGACCGACAGTATCTGGGAGCTCTCTGAGGAGATAGAGCTGGGTAGCTTTCCAGTGCGCCATGTCTGGATTAAAAAGGATCGGACAGCCAACCCTGACTCGCAGGCTAGTGAGCATCGAGAAGTTGTACGGGGTCAGAGTCAGCTCCTCGATCGACAATAAGTGGAACGAGTCTGTGGTGTCCTACCATTGCTCTACCAGGGCCCCATGTAGAAATGGGTCAGCCCTCATCTGTACCAGTCCCAAGCAGAAAAGCCCGAAGCCAACTACGTCGACTAATGCACGAACTTCCGCAGGAAGCCTTTCGTACCAGTGCCTGTGGCCAGAAATAGACACGTAACCTCTAATCCTCCTGGCCGTCACCTGTAGTATGGGAATATTGTCAGTATCTACAGTACCTTGAAAGGAATTCAAATATACTCAAAGAAGAAAAGAATAGTGCTTATCGTGGAGGTATCAGCGGACAAGTGCCCCGCAGGCTCTCGTAGTAGAATGTCCTCGTCAATCCCAGGGATAAGGCCCTCAAATCGTAGGATACAGCCCGAGGTCAGAGCATGTGTATGTGGCCACATCAAATAGTCCATCAGCAAGGGGAAGCAACTCTGGCTCAGTAATGGGAGGGAGGACATCCTCGGCCTCTATACCCTTACCTAGGATGGCTCCAACATCAATAATGGGGTCGGGGATAGGAAGTTCACCGCTAGCCATGAGGGAAAATAGAAGAAAGGTAGAAAATGGGTGAAAAACCCCAAATCCAAGCCCTAGGAGAGAGGAAAATGAAGAAAAAATTGAAAATCAAGAGGGGGTAAAGGAAATCACAAGGAAAATCATGAGAATGAGCCAAAAAACCAAGAGAAACCCAAAACTCAACCAAATCAAATTCTAATCAGTCCAAAATGTAAAGGATTAGAAGGGCTTTCAAAGGAAATTTCGCAAGAATCGTTGGGTAATGCGAATGGAGGGAAAATCTAGAAAGAGGAGGATCCTAGAGAGAAAGGGAGAAGGTTTTCGGATATGGGTGTGTGTGAAATGAAAGTCCCAAAATGTTTTAAAGCATCCATGAGTTATGGTTTTACCGAACCTGTCGCTGTCGCCATTGCAAATCGGCCGGCTCTATTTGAGCCAAACCGTACTTCGTTGAGTGCCGGCCAACTCCAAATGCAAACCCAGTTTTGTTTTGTTTTTTTTTTTTTTGTTTATCTCAGTGTGTTTCAGTGTTGGGTTTTAATTTGGTTTGTGGAAAAGAAAAGTGAAAAAGAAAGTAAAAAGGGAAGGTAAAGAAAAAGAAAATAAAAAACAAAGAGGAGAAAAATCAAGAAAATATATATGAAAAGGAAAAAAACAAAGAGGAGAAAAAGAAAAATGAAAAAGGGGAAAAAGTTTTTATACTTTGCTCAATTTTAATCAATTCAATTTGTTTAATCCATAAGTGTTTAAAATTCGTAATTTGGTTGTTCCAAAGTCATAATTATTTCATTACTCGCTTCGTTAATTCATGCTTTGGTCCATTATCTTGTTGTTTTGAGAATTTGTAATGTGTTCCATTATTCAAGCTAAGTCTATTTTCACAATTGGAAAACTTGCTCTTAAAATTTGCTAATTCGAGCTTGGTTTTGGATTTGTGCGTTTCTTTTTGAATTGTGGAAACTCGTGTTTATGCTTTGGACTGTTATCTCCGTGGACTTCATGGCTTCGTTTTCCGAGGCCTTCCTAGGGATGAGATAATCTCACTCTATTATGAATTTGTCTACTTCTTCGTTAATTTGACCTCCTCCTCTCACATGAGACGCATTATGATTGTTTTCCTCCGTTAAAAACAACAGGTGCTCCAATTTGTTTACACCACCTCTCCTTCTCTCGTGTGAGACTCGTTAGGATTGTTTTCCTCGGTTAGAAACATCGAGTGTGCCCGGTGTTCACACCACTTCTCCTCCTCTTACGTGAGATGCGTTAGGATTGTTGTCCTCGATTAAAAATAGGTGTGCCCAATGTTCACACCACCCTTTCCTCATCTCACGTGAGACGTGTTAGGATTATTTTCCTTGGTTAAAAACATTGGGTGTGCCCGATGTTCACACCATCCTTTCCTCCTCTTGCGTAAGATGTGTTAGGATTGTTTTCCTCGGTTAAAAACATTGGGTGTGCTCGGTGTTCACACCATCCTTTCCTCCTCTCACATGAGATGCGTTGGGATTGTTTTTCCTGGTTAAAAATAGTAGGTGTGCCTGTTTGTTCACACTATCCTTTCGTCCTCTCGCATGAGACGCGTTAAGATTGTTCAAGCCGATTAAAAATAGTAGATGCGCCTGTTTGTTCATACCATCCTTTCCTCCTTTCACGTGAGACGCATTAGGATTGTTCAAGCTGGTTAAAAATAGTAGATGCGCCTATTTGTTCACACCATCTTCCCTCCTCTCGCGTGAGACGCGTTAGGATTATTCAACTCGGTTAAAAATAGTAGGTGCGCTTGTTTGTTCACCACTTTCCTTTTCTTCGCGTGAGATGCGTTAGGATCTCGAGTTCCTTGGTTAAAACTCGGGTGCACCGGTGTTCGCATTGCCATCCACTTTCCCTGCGTGAGACGTAGTTAGGCTAGCGTCTTTCCTGCACGGGACATGGTTTGGTTCACACTCTCTTTGTTCTCGTGTTTGTTTACTCACCTGTTTCTGTGTGAGACGCGGCTTGAGTTATTCTGCTTTCGTTCAGACATTGCATACCTGCTTTTGTTTATAGTATTGTTTCGTCTCTTGTTATTTACGTTCTTGTTTCGTTGCATTGTTTCATTACATTATCATAAGTTATTTTTTGCATATCATTGTGTACCTTGCCCTTGAACTATGTTGGTTTGATTCCTTGCAAATGGATACGTAGGCAACCTTCGGGTTCAACCTTTGGCAATTGTATTTTGCTTTATTTTCTAGCCCAAGTCTTACAGCCTCGTTAAATAGGTCGTCTCTTGACTTTGACATTCACTCACATCATTCCATGACTTAGAGTTCTGTCAAAGAGGGGCAACTGTAGACACCCCATTTTTGACCGCCCACAAGACTTGGGCGCTTTGTCCTGGGCACTCGATGATGAAATTGCGTTGTGTGTGATTCGAATTCTCAACGAAGGAACGTAAGCTCGCGTTCCAAAACCAATCCCAAACCCTTCATATTCATACTATTCTTACCCTAGAAATTCATTTTTGAACATTGTGCCACCCTACACTGAGTTTAAAACATTGGAATAGGGGAGCACATTGGGAGCCGGCCAACTCTTTTTAGCGAGAAAACACTGTTCTGGGTGGGAATCATCCAGCTGGCCATTTTTGAAGATATTTTTGACTTATTTTTGCTCAAATTCTATAAATATGAGCATATATCTCAGTATTAGAGGTTCGAAAAATTTCAAAGAAGTAAAATAACCTTTGAGAGCTCCTTCTTCTTATGCAAGCTAACTTTGAGATATTTGATCATCCTTATACTATATCTATAAACCATACACAACCTTGGAGCCATAACTTAGAACCTTGGTTGAGCTTTTTGAATCACAATTCAAGCTTGAGAGTGTGCTTGGACCAAGTTTGGTTCACAAACAAAAGCTTACCTTCTTCAAGAGGTATAAGCTTACCATCTTTGTATTGCTTTCATTTCTGTCTTTCTTTGGCTATTTCTTGTGTTTTTGTATTGTCTTGATCCCATTTCAAGTGTTGGAACTTGGGTTTGAATAGCTACCAAAGGGTAGAGAGGGTTAGCACCCTTTCCTGTACTCTACTTCATAGCCCACACCTTTGTTTTACACTCTTTTCTTTGCCTTTTAAACTGATTTTTAGAGTTTAAAAAAGGCTAAAAAACATGGTTTGAGGTCTAAAAAATGGAGAGGTTAGCCACCTCTCCTTACTTTTGTTCACTAGCCTTGCATTTCCTTGTTCTTTCCTACTTTTTTTATGCTCTTTAACATGATTCTTGGCCTCTGTTTTAGCATATTAGGGACTGTTTTAGGGCTGTCTTAATTTATTTAATTAGTGTATGCTTTGAATATCTAGCTTGTTGTATTGTAAGTCCTCATAGCTGGCTTGTTGTGTTGTGTTACCCATGCTTTGATAACTTTTCTTTGGTTAATTTTCATGTCAAAAGTCTCATCCTAATAATCCAATTCATGTGATCATTTCTGCCACCCCCCATTTTTTTCGTTTGAGAGTAATTTCAAATAATTGATGGTTATTCAAGGCATGGAAAAGAGACCTATGCTCAATGGCTTAATCTCTACGGAGGTTTATCGTCAAGGCATAGTCTTTCTTTCATGCCAAGAATCACTTCTTGTTTGATATTTCTTCTCATTTAGTGGAATTAACCATCACTTTGGAGAAATTAATTAAAGAATGGAAAGGACTAATGAAATTGGCTTTAAAATGAACTAAGCTGACATAAAGAAAATGTTTAGAGTTGGTTGGATTTGGCCGGACGTTATGCCAAGTCCATCACTTCGAGAATCGTCACTTATCAGTCCATGATATGTTGATGAGACTTGGGGCATGTCTACTTCCCTCTTTGAGCCTTCATGATGAGAGGGAGGGGTGGTTTTCCATTACATTTATTCAATTTTGTCCAAACGTGTTCGAAATCATCAAATTGCGCTTGTTGGTGGTTTCGGAGTCGAAATCGTTCTTCTCTTGAGTTTCCTATGGCAGAGAGGGGCAGAAGGGATACACAGGGCTTAGAAAGGCTCTGCCTGCACTATTCTCACCTCAGAGCACAAAACATTTTTTTGGCACAAAATTTAAAGCCGGTTGACACTTTTTTGGTCCAGTCGGGTGTCATTTAGGACCGGCTGGCTCCTAATGTTTGGTAAGCAGAGACCTTTTTGCAGAAACAGATGGCAATGGCTGAGGGTGAGGCACAGTAATCTAGGCAGACAGAACAACTTCTAGGCACTGTGCATGCGATCATTGTGTCTCATGGTTGCTTGGTTTAAATTTCTTATTATCATTGTTGTAATGATTCTTATTGTTAGTAATTATTATAATATCCTTGTGCAATTATGGTTGTTTATTAGAAATACCCTTGTCGTAATAACTTAGATAGCTAGTTGATAACTTAGATATCTAGTTAGTAGTTAGTTAGTTTTAATTCATTTATTCGAATTTGTAATAATTAGTTAATCCGGACATTTGGACATTTATTTACACCCTCTAGCACGACGGCAAAATATGTAATAATGGTGTATGTCTTCCAACCCCCATTTCTTTCTCCTTTTTATTTACCCGCTTATGATGGTAGTATAGAGCATCATATTTACTTAACTATTCCCATGTTCGCATACACTTGTTTCATGTACATTTGGGTTCAGCTTATCATATTAACCAATGTCAATTTCAAATTCATTGCTTGAAAATGTGATTTGTCACATTGCTTGAAAACGTGATTTATCACATGTCTTGAATTGAATCATATACCATGCTTATAGCCGAGCCTATAAAAATTGCATAAATGTGTGTGTTGCATTATTCACATTGTATCGTTTAGGAACATGCATATTTTTGAATCATTTTTCTTTGTTTGGCTTGCCTTGGAGTACTAGGTGAGCACTTATTGTTTTAGCATACCGCATAAGTGTGATTGTTGCCATGCCAAGCATAATACCATAAGGCTAAGTGCTTAAGTGATATATTTTTTTGAATGTCGGTGGATGAAGGCTAATTGCTAAAATTGGGATAAATTGATTAATGTACATACAAACTCACATTTTCAAGTGACAAGTATCAAGAACAATTTTCAAATAAACATGAAATCAAATGTTCCAACTTTTGCAAATTAGTCTATACTTGTGTGCATCACATAGTAAAAATAGCTAATAATTGGAACAAGAGCATATAATATAAATAAAAATCATATCATGATTAGTAGAGATCGATCTTTGATCAGGCGAGTAGGGTGCTCAATTATGACCTTCCCCTTTCGTACCTAAGTTCTCTAGCCGAGACGCTTTGGTGATGATGGATAAGTGGCCTTTGGCATGAGTCATGGGTTTCCTAAATTTTTAAAAATATTTAGGTGGCGACTCTGTATCTGGCAAAGCAGTCTATTTTTGACATTTTGATTCAAAATCGATTTTCCAAAAGAATTGTTAGATTTGGACTCATTTGTGTTTATCTATTTCACATTGCACTTGTGGAATCAGATTCAGGACCACGAGAGTCCAAACTGTTGGGCTAATCGTATCTGAAAGGAGTATGAAAAGGAAGCTACAACTGCGAGACAAATGAAGCAAAAGTGGCTTCATATAATACAGATGAGTATAAATGTCGTTTTCATCTCTTAAATTGCCTTGCTGATCAATTTTATGATTACTATGACATCACTTACACTTCCATAAAGAAAATTTGGAAAGCTTTACAGACTAAGTATGATACTGAAGAGGCAGAAGAAAAAAAGTGTGCAGCTAGCCGATTTTTTCACTTTCAAATGGTGGATGGAAAATCTGTTGTGGAGCAAGCACAAGATTTCCAAATGATAGTTGCAGAAGTAAGATCTGAAAACATCAGGATTGGTGACAACTTGGTAGAGGCCATGATGCATTAATAATACTAGAGGGTAATGACAATTCCACTACAAATGTAAACTTTGTTTCAGCAAATAATAACTTACCCAAAGGTCACAATTCCAAGAATGCTTATTTGAAGCCTTATAAAAAGAATATGAAGAATTATGGTAAACCTCACAATAAATGAATTAATCAAAATAATAACCAAGGTCCACCATCTTCACAAAATTTTACGTGCTTTGTCTGTGGCAAAAGTGGGCATATTACTCGAACTTGCAAATTCGGAAAACATGCACCTATCCCAAAGGCTAACGTTATCGAGGAGCCATTTGTGGTGATGTTTACAGACATTTGCATGGTTAATTATGTGGATGGTTGGTGGGCAGATTCTGGTGCTAATAGATATGTTTGTTATGATAAAGCTTGGTTCAAGGTGTATACTCCTTTTGATGATGAGAAAACAATTACACTTGGTGACTCTAGTCAAACCAAGATACTTGGGAGTGGTGAGGTTCACCTTAAGTTCACCTCTAGACGTGTGCTTACTTTAAAAGATATGCTTTATATATTATCCACGAGGAAGAATTTGATGTCAAGTTATTTGTTAAATAAGGCTGGCTTTAAGCAAACTATGGAATCTGATCAATATGTGATTACCAAGAAAGGTATTTTTGTGGGTAAGGGTTATGCTTGTGATGGGATGTTCAAACTGAATGTTGAGATTAATAAACCATCTATCAATTTGGTTTATATGTTGTCTTTTATTAATTTTTGGCATGCTCGCTTGTGTCATATTAACAGTAAATATGTGGGAATCATGAGTAGTTTAGGATTAATTCCTAAAGTGACAAATTTTTTTGAGAAATGTGAACTTTGCAGTAAAGAAAAAATTACCAAGAGGCCTCATAAAAGTGTTGAGAAAAATACCAAATTGCTAGAATTATTTCATACTGATTTGTGTGAGTTTAAAGGAATTTTAACTTGTGGTGGTAACCGATATTTTATCACTTTTATTGATGATTTTTTAAAATACACAAACGTATATTTATTAAAAAATAAAGTGATGCTTTTGAGAAATTTAAAGAATTCCTTATTGAACTGGAAAATCAATTCGGTAAAAAGATTAAGAGGATTAGAAGTGATAAAGACCGGAAGTATGAATCTCTTAGATTCAACTCTTTTGTTCAGTCATTGGGAATTATTCATGAGACTACTCCACCATATTCACCTTCATCTAATGGCGTAGCTGAAAGAAAAAATAGAACGTTAATTGACTTGACAAATGTTATGCTTATTGATTTAGGTGCTTTCCCAAATTGTTGGGGTGAGGCTATTTTGATAGCTTGCCATGTGATAAATAGAGTGCCACACAAAAAGACTAAAATTGTAACTTTTGAGTTGTGGCGGAGGCATAAACCAAATCTATGTTATTTGAGGGTTTGGAGTTTTTTAGCTTTTGTGAGGCTTGCAGATCCTAAATGACCTAAATTGGGTGAACAAGCTACCACTTGTGCTTTTCTTGGGTATGCGTTGCATAGTATAGCTTATAGATTTTTTTGACATGGAAAATAATATTATTTTTGAATCAGGTGATGCTATTTTTCATGAAAATAAATTTCCTTTCAAATCTAGATATAGTGGGGGTTCAACAATTTTTGAAAATATTTTATCCATGCCTAGCTCTTCTACTCCATCTCAAGTTTTTCAAGAATAAGAAAATTCTCAAATCCAACCAAGGAGGAGTAAATGAGCTAGAGTTGAAATTTTTTTTGGCCTTGACTATTATCTTTACAATGTGGAAGAAATTCCTCTTACGGTGCAAGAAGCTTTATCATCACCTGATGCTATTTTCTGGAGAGAGGCTGTAAATGATGAGTTAGATTCACTACTTTCAAATAAAACATGGAAGCTAATGGATTTACCTCCAGGTTATAAAACTATTGGATGTAAATGGGTCCTTCGTAAAAAACTTAAACTGGATGGAACTATAGATAAATATAAAGCGATGCTTGTCACTAAAGGTTCTAAGCAACAAGTTGATCTTGATTTTTTTTGATACTTTTTCTCCGGTTACTAGAGTTACATCCATTAGACTGTTGATAGCAGTGGCTGCAATTCATGATTTAAAAATTTATCAAATGAATGTGAAAATAACATTTTTAAATAGAGATCTAGATGAGGAGATTTAGATGGACTAACCTGAGGGCTTTGTAGAGCCTGGTCAAGAAAGCAAGGTGTGTAAGCTAACTAAATCCCTTTATGGTTTAAAACAAACTCCTATACAGTGGCATGATAAATTTGATTCTTGCATGCTTGAGAATGGCTATAAGACTAATGAATGTGATAAATGCATATATTATAAAACTTGTGAGAATGCACATGTGATTATTAGCCTATATATGGATGATCTACTTATCATTGGCTTTAATTTGCATATTATAAATGAGACTAAAAATATGCTTAATAGCCATTTTGATATGAAAGATCTTGGTGAAGCCAATTTTATTGTAGGAATTAAAATTACCAAGACTAATGATGACATTTTTCTTAATCAGTCGCATTATGTTGAGAAAATTTTACAGAAATATAACTTTCTAGACTGTAAACATGTTGCTACTCCTTTTGATGCAAGCATACATTTATCTATTATAACAAATGAAAAAGAAGTGATTAATCAAAAGAAATATGCTAGCATGATTGATAGTTTGAGATATGCTACTGACTGTACTAGACTTGACATTACATATGATGTTGGAGTACTTAGCAAATTTCCTATCAAGCCAAGTCAAGATCATTGACTAGCCATGGGAAGAATTATGGGATATTTATTTGGTACCAAAAATTATGGTTTGTTTTATAACAAGTATCCTGCGGTACTTCAGGGATATAGTGATACTGATTGGAATACTTTGTCAGGTGATTCTCTCTCTACCTCGGGTTTTATTTTTACCTTGGGTGGTGGTGCTATATGTTGGAAGTCTAAAAAACAGACTATAATTTCTAATTCTACAATGGAAGCTGAGCTTATAGCGTTAGCTTCAGTATGTGAGGAAGTGAATTGGTTGAGAGATTTGTTACATGAAATCCCTTTTTGGGAAAAACCAATTCCTCCTGTGTTAATTCGTTGTGATAGCGCTACTGCTATTGGTAGAATGAACAACTATTTTTATAATGGTAAATCCAGACCTATTCGAAGGAAACACAGTAATGTGAGATCCTATTTGAGTAATGGTATCATAACTGTGAATTATGTAAAATCATGTGATAATCTTGCGGATCTGTTAACCAAGGCCTTGGCGAGAGATAGGGTCTGGAATACATCAAGGGGGATGGGTTTGAAGCCTATAAAATCATAAACCATGTATGAGGACACCCAACCTAGGGACCAAAGATCCTATAACTAGGTTCAATGAGAAGAACGAATCATATGGTGGTTGTAAAAAAAATGCACTCATTAATATTTTGTTATCCATCCCTATGATGTAAGTGCATTTATCCTGTAATGTTGGAGGGTTGAGTTTTATACTCTTAATGAATTTCTGTAGCTTTTGTTGAGTGGGGTGTATAAATTACAAGAACATCCTTGACAGATTTCACCTATGTGAGCATGGAAGTAGGGCCGCTTTCTATGATAACAAGGCTTATTCTCAAATATGCTCATGAAAACTGGGATATGCACAAGGCCGTAATGTGCTGGCTATTAAAAGCTCATGTCAACACCTGGATCATTATGTGTGAGCAGTATTACTTTATTTCCCTTAAGTAGTCATAGTTTAAGTTTGAGACCACTACTGAGTTTGGAGTAGAGGTTGCTATTTCACTAATGAAGGTTTAATGCAGAGCACACCTTCATGATGCACACTAGTCTGTCTTTGTTTGGTAATCTCTTTTGTCCTTATTGATATTAAAATGAGTGGGGGATTGTTGGACCATTTTAATATCTTTTATTTATTTATTTTTATTGTGGTGACCTTTTGTCTTGTTCATGAATAGAGATTTGGAAGGTCATGAGCTTGGTGGTGAGTTAATATTTTGAGGTTTTAGGACTCTTCCTTTTCTCTAGTTTATTGGTCATTATTTTTTAGTGTAACTTGTAAGGTCCTAGTGGCTTGTAAATTGTTCCTCTCATCTACTTTTTTCTAGACCAACTATTTTTTACACTTGAGAGATTACTAGCCAAAGAAGGGTATTTTTTGTTAGTGGAGCTTTGGATTCACCATTTTGTACAGAGTTGGCCTAAACCATACAATAAGTGGTCGGGCTGTTGTATCTTGGAGGGGACAAGTCTTAGTTTAGTAACTGCTGCATCGATATTTGGGTTCTTCCTAATGCAGTGGGCTTGATCTCCTTAAAGAAAACGAGATATCCGTGTCTCAGCCTGATCTATTTGTATCCCATTTTCTTTGCATTATTTATCAATAAAATATAATTCTTTTGGTGTTCATATTATTTAATAAAATAAGAATTAAACAAACAAGAACAAAAAATATTTTTAAAACTTCAACTTGCTCTAAAAATTATAAAAATAATTTTGGATGTTTCTTAATGGCCTTATTTGGTGTAACTTTTGCAAACTAAAAGCTAATAATCAAAAGTAGAATGCAAAAGCACCTCTTTACCTGCTTCTCAATAAAAAAAAAAAAAAAAAACTTTTTTAAGTTATTTATATGTCATAAGTTATAAGCAAACAGTACACCAAACACTCTGATATAATTTAAAAAAAAAAAATAAAAAAAAAAGAAGCTAAAAACGTCTGCCTAAACTACACACATAGTCCGAATTAATGTATGGCTAACATGCATATGAAACAATTTTCAAAAATTCAATTTCATTGCTAGATATATATATATATATATATATATTTAAATAATAAAAAAACTTTATACAGTGAAATTTTGACTATTGTCGCCACCATTTTTCTAGCTGATAAACATGACATTTCTAAAAATTAAAATGTGTTGGAAAAATAATGGTTTTTTGTCGACTTTAATGCAATATTAATTTGGGTGCCAATCCTCGATTGAGGTGGAGTTAAATGGGTTTAGATTTTTTGTAGTGAGATCTTTACACTACAAAGAGAATGACCAAAAACCATTAAAGTATGAATGAGAAATTGACTCATTAAAGTGGCCTCATGAAAGAGGTCTTGGAAAATATGTAAAACCTCTATCCCATATTGATTGTAGAGGAGAGCATTAATGGGTATTTAAAACCCATTTTTTGCATAAGGGTGCAAGCCCTTTGAGGTATCCAAATTTTCCGAAGGAAGGGAGTTATGGATACTTCAAGGATAGACTTGGACCAAGACTATGGTCCAAGTTGGTTATGCAAAAATTGTTACACATGCGCGCGTGTGTGGGGCTTGCCCGCCTGCTCGGACCGGACCAGACAGGGTCCCTTGGATCGTGGGTCATGGATCGTGGATCGTAGATCTTGGATCTTGAACCTTGGGACTTGGGCTTGGGCTTGGGCTTGCTGGAATGGATTGAGTGTGGGGGTTGGGCTTAGCCCACCCATCTTAATCTTTTTGAGCCAAGTCAAATGTGTGGCCTGCAGAAAAACCTAGTCTCCTCTATTTGTGATGGAATTAAACCTATCAGTTTTGCAGAATTAATTCACGATTAATGCAGAATTAATTCTTGCATTTGTTTCAGGGGAGCCTCTTCCTCTCTCCCTCCATGTGTATAAAATGAGGCCTTCTCCTTCAGCTTTCTAACACCAAAAATTGTTGTTATTCTTGTCTTCCTAAGTTTCCTAGTTTATTTTATGTTCTTCCTCTGAGAGAGTGCTGCAAAGTTCTATTCACCGAAACTATTCAGTCGGTGCATTGCATAGTTGGTCCAACCGTCGTATCTTGGGAGACAAACATCGAACAACCTCCAGTACCCAATTGGTAAGGTGGTGAATCTGTTTTAAGCATGTTGTACAAATTGTTTGATAACATAAATCAAATAAATTCATATATTTATCAATATGAATTTCATGCTGGAAATTATACATAGATAGAACAGAAATTCATAAACAATAAAATTGTAGAAGAAAGCAAACTGAAGCCTGCACTAGACAGTGTCCTTAAAATAGATTTACCGCCTCATCAGTTGGGTGCTGGAGGTTGTTCGAGGTCTGTCTCCCAGGATACGACAATTGGACCAGCTATGCAATGCACCGATTGAATAGCTTCGGAGAATAGAACTTTGCAACACTCTCTAACAGAAAGAATATAAAATAAACTGGGAAACTTAGGAAGACAAGAATAACAACAATTTCTGGTGTTAGAAAGCTGAAGGAGAAGGTCTCATTTTATACACATGAAGGGAGAAAAGAAGAGGCTCATCTGCGACAGATGCAACTTGAAGCATAAGCACAAGGAGATGTCAGTTGACTCCGAATTGAGGAGAATAATAGAAAGAAATGAGGGAGTACCTCTTCTGTGAAGGCCAACATCATTGAGCATGGCAAATCTTCTAGGGTGAGGAAGAAGCCTCCTATGAACAAGGACTCCAAGTTGGGGCCAAGGGGTGGTGTTGCAAAGAAATTGGCATACAAGCCGCAAGAACTTGGTTATTGGTTCTTAGGGAAGTGTTACAACTGTGGTAGTGAGAGGCATTGGGCTAGTGATTGCCATAAGTAGAAGAAGCCATACAAGACCAAACCTCGTGCTCATATGGCAGATATACAAGAGCACTCCCATGATGAGGATGACATGCACTTATCTGCCGTTGTCTCTGAGGTGAATATGGTGGGTTCAAACCCAAGAGAATGGTGGATTGATACTGGGGCTACACGCCACATCTGCTCTGAGAAGAAGCTATTAACAACTTTCGAGCCGGTTACAAATGGTGAGAAGTTGTTTATGGGGAATTCTGCTACCTCAATTGTTGAGGGGAAATGAAAGGTGGTCCTAAAGTTGACCTCAGGAAAAGAGCTGACCTTGAACGAAGTCTTATATGTTTCAGACATTCGTAAGAATCTTGTCTCAGGGTCTCTTCTCAGCAAACATGGTTTTTGCATGGTCTTTGAGTCTGACAAGGTTGTTCTGACCAAGAGCGGAGTGTATGTGGATAAGGGTTATATGTTAGGGGTATGTTTAAACTCAATGTAATGACTGTTATCCCAAAGATGAATAAAGATGCATCTTCTTCTGCTTTTATTCTTGAGTCTTCCAATTTGTGGCATGGTAGACTAGGACATGTGAACTTTGAATCTTTACATAGATTAATCAAGTTAGATCACATACCATCTTTTAAGATTAATCCGAACCACAAGTGTGAAACTTGTGTTGAAGCGAAGTTGACAAGATCTTCATTTCATTCTATTGAAAGAAGTTCAATGCCGTTGGACTTAGTGCATAGTGATGTGTGTGACTTAAAGTTTATACAATCATGTGGTGGCAATAAGTACTTCATCACTTTTGTTGATGATTGCACTAAGTATTGTTATGTGTATTTGTTCAAAAGCAAAGATGAGGCTATTAACAAGTTTGTTCTTTATAAGAATGAAGTTGAGAATCAATTAGGCCGCAAGATTAAGGCTTTAAGAAGTGATCGTGGTGGTGAGTATGAATCACCGTTTATTGAGATTTGTGCTCAATCCGGGATTATCCATCAAATCACAACGCCTTATTCTCCTCAATCAAATAGGATTGTTGAGCGGAAGAATAGGACGTTAAAGGAGATGATGAATGCAATGTTGATAAGTTCTGGATTGCCACAGAACATGTGGGGGGAATCAATTCTCTCTGCGAATTACATTCTGAATAAAGTACCCCGAAAGAAGGTGAACAAGACCCCGTATGAATTATGGAAAGGCATCAAGCCTTCTTATAAATTCTTACAAATGTAGGGGTGTCTTGCAAAAGTGGCGGTGCCTACGCCCAAACGGGTTCGAATAGGACCGAAGTCAGTGGATTGTGTATTCATTGGATATGCACACAATAGCAATGCATATCGATTTCTTGTGTATAGGTCTGTTATTCCAGATATATACAAGAATACTATCATGGAATCAAGAAATGCGTCTTTCTTTGAAAATATATTTCCGTGTCATCTGCAAGAAGGGATTCAAAGTTCCATGGAAGAGGTTGAATGTGACAATGATCACATAGCTGATCAAACAAATGATTACTTAGATAATCAAGTTGATGATCAAGTTGAAGATGTAGATAAGCCAAGAAGGAGTAAGAGGGCTAAGACTACAAAGTCATTTGGTCCAGACTTATTGACTTATATGTTAGAGGGAGAACCTCGAACTTTCCATGAAGTTGTGACTTCACCTGAAAGTCCTTTGTGGAAAGAAGCAATCAAAAGTGAGATTGACTTCATCTTGCAAAACCATACTTGGGAGTTAGTTGATCTACCCCAAGGCAATAAGGCCTTGGGGAGTAAGTGGATCTTTAAAAGAAAGATGAAAGCTGATGGGTCAATTGATAAGTATAAAGCTAGACTAGTTATCAAAGGATATAGGCAGCGCAAATGCCTGGATTACTTTGATACGTATTCACTTATGACAAGGATTACATCCATTTGGATGGTGATTGTGATAACAACTTTACAAGGTTTGGAGATACATCAGATGGATGTAAAGATAACTTTCTTAAATAGAGATTTAGATGAAGAAATCTACATGGAGCAACCCAAGGGGTTCTCAGCTCCAGGACAAAAGAATAAAGTTTGTAAGCTTGTCAAATCATTGTATAGTTCGAAGCAGGCTCCCAAGCAATGGCATGAGAAGTTTGACAATGCTATGTTGTCAAATGGGTTCAAAATCAATGAGTGTGATAAATGCGTATATGTCAAAGACACTGACAGAGGTTATGTCATTTTGTGTCTATATGTAGATGACATACTCATTGTTGGTAGTAATGATGAAATGATTTAAACTACCAAGAGCTTGTTAAACTCTAAGTTTGACATGAAAGATATGGGCGTTGCAGATGTAATTCTGGGTGTTAAGATTACCAGAACATCTGATGGTATTGTACTTTCTCAATCTCACTATGTTGAGAAGATACTTGAGAAATTTGGCAAATCAGATACAAGTGTGTCTAGGACACCGGTAGACGTGAGTCTACATTTGACCAAGAATAATAGTGAAAGTGTTTCTCAGCTAGAATATTCTCGAGTTATTGGAAGTTTGATGTATTTGATGAGCTGTACAAGGTCGGATATAGCCTACTCTGTTAGTAGGCTTAGTAGATACACGAGTAATCCGAATGCTACTAATTGAAAAGACATTATACAGGTGTTAGGTTATCTACGTTACACCCAGATTTATGGGCTGCATTATACCAGATACCCAGCGGTACTAGAAGGGTATAGTGACACTAATTGGATATCTGATATAAAAGACTCCAAATCCACTAGTGGTTATGTGTTTACCTTCGGAGGGGCAGCCGTGTCTTGAAAATCTTCCAAGCAAACGTGTATATTGAGATCAACAATGGAATCTAAATTTATTGCTTTGGATAAAGCAACTGAAGAAGTTGAATGGCTTTGCCAGTTCGTTGAGGATATCCCACGTTGGTTGAGACCTGTGCCAGCCATTTGTATTCATTGTAATAGCCAATCAGCAATTGGACGGGCACAGAGTAATATGTATAATGGAAAGTCTAGACATATTCGTCATAGACATAATTCCATCTAATAACTACTCTCGAACGGAGTTGTCACTTTAGACTATGTAAAGTCTCAGGACAACATTGCGGATTCGCTAATCAAAGGGTTAAATTGAGTGTTAGTAGAGAAGTCGTCAGAAGGAATGGGATTGAGGCCTTTAGTGTAAGGTGTTATCGGAATGGAAACCCAACCTAGTTGATTGGAGATCCAAAGATCTAGGTTCAATGGGACAACCTAATTGCGTGTAACAGTGGTATGTTACTGAGGAGGTTAAACCTCCAGCCATTCCTTTTATCAGTGATACCTGCAAGTGTAGAGGTTAAGTTGAGCTTTTAATGACTCTAGTGTGTTAAGCTGTTGAACGGAGTATAGTAGAATACTCAAGTAGAGTCACCTATGTGCGTGTGAAGTGGGCCGCTTCTATAAGAATTGCAGGGCCTAATTGTTTAAATCACTCATTGAACCAGGCTAATGTTCCAAGGCCAAACTGGACACAATAGTGAGAATAGAACGATGGTTGGAGTAATTCCTGTGTGAGGTTTGTTGTCTTGGTTTACATAAACGACAGAACAGTTCAAGACTTCGTGTTCACTGGACAACTAGTAAATCCGATAGACTTCACTAGGAGGGGTTCAAAGCCAAAAGCTATATTTTTCGATGCCGGGGTTATTCCATTGCACTCTCTCTGAGTCTTTGTTGTTAAGCATTGTCCGTTTATTATTATTCGGTCAATTTTTATTCATGTAGAGGATTGTTGGAAAAATAATAATTTTTTGGTGACTTTAATGCATTATTAAAGTGGGTGCCAATCCTCGATTGAGGTGGAGTTAAGTGGGTTTAGATTCTTTGTAGAGAGATCTTTACACCACAAAAAGAATAAGCAAAAACCATTAAAGTATGAATGAGAAATTGACCCATTAAGGTGGCCTTATGAAAGAAGTGTTGGGAAAGGTGTAAAACCTTTATCCCACATTGATTGTAGAGGAGAGCATTGATAGGTATTTAAAACCCATTTTTTGCATAAGGGTGCAAGCTCATTGGGGCATCCAAATTTTCCAAAGGAAGGGGCTTATAGATACTTCAAGGATAGACTTGGGCCAAGACTATGGTCCAAGTAGGTTATGCAAAAATTGCCACACGTGGTCCATGTTCTGTGATATGTGGGCCGTGGATCGTAGATCTTGGACCTTGGGCTTGGGCTTGGGCTTGGGCTTGCTGGAATGGATTGAGTGTAAGGGTTGGGCTTGACCCACCCATCTTAATGTTTTTGGCCCAAGTCAAATGTGTGGGCTGCAGGAAAACCTAGTCTCCTCTATTGATGATGGAATTAAACCCATCAATTTTGCAGAATTAATTCAGGATTAATGCAGAATTAATTCCTGCATTTGTTGCAGGGGAGCCTCTTCCTCTCTCCCTCCATGTGTATAAAATGAGGACTTCTCCTTCAGCTTTTTAACATTAGAAATTGTTGTTATTCTTGTCTTCCTAAGTTCCCCAGTTTATTTTATATTCTTCCCGTGAGAGAGTGCTGCAAAGTTCTGTTTGCCGAAACTATTGCTAAATATATGAATTTATTTGATTTATGTTATCATACAATTTAACAAAATGAAATTTAATTTTACAAAGCATTTTGTTGTGCGTTTACATTCACACTCGTAAACATATACTTTCTTCATCTATTGCACAAAATAAAATAAGAAATGAGTTCAATTTTGATTAGGACTGGCCTAAGATCTTCAATACCTAAGGCAAAATTTTAAAATTGGGGTCCTTCATGTATAAATAATAATAAAAATATTTATTTAAATTGTTTACTCTAAAGGTGTATAATGTAAATTCAAAGTTAATGTAATGCAAGTCATGCCTATAACGAATTAGATCTATAAATATGTAGTTTTTGACTTGGTCTTTAAGAGAGAACACTTTTTTAAAATCAAATTTAGAATTCATCAAATTTGAATCTGATGAAAATTTAAAAAGATATTGAAGATAAAAAATAATTTCCCCATCAAATTTGATGAAAAGGAAATTTTGGGATATGAAGAGAATTTTAGAAAGATTTTCATGAAAATTTAATGAAAGAGTTGGGGTAATTCATATCAAATCAAGTTTTTTACTCAAATCTATAATCAAATTAAATCGAAAAAAAATGAAGAGTTAGAGATGCTCTAAAAACTTTTAATTTAGATTGTGAAGTTATATGAGTTTGGTTGGACCTTTATTTTAAACCTACCAACACCATAAGAGTTAAAATTATCCTGGGGCCCTTAAAATTTGTCAAAATTTGGGGGTCCAAGAAGGCCGCCTTGCTCATCTTGGGCTAGGGCCGACTCTAAGTTTGATTAATTTATCTTTGAAACTAATCTCAAAATTTTAATTGAGTTAAACTCGAGTAATATGATTTTGTATGGCGTATATAACCTTATCAACATAAATTCAAGCTGAGTTGAGAAATTAACAATCTTCAAAAATATATTTAGATTTGTCTTTTATATAATGAGTGGATTTCGAATAGGTTTTTAAAAGGTTGAGCTTGAGTTGAGCTCCACTAACTTAACTTGTTTTACAATCTTAAATTGAATGTGTAGTAAAAGGAAATATAGAGGTGACTTTACTCCATGTGGTTACGATTTTTGTGTTTTTATTTATAATCTATTATGTTGTTAGTTATCATTCATTGTGAGGTTAATAATGACATTATTTTAGTTATGATTTAAAAATTCTTTGTTATACCTTATGTGTGTTTGATTACAACTCATTTGTTTTTATAATTATAACTCCCATAATATTGAGTAATATCAATTGTAATAATCAAATTTACAAATAACATAACTTATATATGATAACATTACCCAATATATAAAATAACTTTAATGTAAATTGAAACCGGATCTCTAGGAATGATTATGGTCCGAATTTGTTCAGTTTAGGATAAAACCAAGACCAATCCGTTGTTTACGACTTCATAAAAATTGGAACCAAACCAATATATTTAAAATCATGGAACTAATTTGAAACAAATCATTTAAATATGGTTTGGCTCATTTTAGAACTACGGTTTTACATAATCTGTTCACAAGAAAAATCATATAAATTTTTAAAAAAAATTTAACCTATCATAAATTTAAAAAATAATAATAACATACACACCAAACAAAAACATAACATTAAGCAAATATTCATTAATTTGCCCATAATTTTTCAAAACCTAACTTAAACATAACATCTAGGATTATATGCATCAAAGTGTATGGTATGTATATAGTTTTAAGTTACAAACGGTCTGGTTCAGTTCTAATCCGGAATTGTGAACTTAAATCTAGAATTGATCCGCAGAGACCGATTCTCCAATTTTCCAAACCAAAATCGAATTAAAGATTCAAAAAACCAATCCAAACCTACAAATTGGACTACACTAATCTGGATTGCGAATTTTTGATTTCAGCCCTATGGATCACACTAAAAATTACCTAAAACAGTTACAATACAACTCTATAAAACTATTTTAATTGATAATTGTTAAATTTAACTTATAAACTTCTTACAGTCCGTTTGTTTGGATAAAATATATATATATATATATATATTTTTATGTTTGATGGTGGTGGTGGGCCGGTGGCGGCGGTGATGATGGCGATAATAGTGGTCGTGGCCGTAGTGACGATGGTGTGGTAATATTAATAAAATTTTAGTTCAACATACATTTTACACCTTTTTAAAACTGGAAATATTTTCTATTCAAATAAATTTATTTTTCATTGATCATGAAAAATATTTTTTATTAATTTTTAACTTCTATTATATTAAATACTAAAACTACAAAAATTTACCAAAATAATCGATACCGACACTACAACAAAAACAAGCTACGGCAACGTTTTTTTTTATGGCATTTTTATTAAAACGCCATCATTGATCAATTAAAAATTAAAAACTACGGTGCTGTGTTAATTAAATTTCAAAACAGTGCTGCTGTGGGTGCATATCTGACGCCGTTACATATCCTATCTCACTCTCTCCCTCCCTCTCACTCTTGCTCGAATTCACTCTCACTCTCACTCTCACCCTCACCCTCGCTCGAAGTCCCTCTCAGTCTCACTTTCGCTCTCACTCAAATTCTCTCTCACTCTCGGTCTCATTCTCACTCTCTATACTCATCTCTTCATCAGATCTATGAATTTTGTCGAAGATTCGAAGGTTGATTCTCTAGATTTGCAGTTGTCTCTCACTCTCGCTCTCGCTCTCATTCTCTCTGTCTTAGTCTCACGGTCGCTCTTGTTTGAATTCTCTCTCTCTCAGTCTCACTCTCACTCTCTGTACTCATCTCTTCATCAGATCTATGAAGTTTGTCGAAGATTTGAAGGTTGATTCTTGAAGATTCGAAGGTTGACTCTTGAAGATTCGAAGGTTGATTCTCCAGATTTGCAATTTCTCTCACTCTCGCTCTTGCTCGAATTCTCTCTGTCGCAGTCTCACTCTCGCTCTTGCTCGAATTCTCTCTCTCACTCTCTGTACTCATCTCTTCATCAGATTCGAAGGTTGATTCTTGAAGATTCGAAGGTTGATTCTCCAGATTTGCAGTTGTCTCTTTTGATTTTGTGAGTTTCAATTTGTTTAGGTTTTTTATTTTTAATAGATTTTTTACATTCTAACTCAGATCTGGCTTCTCACTTCTGATTTTCTGTTTTTATTAGATCTCATCGTTCAACAATTGGTCGATTAATCTACATGAAACCTGTTTGAGATTTGGCTTCTCAAATCTGTAAGTTTTTATTAGATCTCTCTCTCTCTCTCTCTCTCTCTCTTCTTCTTTGTGTATACAGTTATATATATATATTATATATATGCTGTTAGAATTGCAATATTACTTGGGATTTTCTCTTTATTTTCAATCATAAAAAGAAGGGAGCTATTTGAATCTGTATTGTAAAAACTAATGGCAGAGTGGAAAATTTGAGACCTTTGTTTAGAATTTAATTTTGAATATAGATTTGAGAATTTCTTGATTTGGTAAATATTGGAGTAAAATTCAATTTGGTGTAAATTTATGTCAAGGAGTTTAGGGTGTTCTGAGTGGGGTTTTTTTTTTAAAAAAAAAATTTCAAATTATTATTCAAGTTTATTTTATTTTAGTTTATTTTTTTATTTTTGATTTCAAAGGAATCGGAAGTGATTGAAGTTTTTCTAATTGGAATGGTGTTGGGTTCATCATTGATTTGAAATATATGAATAATATGCTCTGGCTTCATCACTGTTGCCACTCCGATTGTTAAGGACAATCTTTGATACTTTAATTCTGAATAATTTGAGTGCTATCTTTCTCTTTATTCTCCATATGGGAGTTCTTCTTAGTGGGGAGAATTGATGAAGATTGATAAGGCAGCAATAATTGGAAGTTTGAGTTATTTAGGAGTTTAAATCTGTTCATGAGTTATTTTGAGTATATCTATTTATTTTTATTCGTTAGCCTTATATATACATAGTGAAAAATCTAGAAACCTCCTAGATGTTGATTTGTGATTATGTATCAATTCTAAGCAAAATATAACAATCCCAATCAAACAATCAAGAGAAAGAGACACAAAGATTTTACGTGGAAAAACCACAATTGGACACCTTCCAATTGTGATAAAAAAACCACGGGCAACTGCCACAAGAACAATCCACTAAGAAGATTCAAAGGAATTACACAGGTATACTCTCAATTATCTAGCGAATTCACAACGCCTAATTGAACCAACCTCTATGTGCCTCTTCCAACCCTATCTTCAGCACGGAATTGTCTTTCTGATGAGCCACTCCGGATTCCACCAAAGCTTCAGGCTCGAATTCTTCAGAATTCACAACTGAAGAACAACTCTCTCTTTTGTGTATAACAAACAAACCTTTGATGTACTCTTTTAAACCATGAGTTGAATACTCAATAAAACATCAAAGAAAAAAAATAACAAAATATCCCCAGATATAAACCTTTAAGAACCAAAAAGAAGATCTGGAGGACTTCAATCAATTACTTAGTTTTGGGAGAAAACCAAGTATATATAGAGAACCAAAAGTAATCCAAGATTGGGAAGAAAACAAACTCCTTGAGAAATCCGGATTCTGAGGCTCGCTCGAGCGAAGCTTTCCTGGCTCGAGCGAAGCTTTCCTGGCTCGAGCGAGGAGAGTAATTTTCATGATTTCTACTAGTGCCTTGGCTCGAGCGACGGATCCTTGGCTCGAGCGAGGAATATACTTCTTCAGGTTTTTGTATGGACGCAATCCTTGGCTCGAGCGAGCATTCCTTGGCTCGAGCGAGAAAGTATTAGCTCGAGCGAGCACTCCTTGGCTCGAGCGAGCAACGGCTGATATGCAATTTTGAATGCAATTTTGAATTTTGCTTCGGCCGCGAGCTGACCGGGCAGCTCGATCCTCGTAATAATCAGCGAAGTGGCAATCTTGAAAGCATTAACATCACAAACTTCTCCGCAAAGCTCGATTCGGGTTGGATTCGCATCTAATAAACTCATAGCCTCACTGAAATAAAAATGCGAATAAAATTACAACTCAAAAGAGTTTTGTCAAACGGGATTGCCAAGAATAAAAACCCAACACATAGTGTTGGTGTATGAATTTTATTAGATTGTGGCATAATTGAAGCTTAAAGCTTAAGTGGAACCTACTTTTATGTTGCTGCCAAGAGAATCGCATGTGTCAGAGCGAGTTTGTAAACCAAGGATTGTTTCAATGCTCTTACAGCATAGTTTCGAAACCAAGAATTGAAAAATCTAGAAACCTCCTAGATGTTGATTTGTGATTATGTAACAATTTTAAGCAGAATATAACAATCCCAGTCAAACAATCAAAAGAAAGAGACACAACGATTTTACGTGGAAAAATCACAATTGGACACCTCCAACTGTGATAAAAAAAACCACGGGCAACTGCCACAAGAACAATCCACTAAGAAGATTTAAAGGAATTACACAGGTATACTCTCAATTATCTAGCGAATCCACAATGCCTAATTGAACTAACCTCTATGTGCCTCTTCCAACCCCATCTTCACCACGGAATTGTCTTTACGATGAGCCACTCCAGAATCCACCGAAGAACAACTCTCTCTCTCTCTTGTGTATAACAAACAAACCTTTGATGTACTCTCTTTAAACCATGAGTTGAATACTCAATAAAACATCAAAGAAAACTAAAAAAATATCTCCAGATATAAACCTTAAGATCCAAAAAGAAGATCTGGAGAAAAAATAATGAGTAGTCTAGTTTTGGGAGAAAACCAACTACTTATAGAAAATCCAAAGTAATCCTGTTTTTGGAAGAAAACCAACTTCTTAAAGGACTCCAAAGTAATCCAAGTTTTGGAAGAAAATCAACTTCTTAGAGAAATCCAAAGTAATCCTAGTTTGACCCAACATGTGAATTTAAAAAATTACAACCTTGGGTTTGATCCATGGAATTTGACAACAAAGAGTCCTAACAATCTCCCCCTTTGTCAAATCTTGGACAAAACCATGCTACAACAGTTTTCCTAACAAAAACACTAAAACAATTTTCCAATCAAAACAAGAACAACACCACCAACTAGGAACCAGCACTTATAACCAAATCTCTTTACAAACTTATTTCTCAAGGTCATGATCTGCAAAACAACTATTAGTGACACAATCTCCAAAACAACTATTAGTCCCACAAGAGTATATGAAAAAGCAATAAACATATGGCTAGATTATCTTGAAGCATTTGAAGCATGAGATGGAAAACATGAATAGAAGCGACTTGGAGATATTAAGAACATGTAGCATGAAAAGATGAAAACTAAAACACATGCACCCGACAACATTACTCCCCCTAAGACATATGCACCAAACTCCCACATACTAAAAACAATAAACAAGAAGAAAATGACAAAAAATAATATGGTGGAGCAAGCAAGGAATTTCAGATTTGGACCTTAAAACACACAAGACTATCCAAGAAGCACAATTACTTGAAAACACAATCTGCACAGCCTCTAGAAGATTCCTCATAAAAGAAAGTGATGCATTATGTGAAAAGCATAGATCCCATGATAAAAGTGTGTGTGTGACTCTTGAAGTTCGATAAATACAAGATTCAAATCCTAGTAGTGATATGAAAGCTGGACCTCCGATAAGATAATCTTAGCACAACTAAGGAAAGTCAAACCATTAGGAATCAAGGGGTATTTGTTGAGTAAAGGCGGAGGCTCCCCCTCAATCAATGAATCCTTTATTTTTTTTTCTTTTTCATATTTTTTCTTTTCTTTCTTTTGCACATTTTTTTTTTCTTTTTCACACTTTTTCTTTTCTTTCTTTTGCACATTTTTTCTTTCTTTTTCACACTCATTGGCGGCTGACACGCTCAAGAGTATGGAAACCGAACCAGAGAAGCATGGATATAATAAGGATAGCCTGGTTGGTGCCTCTGAGGTAGCCTTTTCCTTATGCCTGAACTACAAAGAATAGAGGGGAAAGCCATGGAGATGCAAAAAGATGGAAAGTGGTTAAGAGACTTAACATCACCCAAGATATGCTAATATCGGTCAATTCCTCTAGAAAAACAAAAGATACCATGCTAGAAGTCCATAAAAAAATAGATCACTAAGGCAGAAGGCTCCGATATTTGCTAATCCAAGAGTGTGTACAGAATGAGACATACTAATAAAAAAAACACACACTCCAAAATGAGTAATGACCACAGAAAGTACACACATATTGACATGTAATGGATATTCTCATCAATTCCAATATGCACCAAGGACCACTCAAAAACTTTAAGCTTGCAAAACCATATTAAGAAAATCTTTTTGGATTTTTTTTTTTCATAGAATTTCCCTCACGAATTGTATCCATTATCACAAATCAAACAAGATCTCGTTCTAAAAATTTTTTTTTTTTAAAAAAAATAGAGCGTTCTAAAAGAATTTAAAAAAAAAAAAAAATAGAACGACCTGCTCTGATACCAATTGAAAAATCTAGAAACCTCCTAGATGTTGATTTGTGATTATGTAACAATTTTAAGCAGAATATAACAATCCCAGTCAAACAATCAAAAGAAAGAGACACAACGATTTTACGTGGAAAAACCACAATTGGACACCTCCAACTGTGATAAAAAAACCACAGGCAACTGCCACAAGAACAATCCACTAAGAAGATTTAAAGGAATTACACAGGTATACTCTCAATTATCTAGCGAATCCACAACGCCTAATTGAACCAACCTCTATATGCCTCTTCCAATCCCATCTTCACCACGGAATTGTCTTTACGATGAGCCACTCCAGAATCCACCGAAGCTTCAGGCTCGAATTCTTCAAAATCCACCGAAGAACAACTCTCTCTCTCTCTTGTGTATAACAAACAAACCTTTGATGTACTCTCTTTAAACCATGAGTTGAATACTCAATAAAACATCAAAGAAAACTAAAAAATATCTCCAGATATAAACCTTAAGATCCAAAAAGAAGATCTGGAGAAAAAATAATGAGTAGTCTAGTTTTGGGAGAAAACCAACTACTTATAGAAAATCCAAAGTAATCCTATTTTTGGAAGAAAACCAACTTCTTAAAGGACTCCAAAGTAATCCAAATTTTGGAAGAAAATCAACTTCTTAGAGAAATCCAAAGTAATCCTAGTTTGACCCAACATGTGAATTTAAAAAAATTACAACCTTGGGTTTGATCTATGGAATTTGACAACAAAGAGTCCTAACAAGAATTATTTTTTGATGATTGCAGTTGGCATTGTGATTATATATCTGTCATGCTAGATGTTAATGGACTATTTTATTCTTTAAGTTCTTTAAGTATAAGATTCAATTACGGACAGATGAGCCATCAGTGGTGGCTCCAGAAAATTTGGTTAGGGTATTCAAAAACTTGAACTTAAATTAGAATTTGTATAAAAAGAATACACTTATCAGTGGTTATTTCCCACTACTAATAAATCTTCCAATTTGAACTTCTCAAATCACAAGCAAAATACTATTGAATAAATTATTTTCAATGTAAGTAACTAAACAATCATTTTTTCATTAATATCCCATTTCGTTACGCAATCAATTCTTTACAAATTTTATGTCCTAATTTGACATAAGCTATATTTACTAAGAGAGCTATTTCTTTGGTACCTTTATTTTATTTGAAAAATAAATAGGAACACAGATATCAAACATAGAACTGAACACAAAATGTATGAATGGATGAGATTTTACAAGATTGATTGGTGCACTTTTGAAAAATCTTTTCTATTCATACATTTTTTGTGTTCGAGTTTATGTTTAGTTTCTATAGTATTAGGCCTTTTCTTTTTTTGTTTGAGGATTGTTTTTTGATCTTGAATATTACTCAAGTGGAATGTGAGTTGGGTGTGCAAAAATTGGAATCAACAAATTAGGTGTTCAAGATCTAAGAATTGGGTATTCAAAATCTTGATTCATTACTGATAAACATATATGAAACCTCAAAAAAAAAAAAAAAAAAAAAACATCAGGGTATTAGTGTACATGCTCTGCCTCCCATGCGAGCCATGGATGGATTTGTATCATTACTAGTGATTATTGGATATTGATCGTGCTTTAATAGTCGTTTTCATTCTATGAATTTGATCACTCTTTTGGTTGTGTTTATTGTTAATTTAGTCCATGAGGATGATGCAGATGCTACAGCGGACACCTCAAACCAGGAAATGCATAGTACTGCACCTTTTCTCAGAAGTGAAGCCTCTAGTTCCTCGTTGCTCCCTGAAAATAGACAGTTCAATCTTGAAGTTTCATCTTTAAATATTCCAGTTGATCAAATGAAAACGATTCAAAACATTAACACATTAATTTCCGAGGTAGCATGTGTTCCATCTTTATATAGATTTCAGTTCACTTGTTTCTTGCAGGATGAACCTTTTTTATTTCATTTTTGTAAGGTTCTGATATCTATATTTTTCCCTTTTTTATATTTGATATTTTTAATTTCCTGATGAAATAATTGAAGTAATATTATTGAGTATACTTTTAGAATTACCAAGTTCTGGACTTTGTGTTTGCAGTTAGCATTGGAGAAGGAAGAGTTGATGCAAGCATTGCTTGCTGAATCATCTGAAAGTTCCACGCTGAAGGTAATGTTGCTCTTAATATATAAACGGAGTGTCTCTGGTTCAACTGTGGCAGTATTGAAGTATTGAAATGTTAATAGTCTGTGGGTGTTTGTTTTATGTTGATTGTAGGAACACCTTATTGCATATTATTCTGAGGACCAGGATCCACCATTAAATAAGCCTCACTGAAAGACCAATATTATTAAAACTGAGATACTTCAGTGAAGGTTTACAACCCTTGATATAAAATAATAATCCTATTCCTAACAAGACATGGTGGTGTTTGGGAAGCAACACACCAAATTTTTTATCTCATAAAAACCACTAAAAGACAAAAGTTTTATAAAACCAAAAAAAACACATCCAAACAAAATATCACATCCAACCCCATAATCATTTCACTTTTTCTCTCACAAACATCACATCCAACCACATAAAAACCCAACTATCTTCCCAAACACTAAAAAATTTTTATCTCATAAAAACCTACATCTACTAAAATCTACATAAAAACTCACTTCCCAAACACCCACATAGAATAATGAACAAAAGTACCAACAATTGCAAATTTCTATTAGATTCAAACTGAGATACTATAAAGTATAAGAAAAGTGTCAAAAAAAAAAAAAAAATGAAAACTCCTAAATTAAGTCATAACTAAATTAAAACTTTGTTGAAAGGGGAACAAATGTGAATTTGGGAGCCAAAATAAGAGACTTTGGTGGCTTAGGTCACGGTGAAGCAGTGAATTTTTGTTGTTGGGCTGTTTCAGATCGAACATGGGTGGTTCTGGCCCAAATTTGCAACTTTGACTGGATGCCTAAACTAAATGACACCGCATGTTCTACATCATATTTAGAATCAAAAGACATGGTGTAACATTTCACTTAATGTAATTTATAGTCATGAAATACATTGTTGAAATCTGTGATTTCATTATTTTTGGGGTTAACATACAGTAAGATTTTAAGCTGGAGATTTCTGTGCATTTGATTAATCAATGTGATGCAGTGAAATGAAATCTTAGATGTCAATATTGGTGCTAATCGGCATACACTTGCAAATTCTGAACACCTTGGAGACAAGCCGACAACTCAGGTGGAAGTTTGGGTTGATGTGACCAGTTGTGAGAAGCAGCTTTTGGAACTGCTTGATGTAGTGAATTGCTATTTAGAGTATTGTGTATTGTTGTTAGATTTGCTACTAGTTAATTTGTATTGATGCTTAAAGCTGTTAATTTGTATTGATACTTTGGGTTGAATAGTATGTCATCTTTGCTTCATTGGTATGTGTTGTTGCAAAAGCAACTGATGGGAATTGAGTTGGTCTGTTTTTTCAGTTTTATATGATAACACACACCCAAAAATAAATAAATAAATAAAAATAAATAAAAAATGGTGTTTTTGGTAAAAACGCCACTAAATGATGTCATTGTGACGTCATCTGTTACTAACGGAAGTTCCAACAATGTTGAAGACTTTGCGGCGTTTTTAAAAACGTTGTCTAATATTTTTAGCGACGTTTTTCAAACGTTGCAAAGCTATTGCGGCAGCTGTATCAGCGACGAAAATATTAAACGTTGCTGTAACATTTGGTGGCGTTTTTGAGGCTTTTGGCGGCGTTTTTGAAACGCCGCTAAAACTCTAATTTCCTGTAGTGCGATATACAAATCAACCAGGGTTCCCCCACCCCAGTTAAGCCGACTCACAACCGCATCTCAAAAAATTCAATTTTCATTGATTGTGTTTGGACTATTTTCAAAAGCTATTTTAGTTTTGGTTATTTTAATAGATTAAAATTTTTATGTTTAGGAAGATGATTAGATTTTAAGAAGATGATTAGATTTTTTTTATAGTTGGATGTGATATTTGTGAAATAAAAAATAAAATGATTATAAGTTTGATATGATATTTGTGTTATTAACTATTTTAACCTATTTTATTTTATTTTATTTTTGTCCAAACACCCCCATATAAGATCCCTTCTTTTTTGACCACAATATATAACTACTAAAATCCCTTCTTTTTTGGGAAGTTTATTGATCGCACCCATCAAGTGATTGTGCGTTCATCTTATAATTGGAAGGCATATAATTAATTTATCTAAGATTTAGAAGATAAAATAGAAAAAAACTAATTACATGGTCTAATATATTTGAAAAGATAGAGACCACATAATATATAAAATTTTATAATAAGAGGACACATAATCAAAATTAATGAAATATAGTCCAACACACTTGACAGACCACATAGTATACACGTTTGATCTATTGGATTTTTTGTTTTTGTTTTGTTTTTTTATTTTATTTTATAATTTTTATGGATAGGATACCAAAGTCCTTATCTTATCCCATGCGATGTCAAAAAGGCAATTTTCACTGATTTCATGAAGCAAAAATTTAAAAATGCACCTAAAAAAAAAAAAAAAAAAACGACATTAATCTAACAGAAAAAGTAGAGTTTCCATTCAGACAGACATCCGAACTCAAAACATACATATATAACTTTCTAACTTTATACAAACATAGCCAAACAAACACCAAATGACCATGAAACCATGTCCACTTTATTTATAAGAAAAATACTTAAAAAAAACCTTCATAATTTAAAGAAGCCTCATACCCACAAGCACAGAGATGTTATACATATATAAATACATATTACATATGTATTTAGATTATTGTTGAGAGAGAACCATCTTCTCATCTCTGGCTTTGTAGAAGGCTAGTTAGGAAGTTGTCATTTGCTCATTTGCAAGTGCAAGGGTCACAGCTGCAGTTGGCTCCACATTTGCAACCATTCTCAGCTCCCACACCCATCTCAGATCCCTCAAAGTGTCTGCACATAAAATTAGAAATATGTATCAGATATCTATTTAACTTCCATTTAATTAAAAATAAAATAAAATTTGCAATGGAAATTAATTTGCAAAAACAAGTGTTATTAATAAAATTAGATTGTAGAATATATGATATTTTTTATTGGCTGGCACAAAAACTAATTATAGAATCAGACATGAACTTTTGAGTGTAGAACTTAAAAAAACTCAGACCCACGTTATGTGAGAAATTGTGTAAGTCCCATGATAGATTTTTGCATTCTTAGACTTTTAAATTGGATAAATGAAAAATTAGAAAAATAATTATAAAATTAAAGTACAAGTGAGATGAGCCTCTGGAACACAATTTTCACTTGCAATACAATGATGTACAATTCGTTTTCTTATTTTGCATTTATCTGGTGTTTAAGAGTTGGGTATAAATCTACACACCACCCCAAAAAAAAAAAAAAAAAAAAAAAAAAAAAAAATCAGATGTAAAAGATTTGGGTATAATTTATGAATGATGAAGATCGAAAAAATTTACAAATTCATGGAGATACAAACCCACTTGCACTCCATAAAATGTAATTACTTTTCCGTCTTTACAATTTATATACAAAACATATCTATTCTATTATGTAAAAGGTACATCATATACCTGATACCAACACTTTATTATTATTCTCAAAATGCTCTTCATATTCAACAGCTGCTAATTTTATCATTATTATCTTTCTAAATTTCAAGAATGCCTCCCATATTCAATAATTGTCATATCCAATAATAACTAAAAAATTTCTTACTAGTCAAACTACTTTAAACTACTATATATTTTCTAATTTATCAAACAAATTATCTAAAAATTTTAAAATTACAAAGATCACACAGACACACATATATATATATATATATATATATGTGTATGTGTGTATAAAGAATAAATACATACGTGTTCTGAGGAGCAACACCAACAATACGGGTCTCGGTAGTGGTAGTCTCTGAGGAGCTCATGTCAGGATACATGTTGCATCTGTCATCATATTATCCAGAAATTTTAGCATTTCAAATCATAAAATAATTAAGGGCGGATCTTTATGCTGTGTTTCTTTTTTTTTTTAAACTTCTTTTCCAAATCTCCTAACCCCAATACAAACATTGATGAATTATTATTTGGATAAATATTTCAATAATGGGTAATCCAGAAAGAATTTAAAATAAAATAAAATAAAAAAAAACCTGGCAATGGTGAGAGGAAGGGATGATAATTTTTTTTGAAAATTTAAAAAAAAAAAAAAAAAGTCAAGGTTTGAAATTATAACAAAATAAATCATAAAATTTTAATTTTATTAATTTAAATTTAAATTTTTTGATTTCTTTTCAACCTAAATCATTTGCCTCTTGTGAAGTAAAATTGACAAAAAATTAATATTTTAATTATTAAATTAAAAAATATATATTTAAAATATTTTAATATATACCTACATCAAGTTAAATGATTAAATGCTATTGTTTACTTAATGAAAAATAAATAAATGATTTAGATTAAAAATAAATAAAAAAATTACAGTTTAGATTGACAAAATTAAAAATTGAGAGTTTATATTGTTACAATAGTCAAATCATTGGTGTTCTTTTTTCTTTTTTAACCAAAATATATTAATACAAACTGTAATGATACAAATTAAAATAAAATTGCTCTATAATATTATGGTCTGTGTTAGAGCGATAGTCAAATAACAATACAAAAAACATAAAACAAACTAACAAACGCTCACCATCTAAAAAAAAACTATGTAAGGCTCTGTTTGGATGCATAATTTAATAAAGGATTTGTAAAAAATAAAAATAAAAAATTGTTTGGATCAAAAATTTAACTAAGGATTTGTAAAAAGAAACTAGAAGAAAAGAGAATTCACTTTTCTTTTCTTTGCTTTCTACGTCTCTCTCTCTCTTCGTCTCTCTCTCTCTTCTTCACAAATATTTTTTTTTTCTTCCATAAATCCCTCTTAAATCCTTGATCCAAACCAAAAGCACAGCTTAATTGTCTATGAAGGATCTGTTTGCTTTCATTTTAAGAACCTATTTTTTCCACTTTTTGACAAAAATAAGTATTATAAAAATATTTATGGTTGTCTTGGAGAAGGACTATTTTAATTTATTATTATTATTATTATTATTATTATTATTATTTATGTATTTATTTTTTTTCAAAAGGGGAGAATTATAGGCTGGTGAAAGTTGGAGCGTGGTATTTTTTTTAAATAAAAATTGAAATTTTAAAGAGAATTTCAATGATGTGATAAGAAGTGAACTCATATATAATGTGACGTGTGTCTATATAATTTTTTTCCTAATTCCCACCTATTTGTAATTTCAAAAGAAAAGTATAGAAAAATAAAGAAAAGAGTTGACTATTTAATAGTAATTTTTTTGATTAAAATAGCATATCGCCAAGACACTCCTTAGATTAATTACACTAACACACCCTAAATTGTTAGTAAATATCAATTTATTCTTCATCTTTGAACCCGTACATTTTAATCCTTCAATTCTATATATCTTCACCGATCACCTCCAAAAAAGTTATATTTGTACGGTTTTAAAATTGACGAGTTAATATATACGAATTCATTGAAGAATAATTAAAATAATATTAATAAATAATTGAGGAAATCTTGCTAATTAACCCAAAAGATTTTCAAAGCTTCGTATTTTTGTCAAAATATACAACATACCCATGTTCTAATTATAGAACGAAAGTACTAAATTTTAACAAGGAAAAGCTTTCCTGCCCGGAAAATTTTCAAGACAGAACAATCTAGGGAAACAAACAGAGATCAAAATGAAAACAAAGTCCTACCCTCCGCAGCCGTTGCCACACTTGCAGCCACCGCTGCAGCCACAGTTTCCTCCGCAGCAAGACATTTTCTAGGGAAAAAGTCGGGAGAGAAAGTTCTAAGAAAAAGAGAAAAAGAGAAAAAGTTGAAAAGCAATAAATGCAAACAAGAAGAAAAGCTCTCAAGAGTTGAACGAGTAGTAGGGAATGAACCCATGACCCCAATTTATAGTGGTTATAGTGGAAGGAAGGACACAGAATGGATGCTATCAACTGTACACGTTTCATGATATGACGTAATGTTGATCTCCTACGTTCCTCTCCCTTGCGCCCACGTCCTTGCCTTTTTTCTACGGTTGTAATCTCTCCTCTTCTTCTTCTGGTTGAAAAATTATGGAAAAATTATAAAAAATATCCTAAATTTGAACATTGTAATAAATGGGAGAGGTTTTACTTTATAATACTACTAGCATACCACACGTGGTATGCACGGATTGTATTTATAATATATACTATATATTAAGTAAAAGGAGATTTTTAACCTCAAAGTCTGTGGGAGCTCTAATCTCCTAATCCTAATTTTCTAATTTTTTTATTTTAAAAAAAAAAATCTCAGTATTTATTGACTTCTCTCGACCCAACCTTAGCATTTATTGACTTTTCCCAACCCACAATCCCTTCTGACTTCTCTCATAATTATTGCAACACTCTTTTCAATTTCTCCCATACACTATGGTTACACACAAAAATTAAAAAAAAATATATATAAGAATTTAGCTATAGATCTCAAAAAGATATAACATCTAAAATTGAATTGTGATTTAATAATATAATTATGTATTTTTTTTTATGTATATCTATCAAAATTTTAAATTACTTAATGGGACAAATTAATCAATTTTTCAAAATTATTGATTTTTAATTTACAAAATATATTAAAAAAAACTATTGACTGATTTATTTATTTAATAACAAAAATATTTCATAATTTCTCCCTCCTAATCTCTCTCACAAATTTTAAAAAAAAAATATTAAAACTTGCATTCATTTTCTCTTCCCCAAAAAATCAGATAACATTTTCTATTAAAGTTGTAGATATCTACCTATATTTTATATATTATATTATAACATAACAAAAAAAAAACTAAAAAACTAAAAAAAAATCTTTAAAGTTTATCTAAATAAACTTTAAATCAATAAAATTCACATGTCTATCACATATCTAACTCACATCATAACTTACCTAAATAATAATAATTAAAAACAAATGGGAACTACAGATAAATTAAATTTAAAAAAAAAAAAAGATACCCACAACTCCATCTTAAATAAATTGAAAAAAAAATACCCGAATAGAAACCACACAAAAATAAAAATAAAAATAAAAATAAAAAGATATATCTATCTATCTATCTATATCTATACTTACTATATATTAAGCAAAATGGGGGTTTTAACCCCCAAGGCCTATGGAAGCTTCAATATCCCAATCTAAATTTTTAAAATTTTTTATTTAAAAAAAAAAAAAAAAACTCAACATTTATTGATTTGGTCAAAATCCCCTGATTAACATTTATTAACTTTTTTCAATTCATATATCTTTCCACATGCCTGCAATTATTGATTTGGTCAAAATCCTCTGATCAGCATTTAAAAGGGGTACTTACCAATTAGTCCTATTAACTAAACTTATTTACCTACAGGTCCTAACTAATAAATTTAATACTATAAAAATAAGAGAGTGATAAATTTATCACTAAAAATTTATTCATAAAAACAAAGAGACTTATAAATTTATCACTATGAATTTATTCATAAAAATAAAAGACTGATAAATTTATCTTTATCACTTAATAAATTTATCAATAGGACTTAATGGGTAATAAGTCTCCAAAGTAGGACCTATTGGGTAATAAGTCTCCAAAGTAGGACCTATTGGTAGTTTACCCCATTTAAAATCCCCTTATACAAATAATTATAGATACAATTCGTGTATAGTTACTGCAGTACCCTTTTCAACTTCCCCCATACACTATGGTTAGTGATAAGAAAAAAATATTAAAAAACATAATGTATATATTAAAAAAAATCTAAAATAAATATAAATATCTATAATTATCTCGTGCATAGTACGAGTGATAAGTTAGTTATCTACATATGTGAATTGTGATTTTTAAATGTTTTTTTTATTTATTTTTAAATGTCTTCTTTTTTTCCTTTTTATATTTTATTAAAGTTTAATATTTTGATAATAATCATATGTGTTGGATTTTTCAAGGAATTAAATGTATTTTTTTTATTATTATATTATATTAAAGTTTAATATTTTGATAATAATCATATGTGTTGAACTTTTCAAGAATTTTTTTTTATGATTGTTCTTAATACATTAAAATGTTATTATGAGGGATAATAATTATATGTGTTGGAACTTTTCAAGGAATTCATGTGTTGGATTTCAAAGAATTTTTTTTATGCTTGTTCTTAATGCATTAAAGTGTTATTATGAGGGTAAGACTTGGGAGTTGGGAGAAGTTAATAAATGCTAAGATTTTTTTTTTTTTAAATCAAAAAATCAGAAAATTTAGATTGGAAGATTGGAGCTCCCACAAGGTTTGGGGTTAAAAACTCCCTTTTGCATAATATATAGTATAGATTACTATGATCACACCATTCATTTAATTCACACTATACACATTTTTATTTATTTTTTATTTTTCTCAATTGACACCTCATAATCTCACATAATTCTCAAAATACCCTTATCATCAACATTTTAATCATAATTCTAACCATAATCATAACCCATCAATCATCACTGCAACCACCAATCACCATCGCATTCTCTAGCGCTACTCTCCCTCTAGCTAGCCCATCACAGCCCCTTCTTTCATGTCGTCTTCACTGCCATCACTGGCAGTCCTTGCAACTCCAAACCCCTCATCCCGTCCTCTCCAACTCTGAACCCCACACACTCTTTGCAAATTGCGATCAGTCACTTGACTAGCTTTGACCATCCCTTCCTCTATAGCCATTGCCTTTGCAGTTTCCATCATGATCTCCCCATCACTGCTTTCTAAAACCCTAGATCGCGAGTTGTAACTGATGTCAATGATGGCAGCGGCAACAGGCAAAAAGAAGAGGAGGAAAAGTGGCGACAGAGAAGACGACTTCGTAATGGTGGTGGCTTCATAGTGTTGCCGATTTGTGGTGGTTGGCCAATTGATAGTAGTGGTTGGCCGACCAATGATAGTGGCGGGTAGTGGTGGATATCAACAGGGTTAGGACTTCTGAATGAGGGGTATGAATTAGAGATGGTGGTATTTTGGATATTTGATTGAAGGATAAAATTGTAATTAAAAAATTATGAATGATGGTGTGAACTAAGAGAATGTGGGGTGTGCAAATAGAATTTCTCAATAAATAAATTATGAATGTTTAATTTTGTTAATTTAATCTTAGATTTATTTTGTATTTTAGATATTTAATTTGAAGAAGTATATTTATCATTTATCCAAAAATTAAACTCTCAAAATTTTTGTATTTTTTTGCATCTAACAAACGGTATTCATACTTGAGGTTTGAAGGGGACAATAAGAGAGTGATCCAGTCGCGTGTCTCGGAAGATGTTCCCTCTAGGATTGTGGTGCTACTTAGTGACAGATTTAGGAATTTGACATAGGGGTACTATACTTTCTAATTATACTTAAATTTTTAGAAAAATCATAAATTAGTGTAGAAGATCAAAAATAATTATAAACACGCGGATGAAATTTTTTTATTACATCAGATTAGAATATATGTTCTAGAATTTTTTAATTTTTTTTTATTACAAGATAGATTAAAAGAAACATACCCAAAAAAATAAAAATTTCAATACTCAAAATTTTTTTTTTTTTAAAGATTAAAGAAAATTGAAGAGATTATAAACTATGACGAGAGAATGGGTGAGGAATACGAAAAGTATCAATGTGTTTGAGATAGAGTTCTCTAAAAGTGATTTATAAACATAAAATTCATATAAAAAAATTCATCAGAATGATGTGCCAATAACATTTGCAAAAATTACAAAGACAATAGTGAATGGTTTGATTGAAAATGAAGGAACCACAAGATAACTTATTACATAGATTTTTTGTACAAACATTTTGTTTAGATATCATTATTTTTTTTTGTTAAAACATCATATAAGGGTTCTCTTTGAAAAATAAAAAATATTAGGTACCTTAAAATAATTTAGGAGAGGCACTAGTATAATTTTACAAGGGATATATTGGAGACACTCTTAATATTCATGTGTATTAGTATAATTTTCAAAAAAATGAGGGGGTCACGTGCCCCTTGATCTTTCATTACATCCATCTCTGATGTTATTCTTGAAGATATTAGATTTATGGCATATCAAGGGAGGGGGGGACTTGTCCTTTAAATGGTGCCGCATAGTAGCTAACGGGGTTGTCCATTGGACTGCTCGTGCTTATCTAAGCTAATTCATTACCTTTGGATTGGGTATCCCAACCTTCTTCGATTCTTGTTGGGTGTTTTTCTTTCAATTCATTGTAATTGGAGTTTTTTTTTTTTTAAATAAAAATAAATAAAAAATACTCAAGGTTTGCGTGTCTTCTGGCATCTTCTTTCGTTTGGCAAAATGCAAAAAATATCTAAGCGAATGGTCTATGATTGTTGATGAAATTTCTTGTAATTGGAATCATTATTGACCCTACTAATAAGGTGCAGTAATGTGTAAGGGTCCTATCAAATTGATGCTTTTTGTTGTCAATAGGCGTGTGTTGGGTCGGTTTGGATGGTTCTGAATGGTCCAAGAAAAACAATTTTAATTAAATTGCTTTTGAAAGGTTGATAATTTTTAATTTGTTCCCAACTCGCAGGACTTTAAAATTGGCAATTTGATTTGAATATTTTAATTGTTTTGAACCAATAGAATAGGCGAGTTGTAAATTTTAACTTATAAATTTAGTGTAATTGTGAAACTCTAAAATAAAATAAAAATAAATAAAGATTTTTTTTTTTTTATCAATTGTTTTTATTATTACAAAACCGATAAAAGATTGAATCAATCTAATACCCGCAAGATCTCAAAAACAGTTAAATAATCTCCAGAAAATGAAGGGTACATGAGGAGAAAAAGCCCCCACAATGGAGGGAAATAAATCTCCATAGGAATGATTATTATATCAACAAACTAAAAATTAAGAAAATCAAACAGGGAAAAAAAAAACACACTAGATCTAAGTCGCCACTAAACTCATCCAAAACTCCACTGATAATTTTTGTATAAAAAAAAATGGACGGTGAATAAATTAACGGTTGATAAAAAACTGATTTGATCACATAGCTATCGATATCCGATCAACGTGATTTTTCACAGGCATATAGTACTCGACGAGTTCTACACATTGAACGGTTCAGATTTTCAAAACGGGACCCGTGGTGGGCCCCCACGGGCCCAACAGCACCGTCCAGTCCGATTAAGGACTGGACCAAAGCCAGAGCCTTAAAATATTCACATTTTTTTCTTAGGTGAAACACTCGGATTGGACGGTATTGTTCGGCCCATGGAGGCCCACCGCGGGTTCCGTTTTAATAATCCGAACCGTTCAATGTGTAGAACTCGTCTAATACTATATGCCTGTAAAATATAACGCTGATCAGATATCGATAGCTATCTCATCTTATCAGTTTTTTTGTCAATCGTTAATTTGTTCACCGTCCATTTTTTTTTTAATACAAAACTGATTTGATTACATAGCTATCGATATCCGATCAACGTGATTTTTTACAAGCGTATAGTACTCGACGAGTTCTACCCATTGAACAGTTCGGATTATCAAAACGAGACCCGTGGTGGGCTACCACGGGCTGAACAGCACTGTCCAGTCCGATTAAGGACTGGAGGCAAGCTGCTTCCAACTCTTAAATAGTAATCTTATGAATTGTTTGGTCCTCTCTTTTACCCCAAAGTCTCATTCTAGTGTGCATTACATAAAGGGTCTTAACAAATGTAGATTTTCTCATAATGTTGAAATTACTAAACGTAACACTTCAAAAGAACTTCTCAGTATACTTTTTCGAAACGTAACACTCAAAAAATGTAACACTCCAATGTAACACTCAAAAAAATTGCTTAGTGTACTTTTCTCAAACGTAACAACATAACATTCTAAAAACACTTCTTACTATACTTTTCTCAAACATAATACTCCAATCAATGTAACACACAAAAACTCCTTAATGTATTTTTTCTAAACGTAATAATCAAAAAACGTAATACTTCAATTAATGTAATACACTAAAAAACTAAAAAATTACTTAGTGTACTTTTCTCAAATGTAACAATATAACATTTCAAAAAAAATTCTTAGTATATTTTTTTCAAACGTAATACTCCAGTCAATGTAACAGACAAAAACTCCTTAATGTACTTTTTTTAAACGTAACACACTAATATAATACTCCAATGTAACACCAGAAAATCACTAACAGAAATTTAGATTTTCATGTTCGACAACTAACATTTCAGCCACCAATCCCCTAAAAAAGAATCTTCCATACCTCACCTTTCCATTCTCATCCCAAAAACGAATCATAAAATTGAAAAAATGAATAACAAAAGGAAATTTATTTAAACTCAAATGGCACCAAATCAAATAAATACAACTTTTCAAAACAAAAAGAACTAATTGGTTCATAAAAAAACTCTTAGGACTAAATAAATCAACATTCCCCCATATGAGATTTATAGATAAATTTTCCTTCAGTTAATAGTTCATTTTTATTTTTTATTTTTTATTTTTTTATATAACAATTAGGACATGATCATGTAGTTTTGAACATCTGATCAATTTGATTTTTTATATGAATAATATTTGTGATAAATTTTATAAATGGACAGTTTAGATCATTGAAATAGGCCTAAGATGGGCCTACTCAAGTATCACAATAACTTGTTATGTCTTGTGGGCACAACAAAAAATCTCCCTCTCCCTCGGAACTATTTGAACGACCACCTAAGTCTCTATTAACTAGGATTTTAATAACAATCTTATGGATTCGGTTGAATAAATCAATTGATCTTCTTTAATAATGTGCCTTGGTTTTCATAAAATTTGGGATGAAAAGAATACTTCAATGGTCACTTGGACCGAATTCAAAGAAGGTTGTTGTTTTCAAATAAATGTTATGTTGAGCCTGAGGGTTTATCAGGTGGTTTAGCATTATGGTGGACATATGAGGTGTATATTGATATTAGATTCACATCCAAAAATTTGATTAGAGCGGTGGTGTCACCTCCTAGTAATCTTCGAAGTTGGGTTGCTTTATTCGTGTATGCTTCTCCTTAGAGAGGGAGTTATAGAAGCTTCTGCGGGCATTTTCAGAGGATGGTTTTAGATAATCAATATCCTCTTCCGAGTATTGGTGATTTCAATGAAATAGGCTTCATTTGGAAGAAGCAAGGAGGAGCGGAATGCCGTATGAGCCAGCTTCAATTCTTATTAGAGTTATTGTCAGATTATGCCCTTATGGATTTAGAAATTAATGGTGCCCCTTATACGTGGACAAACAATTTGTCACGCCCCGAAATATTTCAACATGAACCCCTAAATGAACAAACATTCCCTATACAATGACGTTAACTCTTCCATCCTCGTATATAACAAATGGCTTTAATACAAAAGTTCCACATGCAGTATACATTCACAATACCAAGAATATATGAATCTATAGCATGTGCAACACCTATTCTCAAAATAATAAAGTGCCCTTTAAGGGCTTACATCTTCCAAGGCAATAGCCCGGTTACACAAAAGTGGTCTTTCATACCCATACACGTTAGCCCTTGGCTTTACAAAAGAAATCATAACAAAAGAAGAGCCATGTGCTCTTTACAATTATCCACGCCCTCAACTTGGCGGAATCACTACATCTTTACCTACACCAAATCCCATAGGGGTGAGCATAAGCCCAGTAGAAAAATACCAAATAAAGTATATACATTTATGTTGGATGGCCAAAATTGAATGCAAGTGCAAGTGCGATGCAATGCTCCTTTCAGAGTATTGTTCATGTCTTTCTTGAGAAACACCATGCATTTCCATTTACAATTACAATCTCATCAATTTCGAAATTCAAACTTTTTAATCACCAGGGGCGATAAATACGACACTGGTAATCCCTAGGCTGGTGTCTGCAAGTAGACTCTACGAGTGCTACCAAACTGTCATTTTTACCGGTATTAACCGGAAGGCTCGACACCTATCCGTGCAGTTTTCTAGTCTTTCACCATGGACACTCAGGCCAACTTATCAAGTTCTTCTACAGCCCCTAACCGGACTTACTACCGTATTTACCCCATACACAGTTTCATAGTTCCCATTACGACATAGTCTTTTTCAAAGTAAACGTTTTCTAATTCATTTCAAAATGTGTAATGATGGTAGTAAATCATATGAGAACATGATGCAATACATAATGGCTAATAATATTTCCTCTATTTCAAACATCTCTACAACAATACCAATCTACTACACTATCCATTTATTCTCCTCAATATTATTTCACAATGGCCATGCCATCAATTCATTGCAATAACAACATCCTTTTCATGCTCAATTCACTACAAGGTGGCCTTCATCAAGACTACATGTGATGCCTTTCAATCACCAATTCCAATGTTTACAATTTTCTCTAACCGAGGCGCACAACCATTTGTTATTTTTACAACCATGCACTTTCAAACGTTCAACAATAATGTTAAGATAAATAACTCTTTTCTCATACACTAGGTAATTTCCATTTATGCTAAACAATGATGAAGTCTCACTCTCTAATTTTAAAACAACAAGGTGCCTTTAAACATGTTTGCATCTTTCAAAAATCCCCAACATTTCTAGGGTTTTATGTCAAAATCAAAACAAACACCCCTCCCCTCTTTTAAAAGAGTATTCTATCAAGATAACACACCACCTAATATGTGACTTAAAAACCCTTAAGAAAATGGTTTAGGAGGAGGGGAAATCAAACCCACTTTTGAAAACCCTAGCATTTATGAACCAAGACCAAACATTTCGACATCATTAATGGAACCTTTAAATCTACCAAATCTAACATAAATATATATATAACTCAAGGAAGTTTCCCTACCTCAAGTTTGATGGAGAAATGGAGTAGAAGCCCTAAGATTCAAGAATGAAGGAGAGAGTTTTGATCTCCACCACCACAAGTGAAACTCTTGCTCTAGATCTTCAAGGTTATGAGAGATGATGATGATCAAACTCAATGATGCAAGAATCAAAGGTTTTTGGTGCCTTGGTTAGGGTTTTTAGAGAGAATGAGGAGGAAAAAGGCTTTTAGAGTGAGAGAGAGAGGTTAGAAAATGAGTTATTTTCGGCCTCAAAATGATAAAAAAACAGAGTTTTCGGACTGCCAGAGTGCCGCACGTGCGGCACCCATCCCCGCACGTGCGGAGCGCCCCTTCCTGCACGTACGGCCTTCATCCCCGCACATGCGGGGCTCCTCCCGCACCTCCTTCCACACGTGCCTTTTAGGCAGTGTGCTACTCCCCCAACTCGCCCTTTCCCGCACGTACGATCTCATCCCCCGCACGTGCGGCCCTGGCCCAGCAGCCCAGAAATTTTCCCTTCGCTTCTGGGTGCTCCGGACCTGACCCCGCACTTCCCGGAACTAATGAGATCCAACGACGAACACCACAAGAACAAGGATCCTAATTCAAGAAAGTTTTCGAATGTTTCAATTCCCACGAGAACAAAAGAGAATGAAGTCAATAAGAAAGAAAAGAAGGAGAGGAAGAGACCCGGCTGTCGCACAATTAGATGGGTGCAACAAATGCTCGGGAAAAGTTGGACAGATCAATGGCATCAGTAGAATGACGAGCTTTTTATTCTTATGCTCAAGTCTTTCATGAGGCTTAGGTGGGTTCTAACCATTGTCCCCTTGTCCTAAATTGTCAAGTTCCTCTAAAAAATGTGCCAAGAGTGTTCAAGTTTGAAACAATGTGGTCTACCCATATTGACTGTGTGGATGTTATTTATTCAAAGTGGGATGTTGAAATTAATGGGTCCCCTATGTTTCAATTGAAATAAAAGTTGAAGTCATGCCGCAATGGTTTACAGGATTGGAGCAAGGCTACATTTGACAATAACAAGCTTTGTATAGGCCAATTGAAATCAGATTTGTTAAAGCTTCAAGCACGGGATGCCTCAGATGAAAATTTATAGAATCAAGCATGGATCAAATCTGAGTTGGAAAGTGTTTTGGCTAAAGAAGAGATGTATCTCCACCGAAGTTCGAGAATTCGATGGCTGAATTATGAGGATAAGAATTCAGCTTTCTTCCATGCTTCCATGATACAATGACGATAGTGAAATTAGCTTCTTCAATTACAAAATGAGGCTGGTGAGTGGCTGACTTTGGATTAGAGTATCGGACAACATATGCATGAGTTTTTCTTGCATCTTTCCACAAGTGTCAGGGAAAGAAATTTGGAGGAAGCTCTTTCAGTCATGAAGGAGTCAGTTATAGAGGAGATGAATAGGATACTAGTGGATCCAATTTGTGTAAAGAAATTTGAACAGTTGTGTTTCAATTGGGACCTTTTAAATCTCTTGGGCCTTCTGATGCCCCAGGTTTTGGGCTTGAATAGTATTGTCTAGTGGAGTAGTATGTACTTTTTTGGTGTTTTGTTCATCGTTTTGAGTCATTGAAAATTTGTTCTACTCTTACTTAACTTTTCTTAACTTTTCTGGGTTGTGAACTTTGAGTTTTGGGCATTGGAACTTGCCTTAGTTTGCGAAATCACCTTCAGAATTTCTGGGCAAAACCGCTCGTGTGGAATTGAAAACCACCTAATCGGATCCTCATAGGGTTTTTCAAGATTTTGAAATTTTTTTTGGGCAAAAAACCGCTAAAGCAGATTTTAGGTCCCGCTTGAGCAGATTTTAGGTGGATTTCTGGGCAGCTCTCTAGAGCAATTTTCCCGTGAAGGGAAAAATTTCCGCTCGTGCGGAATTCAAACCACTCTGGTGGATTTCGGCATGTCTGTCTCGATTTTTGTGTTCTTTTCCTCAAAATTGAAGCCAAAAGGTTGTTTTAACCACTTTTTCATCTCTATCTCTCTCTCTCTCTCTCTATATATATATATATTCATATTTGCTCTCACTTCTCTCTACAAACCCACCAAATGTCAATCTTTTCTCTAAGATCTATCAAGATCTACCAAGAATTTGAGAGGGCTTTTTATACCGAATTGAAGAGGCTGGCGAGGGCTACGTTCTCACCGATCGAATCGAGTTTTTCTCAACATTCATTTTTAGGGTTTTTCATCCTCTTCCTTTCCAAAGCTTAAGGTAGGGATTTTCTTAGAGTTATATATACATTTTTGCGAGTTTATGTTGATTTTGGAGCTTCCTTTTGTAGTATTGAACCTTGATTTTGGCTCATGAGATGATCTTAAAAGTGGGGTTTCCTCAATGTTTTCTAAAATTTTTTGAGGGTATGAACTATATTGTTAATGAGGGAGTTGCCTTGGGAAAATCCTTTCAAAAATGAGGAAAAATCTTGTTTTGTGAAAACCCTAGAAATTGGGGATATTATTTTAGGAAAATGATAAGATGTTATGAAATCTTTGGTTGTCTAGTATCATGATATATATGTGATTGGGATATTTCTACGATTGTCTGTAAGGAGGAAGTTTTGTCATGACCTAAACTCGCCCTTAAAGGTTTAGTGTCGTAACCGGCCAGTAATCCGTGATTACCAAAGGCCTACTTAACAATAATGATAATAACACAATAATGGGGTTGGCAGAAGCCAATCACTAATAGAAAAATAATGTCCAATGAGTTGTGAGGACTTAAATGAACAACACAAGTTTCATATACTTCTATATATACACAACACTTAAGTCCATAAGACACTTATACACAAAAACAAAACAGAAGTTAGGGAATTAAATCCCAAAGCCAAAACAAATCATAAAACATTCACTTGGCTTTATATAACATTCAAAAAGGGTGGGTTTTAATCACCCCAAAAAAGCCTTGACACTAACGGTTCGGAACCTCATGGTGAGGCATAAAGTTTAGCTTGACAAAATGGATTCAGGTCGACGCTGCTAATTTTGCTCCAGTGCCTAACCACCTACATATATACAATAAACTATGAACTAAAGCCCAGTGAATAACAAATGTGTAAAGCGATTAAGAATGAATGTCCTTCCAATACTTAAACAGTCAATTGCATCAGTAGATCATTTATTCAATCAATGTCTCATAATTCATGTCATATCTGTCATATAGTAATCATAGTAGTCATACATGGTACATCCCATAGAACAACAGTATAGTAGGTCTTAAAGACTGAACAGTCAGTTGATGGCCATCAATACAGTAACAGTAGTTCCAAAGATTGGAACTGACAGAGATCTCTATAACAGTAGCAGTAACAGTAACAGTAGCAGTAACAGTTGCTAAGGATGCCACGAGTACAATTTACAAAATAGGACAATCATTCATTCTATAAACAGTATCATTTCAGAAAACAGTACATTTAATCGATAGAAAATAAGTACAGTTGAACATAACTTTACAACATTGTTACTCACCGTGGGCTCCTTGAAACACGTGCTATAAGGCACTAAAGAAGTGGCATTCGACCTAACCAAACAAATTCAAGCACAATGATTCAATTACATTCATACCTTTAGCCAATTCTATTTGATTAGGTTGTTTACTTATTCAATTACCATGCATCATTATTCGATCGGTTCTAATGTTTCATTTATTTATTCTAGTGCACTCATGAGATGCAAATGGTTATGAAAACACTTTAAAATCATGCAAACGGAGGCCCAGAAAGGTGGAAAAGAGAAGCGGAAACAAAACTAGGACCAACCTGATTTTCGCACGTGCGGGGGTTTTGGCCGCACGTACGGAACCTTTCCCGCACGTGCTTCCCGCAGGTGCAATTTAAGCAAAATGCTTGCCTTGGCTACCCTGTTTTCTGCACATGTGAGGCCTTAAGCCGCACGCACGGCACTTAAACAAAATTCAGTCCGAAACTCAAGACCCAAAACCTTCCATAACATGGTAAATAGACAATCTCTTAGCTTTTTTGAAATCAAACATTCAATTTAAAACCCAAAGTCCATGCAATGAATTCAAGCTCTTGAATTTATAATTTATGTTCATTAAATATACATGTTGAGCTCTCATCCTCAATTCTCATGGAATTCCCTTTTGTTTTGGAAAAACATGTAAAATAACAAATGAAGAATCATGAATTTTATAAAAACCTTTGCCATGCATGGTGAATTTAAGAGCTAACTAAGTCAATTCTTCCATACCAAGACATGCATGTATTAAACTCTTAATAACATGAGAAAACCTTCTAATTAGACACCAATTCATCCTAATTTAAGCTTTAATCTTTAAAGATGATGGATATACAAGTCTCTATATTAAGAAAGTAGAAAGAAAAGCCTACCTTGCTTTGATAATTAGAGTGAAATCAAGACAATTTCTAGCTTCCTCCTAAGTTCTTCTCCTTTTCCTCTATTTCTTGTTGAGTTCTTCTCTAGCACTCTCCCTTTCTCTCAGAATTGCTCTCACTCTCCCTCTCTACGTGTCTATGAATTAAGGCCCAAGAAAGTCCACTATACCTCTCTTATTGTTTAAAGATGGGACTCTTAAAAACACTACAACTATTCTCTAATTTAATAATACTTAATTTCCTAGTTTAAATTGTATTAACTCAATTAAATTAATCTGGTAATCTTATAACCTTAAATATACTAAATTAAATTATACTAATGTGAATTAGGCTCAAATTCCTATCCAATTTATTTATTCTAACTTGTTAAAATTAACGAATCAGACAGGTCTAATTCATACATATCCACATCAGTTCACAATAACAATGCAATACCAATCAATGCAAGCATATATCATATGGCACACATAATTCACAATTAGCAGATAATCACATGATCAATAGTAAGCACATAATTAGCTTAATTAATTAAGGAGGTGGTTGTCACAAGTTCCATGGAAAGAAAATGAGAAATGGGTAAATTGAAACTTGTTGTATAGCTCATTATTGGTTGGTCTTGAAATAACTAAGTGGAAAATAGATATTTACTTGTGAAGAATACATGAATGTTGATGTTGTTAAGTTACCCTTTAAAGTTATATTATGATGGTTAATATATGAAAAATACTTGAAGGTTAATGTTGTATTACTTTATGTCTTATAATGTATTATGATATTGCATTGATAAGAGATGTGGAATTTGATCACAATGGAGGATTGTGTAAATGAGTTGATAATTTTCAAGGCATTGATATAGAAATGTATAGTATTGGCATTGTTTATGCAGAGAAGATTGTGTTCTTAATCTTTTCATATTTTCAACTTCACTGACTATGTATGGAGATCGAGCTGTTATTTGTGTGCTTGAGTAGAGAAAAGGATTATCCAGTACTTTTGCAAAGCCCTTGAACTTCTGGGAAGAAAGTTTTACCGCTCGAGCGATCGGCCTATATGTTTTGTACCGCCTTTACTCACATCCCTTGAACAGTGAAGTGTGCGCTTGAGCGGTCTTCGCGATCCAATTTACTATAAAGTGCGTTGTTTGCTCGTTTTGGGTTTGAGCCATCCAGATTTTCAGATAAGAAGAATAGACAAAGTGTTTTATATTGGAGAGTGCTTTATAGTGTTCACTTGATGATCTAAGAGTGATTAATGGATTCATGACCTTTGTTTTCTTTTATTCACAAAGAGAGAGTTATTCTTCAGTGGATTCTGGAGAATTTGGGGCTGAAACTTTGGGGGATTCTGGAGTGGCTCATCGTCGTGGATTCGACATCGGCGTTATGGATTCAACATTGGACAAGACAATTTTCGATATGAAGACAATGGTGGAAGCGACACATTGGGGTCGGACATGGATTCACTAGGTAATTGAAGATACACTTGTGTAATTGTTTTTTGTCTTCTTAATGAATTGTTTTGTAGCTTTTGCTTGTGGTTTTTTCTATCACAACTGGAGGCATTCCAATTGTGATTTTTTCACATTAAATCATTGTGTCGATTTGTATTTAGTTGTTTGATTGGGATTGTTATTCATTGATTAAAATTGAAACATAATCACAAATTAATATCTCGGGTATTTTCAATTTTTCACTGATAAATTATAAACTCTGTTTTGTTTTTTGAAACGGAGATGTGATATATTTCTTTAAATTGAGGTTTTAAGAAAAAAAAAACATTTTGGAAACTCCTACGCTACCAATGATTTTAGAATATTTTATAGGCTAATTATGATTTTGCAGGTTATTGATTAATTATGGATTACTATTAAACTATTTGTTACAAATAAGGCTAACTATTGGCTTGGCTAACCGTGATTTAAAAAAATTATTGATTAACTATGAGTTGCTATTAAAATATTTGTTATAGATAAGGAATATCCTTAAATTTCAAATATGTTTTTGAAAATCAAGTATGCAATGTGTGTGCAGTGTTGACTAATCATTATTATTAGAATATATATATCTTTATAGGTAAAGGAGATCTATCAGATTTTTGGTCATAATTTGTAAATTGATTATGTTATTATTTTGATATTGTTTTGCTTTCAATAACAAAATCAAATGATTTGATATAAATATGAAGAGAATTTTGATTTCCTTAGCTTATACAAGTACATACGACACATTTGATCATTTTCTTTTGCAAACTTTAATTATTCTCTGTGAATAATTTTTTTCAAACTTGAATTATTTTCTGTATATGTAATTTTTTTTTCCTTTTATTTTCTCATACGCGCATGAACTATGATCACACAATCTAAAAATTGATTTTAACCTAATAACCTCAACGACTAATTTCATCATTATGATTTGATAAATAAAAAATCAACAATAATAATAAGAAAAACACTACAAAAAATTGTGATGCCCCGGGTCTTGGGCTTGAATAGTATTGTGTAGTAGGGTAGTATGCTTTTCTTTCGGTGTTTGGTTTACCGTATCAGGTCGTTGAAATTCCCTTTCTACTTCTACTTAACCTCTTTTAACTTTTTTGGGTTAAACATTTTGAGTTTTGAGCATTGGAACTTGTTTTGGATTGCAAAAACTAAACTCTGGTTTCTTGGCAAAACCGCTCGTACGGAACTAGGAGCCGCCTGAGTGGATCTTCACAGAGTCTCCTTGATTTTCTGGGTAGAAAACTGCTCGAGCGGATTTTGGGTCCCGCTCAAGCGAATTTTTGGTGAAATTTTTGGGTAGTTCTCTAGAGAAATCTACCCATGAGACAAAAAACTCCGCTCGTGCGAAATTGAAACCGCTTGGGTAGATTTTGACATGTCTGTCTCAATTTTCATGCTCTTTTCCTCAAAATTGATGCCAAAACGTGATACACAGATTTTTCACTTCTCTCTCTATACTCATATTTTCTCTTATTTCCCTCTAAAAACACACCCAAATTCAACTTCTCTCTAAGATTTAGCTTAAATCTTCAAGAGTTTGAGGGGGCTTTTAACACTAAATCGAAGAGGGCAGCGAGGGCTACGTGTATAACCGATTGTATAGCGATCCTGGTTCTTCCTCCTTTGATTGTTGTATCCGGACTTAGGTTCCGCGGAGTTGATTGTTGTATATGTCTTGTTGTCATCCTTTAATTCCATATGTTTGGGTTTTAGGATGTTTTGGGCGTGTTTCGAATAGGTTGGTTGAGCCTTGGTTCCATGTCTTGTTGCCCAGTTTTTTGGTGGTCCGCTCGAGCAGATCTATCACGACCCAAACTCGCCCCTGTAGGTTTAGCACCGTAACCGGCCAGTAATCCGTAGATTACCAAAGGCCTCTGTACAGATTAGCAATTAATAAAGGGCTACGGGAGCATTAATACATAATAGACAAGGTCCAATGAGCTGTGATAACGTACATGGGACAGAAGATTTAAAACTTATTTATATACAAAAACATGCCAGTCAGAGTACACCAATGTGTACAAAGGTATTTACAGAATGTACTTCCCAAGACCTGACTTAGCAAAACATATACAGAGACTAGCATGATAACAAAAGCAGCCAAAGCATTAGACTCCGATCGGAACCTCCTCGGGAGGCACAAATAGTTGGCTGACCAAAAACAAAGATGAAGGCCGTCAATTCTGGCCCTGGTCACACGTCGGCTCACCTACATATATATAGTAAACTGTGAGCGAAAGCCTAGTGAATAATAACAGAGTAAAGGGGTTTCAATGAATGAGTCCATACAGATTCAGAAATCATAATTCAGTTCATATCAAAATCATATTTGTCCAGATCATATTCAGAAATCATAAGTCATGCATAAGCATACGTGATACATTCATTAGCTCTCACAGATACAGTTGACCTATAAAGGGACGACCATAAAGGCAAACAGTTGACTCACGTGCACGGAGACGATACAGTTGGCTCATGAGACGTACAGTTGGCCCATAAAAGGACGTAAGGATCCATAAACAGTTGGCTCATGAGACGTACAGTTGGCCCATAAAGGGACGAAACAGAACATATTTGAGGCTAAGAATGTCACGAATACATTTCAGAAAACGTTGGACAACCATTCATTCATAAAGAAATATCATTTCAGAAAGTAGATACAGTTTGAACATAACTTTACTAAGTTATTACTCACAGTTGATCTTGAATCAGACAGACGAAGCAGATAGGTCAAACAGGACGCGGCACGTGACCGACATAGCACATAACAGACACACACTTGAAACACACGTTCTAATTATACAAAACTCACGTCGTTGGTTCTTAGTGTGTTTCTACCCTTTAATCCTCACTATAGAGTCTTAAACATGGCCTAGGAATGCCTAGGATGGAATGAGGATGCAAAGATGCCTTGGAAAACATTTTTCAAAATTTACTGAAAACAGGGGTCTCGCTCGAGCGTAGCTTTCGTCGCTCGAGCGAGCTTGCCAAAACAGAGGGGTCGCTCGAGCGTAGACTCCTTCGCTCGAGCGGTCTGTAAAAATGTAAAAGTACTGGTTGCTGATTTTTTACGCGCGATGCTCGCTCGATGCTCGCTCGAGCGTGAGACACAGCTCCTCGCTCGAACGTAGGTCTCTTCGCTCGAGCGTGCGTCTGCGTGCACCAAAAACCTGAGAGCTTGCAATTTACGCTCGAGCCACCATTCCTTTGCTCGAGCGGAGCTCTGAACAAACGATGGTCGCTCGAGCGTGGAATCCTTAGCTCGAGCGAGGAAGCCAAATTCTGGAATTTCCAGATTTGTCTCCCAAGCTCAAACCAAGTATTCAACTTCCCAAATCTCAACCTCTTGGGCCCATTTTCTAGAAAAACACTTTAAACTCATAGTATAACATGTTTTGAAGGTCAATTTGTAAAATCAAAGCCCAAGGGTGAGTCAATTAAACACAATCTTAACAATAAATTCCAAGAACATGATATGTATGTAACAAGCAAGTGTTCCATGGAATCCAAAGCTCCAAAATATAACCAAATGCAAGTTTTAAACTCAAATTCATGATGAATTCATGGACTAAGGCTAAAATATGAGCTTGCATGCAAGATTTTCATGGAAATCAACCTTAAACTTCAAGGTGTGCACATGCATGCATGATATGCTACCCAATTCAACATTTTACACTAATTCTTGACTTCAATCTTCTATTCTATCATGAATCATGCAAGATACAACTAAATACAAGTTCAAAGAGATGGTCCTCATACCTTAGTTCTTCAATTCCACGTCTAGAAGTTCAATTTGTAACTAATCCTTTAATTCTCCTAAGTTCCAAGCCAAATCTTGTTGAAACCAAGTCTTCCTCCTACTCTCTTTCTCTTGCTCACGTTTTGGTCTCTAGAGGAGATGAAATTGATGCACTAAGTGATATAAGATCAAAACATGGCCTAGATTTGTCCACTAAGTGGCAATAAGGTAAATAATTCAAGTTGATGTAATTTAACATTATAATCTAATTTAATCATACCAAACCAAATTCTAATTAAACATACCATAAAATCACATAAAATCTAACTAGTCTAAAACACTAATCAATTTCGAAATCGGGCGCCGAAAGGCTTTCAATTCGCAGTTTAAAGTCGAAACATGAACAGATCATTTTACACCGAACATATAGAAACGCATAAATAATGCAATACATATTCAAATTAATCTCAGATTCCTTCTAAATTACTATTAGGCATAATTACTCATGAATTAGCATTAATCGGAGGTTAGGGTTATTACAGTCTTCCCCCCTTAAAAGAGTTTGGTCCTCCAAACTCGAATTACCTTCATTCGGAATCAACATTGGGTCTAATGGGAACAAATCCGGATATCTCTTCATCATGTCTTCCTCGGTTTCCCAAGTTGCATAGGTTCCTCCGTGGTTTTGCCAATCAACTTTCACCAATGGTATTTCTTTATTCCTCAACTTTTTGATCCGGCGATTCACAATCTGGATAGGTCTCTCCTCATAAGTGTAGTCATCTTTCAAAAGCACATGTGTCGGTTCAATGATGTGGAGTGGATCTCTCAAATATTCCCGAAGCATCGATACATGAAAGACATTGTGCATATGTTCCATTACAGGAGGTAAGGCTATCCGATACGACACCGGATTGATCTTTTCGAGAATTTCATAAGGTCCAACATACCTCGGCGCCAACTTGCCCTTAACACCAAACCGAGTCTGACCCTTCATCGGGGTCACCTTTATAAACACATGGTCCCCAACCTCATATTCCCTCTCTCTTCTTCGAACATCAGCATAGCTTTTCTGCCGACTCTGTGCAATTTTCAGACGCTGCTGTATCAATTTCACTTTCTCGGTTGTTTCTTGCACAAGTTCCGGTCCCAACAAAGGTCTATCACCTACTTCAACCCAACATATCGGAGAACGACATTTTCTTCCATACAAAGCTTCGTAAAGAGCCATCCAATGCTTGAATGGTAACTGTTGTTGTACACAAATTCAGCTAATGTCAAGTAGGTCTCCCAATTCCCTTGGAGGTCTAACACACACATTCTGAGCATATCCTCCAAAGTTTGATTCGTTCGTTCAGTTTGGCCATCTGTCTGTGGGTGATAGGCACTGCTCAGTCTCAATTCAGTCCCCAAAGCTTGTTGCAAACTCTGCCAAAATCTCGATACAAACTTTGAGTCCCTGTCAGACACAATAGATACTGGCACTCCATGCAATCTCACAATTTCAGTCATATAGATATTGGCCAATTTATCAGCATTATAGATAGTTTTGACAGGCAGAAAATGGGCAAACTTAGTTAAACGGTCAACTATAACCCAGATAGAATCCATACCTCGAGAAGAACGAGGCAATCCCACAATGAAATCCATGGTAATGTGCTCCCATTTCCATTCCGGTATTGGGAGTGGTTGTAGCAGACCGGTGGGTTGTTGGTGTTCGACTTTTACCTGTTGGCACTGTAGACATCTAGCCACAAAGTCCGCAATACTCTTTTTCATCCTAGGCCACCAAAAATTCTGTTTCAAATTATGATACATCTTCGTGTTCCCTGGATGCATAGCAAATTTACTACTGTGAGCTTCGGTCATGACACGTTTCCTCAAATCACAACAATCGGGTACACAAAGACGGTTTTGAAATTTCAGCACCTCATTCTCAAATACAAATCCCGGCCTTGGCTTTGAGTCAAATTCCTCCATGATCTTTTTCAGATATTTATCTTCGCACTATTTCTGTTTGATCTTGTCAAGAATTGTAGGTTGAGCGGCAATAGCAGTTAACAGTCCATCTTGTTCAAGATCAGTCAATAATTCTTTTCGGTTGGATAGCAAACATGACAAATTCGCACTAGATTTCCTGCTCAAGGCATCTACTACGGTATTAGCCTTTCCTGGATGATACAAGATTTGCAAATTGTAGTCCTTGATTAGTTCCAACCAACGTCTCTGTCTCATATTCAACTCCTTTTGGGTGAAGAAATATTTCAAACTTTTATGGTCTGTATAAACCTCACAAGTTACCCCATACAAATAGTGACGCCATATTTTCAAAGCAAACACCACGGCTGCCAATTCAAGATCATGTGTTGGGTAATTCTTTTCATGAGGTCAGAGTTGTCTAGAAGCATAGGCAATCACCCTTCCGTTTTGCATTAGTACACACCCCAGGCCTTTATAAGAAGCATCACTGTACACTTGAAACCCATCAGTACCATTAGGCAAAGTTAAGATTGGTGCAGTCACTAACCTGGTTTTTAACTCTTGGAAAGCTGCCTCTCTTTGTTCATTCCAGTCAAATGGCATATTTTTCTGAGTTAACCGAGTCAATGGCAAGGCGAGCTTCGAAAAGTCTTTCACAAACCTCCGGTAGTAACCTGCAAGTCCTAGAAAACTTTGGACTTCTGTCACATTTGTGGGTCTAGGCCAATCCACGACAGCTTCAATTTTCTGGGGGTCGACAGAAACTCTATCCTTGTTGATCACATGTCCTAAAAATGCCACACTGTCAAGCCAGAACTCACACTTGGACAATTTAGCATACAATTTCTTTTCTCTCAAAATCTGTAAGGTGGTTCTCAGATGGTTCTCATGTTCTTCCCTGTCTTTAGAATAAATCAAAATGTCATCAATAAATACAACAATGAAGTCATCCAGATATGATTTAAACACCCTATTCATAAGATCCATGAAAGCTACAGGTGCATTAGTTATCCCAAACGGCATTACTAAAAATTCATAATGTCCATATCTAGTTCGGAATGCAGTTTTCTCTATGTCCTTAACTCTAACCTTTAATTGATGATACCCGGACCTGAGGTCAATTTTGGAAAACACTTGGGCACCCTGAAGTTGGTCAAACAAGTCATCTATTCGAGGCAAAGGGTATTTGTTCTTGATAGTTACTTTGTTCAATTCCCGGTAGTCTATACACAATCTTAAAGACCCATCCTTCTTTTTGACAAACAAAACTGGAGCACCCCAAGGTGAAGTACTCGGACGAATAAATTTCTTATCTAGCAGTTCCTGAAGTTGGGTTTTCAATTCTTTCAATTCAGAGATAGACATTCTATAGGGAGTCTTGGAAATGGGTTGTGTCCCCGGAAATACTTCAACAGTGAATTCAATTTCTCTATCAACTAAGTCCCCAGGTAAGTCAGTCGGAAACACATCGGAAAATTCATAAACAACGGGGATTGTTTCTATAGTAGTACTATCAGATGGTGCAGTCAGTATACAACACAGATAACCCCTACATCCCTTCCTAAGGAGTTTTACAACTTTCATAGCCGAAATCAAATATGGGGGAGGAACTACCCCATTCCCAGTAAAAGTAAATTCAGGCATTCCTGGTGGCCTAAACACAATAGTTTTATTTGCACAGTCAATGGTAGCACAATATTTAATCAACCAGTCCATCCCCAAAATACAATCAAAATGATTAATGTCCAAGGGTAATAAGTCCACATACAACATCATATCGCCAATCACAACATCACACGCTGGATAAACATGAGCACACATCATAGAATCCCCAGATGGCGTAGATACAGATAACACATATGTCATAAGTTCTAATGGTCTAGTCAATTTTTGAGAAAAAGCATGCGATACAAAGGAATGCGTGGAACCATAATCTATCAATACACATGCATTTTGAGAACATATAGGGAGTGTACCTGACACCACAGTATAGGTGTTCGGTACGTCACCAGGCACTAAGGCAAACACTCGGCCTTGTCTCAGAGGTTCTTTCCTAGTATTGGCTTTGACATTGGTTTTGGCCACAGAAGCGGATCCCGCTGAACTTGCTGTAGGACGACTAGTATTCTCATACCTGAATGGACAATCTCTCACTACATGGCCTGGTTGGCCACATCGGTAACAAGCACCGGATACTCGGTGGCACACACCCCTGTGTTTTTTACCGCAATCAGAACAGACCGGAAAAGACCCACTACTCTGACTCGAGCTGTTAGTAGACCCTGTGTTTTGCTTCTTACTGACAAAGGACTGGCCTCTTTTAAAACCAAACTCAGATCTTTTTCCTCTCCATTTATTTGTTGTAGTTGCTAGGGCCTTGCTTTGTTTCATAGCGGCTATGGTAGCTTCCGCCATTAAAGATCTATCTAACACTTTTACATAAGTAGGCAATTTCAGTACGCCTACCCGATCAAACACTTCCAAATCTAATCCACCCTCAAATTTTTATGCTTTCTTGTAATCAGTGTCCACCATATGTGGAGCAAACCGTGCCAGTTCGGTGAATTTAGCTTCATACTCTGCTACTGTCATCCTTCCCTGTTTGAGTTCTTGGAATTCAGACACTTTCCGATCACTGAAACATTGGACAAAGTCCTTGTCGTGGAAAATAGCATTAAACTGTGCCCATGTCATATTCCCGTTGCCATTTCGGATCAGTAACCGCCACCTTCGGGCTTCATCATTCAAAGTATAAGTGGCTAAGAGGACTTTCTGGACTTCGGTACAAGGGAACACTTCGTACAATTTTTCCATTTCCAGTAACCATGTTTCTGCTTTCAGTGGTTCAATTCCACCATAGAAAGCTGGCGGCTTCATTTTCATAAACTTCTGTGTCAAGTTAATAAGGTCATTATTGTCTATTTTAGCCTGCACCGGTGCAAGTGGAGGGGGCAAAGGTTGTTGTCTCTGTTGTTGTGTCAAAGTTTCAGTCAATGCTGCTAACATCTGTTCCATTCGGCCCATGCGAGCCTCTAAAGATTCACCTTCACCACTTCCTCTTGCATTCTCCATCTTACTATACAAACATCAACGATATTAAACACAGGCATAATCTTATTCGTTTCTTTCAATTCATTCGTTCAAAATGACGTTCAATTTTCACATTCAGTTAAATTACCACGCACTCACACATGCAGATGGAATGCCCCTAATGCTTACTAGAACATCCTAAGCTCATATGGACCAGTGTGTGCAGTAGAACACGTGCTTTGATACCACTCTGTCACGACCCAAACCCGCCCCTGTAGGTTTAGCACCATAACCGGCCAGTAATCCGTAGATTACCAAAGGCCTTTGTACAGATTAACAATTAATAAGGGGCTGCGGAAGCATTAATACATAATAGACAAGGTCCAATGAGCTGTGATAACGTACATGGGACAGAAGATTTAAAACTTATTTATATACAAAAACATGCCAGTCAGAGTACACCAATATGTACAAAGGTATTTATAGAATGTACTTCCCAAGACCTGACTTAGCAAAACATATACAGAGATTAGCATGATAACAAAAACAGCCAAAGCATTAGACTCCGATCGGAACCTCTTCAGGAGGCACAAATAGTTGGCTGACCAAAAACAGAGATGAAGGCCGTCAATTCTGGCCCTGGTTACACGCCGACTCACCTACATATACATAGTAAACTGTGAGCGAAAGCCTAGTGAATAATAACAAAGTAAAGGGGTTTCAATGAATGAGTCCATACAGATTCAGAAATCATAATTCAGTTCATATCAAAATCATATTTGTCCAGATCATATTCAGAAATCATAAGTCATGCATAAGCATACATGATACATTCATTAGCTCTCACAGATACAGTTGACCCATAAAGGGACGGCCATAAAGGCAAACAGTTGACTCACGTGCACGGAGACGATACAGTTGGCTCGTGAGACGTACAGTTGGCCCATAAAGGGACGTAAGGATCCATAAACAGTTGGCTCATGTGACGTACAGTTGGCCCATAAAGGGACGAAACAGAACATATTTGAGGCTAAGAATGTCACGAATACATTTCAGAAAACGTTGGACAACCATTCATTTATACAAAAATATCATTTCAGAAAGTAGATACAGTTTGAACATAACTTTACTAAGTTATTACTCACAGTTGATCTTGAATCAGACAGACGAAGCAGATAGGTCAAACAGGACACGGCACGTGACCTACATAGCACATAACAGACACACACTTGAAACACACGTTCTAATTATACAAAACTCACGTCGTTGGTTCTTAGTGTGTTTCTACCCTTTAATCCTCACTATAGAGTCTTAAACATGGCCTAGGAATGCCTAGGATGGAATGAGGATGCAAAGATGCCTTGGAAAATATTTTTCAAAATTTACTGAAAACAGGGGTCTCGCTCGAGCGTAGCTTTCGTCGCTCGAGCGAGCTTGCCAAAACAGAGGGGTCGCTCGAGCGTAGACTCCTTCGCTCGAACGGTCTGTAAAAATGTAAAAGTACTGGTTGCTGATTTTTTACGCGCGATGCTCGCTCGATGCTCGCTCGAGCGTGAGACACAGCTCCTCGCTCGAACGTAGGTCTCTTCGCTCGAGCGTGCGTCTATGTGCACCAAAAACCTGAGAGCTTGCAATTTACGCTCGAGCCACCATTCCTTCGCTCGAGCGGAGCTCTGAACAAACGATGGTCGCTCGAGCGTGGAATCCTTAGCTCGAGCGAGGAAGCCAAATTCTGGAATTCCCAGATTTGCCTCCCAAGCTCAAACCAAGCATTCCACTTCCCAAATCTCAACCTCTTGGGCCCATTTTCTAGAAAAACACTTTAAACTCATAGTATAACATGTTTTGAAGATCAATTTGTAAAATCAAAGCCCAAGGGTGAGTCAATTAAACACAATCTTAACAATAAATTCCAAGAACATGATATGTATGTAACAAGCAAGTGTTCCATTGAATCCAAAGCTCCAAAATATAACCAAATGCAAGTTTTAAACTCAAATTCATGATGAATTCATGGATTAAGGCTAAAATATGAGCTTGCATGCAAGATTTTCATGGAAATCAACCTTAAACTTCAAGGTGTGCACATGCATGCATGATATGCTACCCAATTCAACATTTTACACTAATTCTTGACTTCAATCTTCTATTCTATCATGAATCATGCAAGATACAACTAAATACAAGTTCAAAGAGATGGTCCTCATACCTTAGTTCTTCAATTCCACGTCTAGAAGTTCAATTTGTAACTAATCCTTCAATTCTCCTAAGTTCCAAGCCAAATCTTGTTGAAACCAAGTCTTCCTCCTACTCTCTTTCTCTTGCTCACGTTTTGGTCTCTAGAGGAGATGAAATTGATGCACTAAGTGATATAAGATCAAAACATGGCCTAGATTTGTCCACTAAGTGGCAATAAGGTAAATAATTCAAGTTGATGTAATTTAACATTATAATCTAATTTAATCATACCAAACCAAATTCTAATTAAACATACCATAAAATCACATAAAATCAAACTAGTCTAAAACACTAATCAATTTCGAAATCAGGCGCCGAAAAGGCTTTCAGTTCGCAGTTTAAAGTCGAAACATGAATAGATCATTTTACACCGAACAAATAGAAACGCATAAATAATGCAATACATATGCAAATTAATCTCAGATTCCTTCTAAATTACTATTAGGCATAATTACTTATGAATTAGCATTAATCGGAGGTCAGGGTCATTACAGGATCCCTTCGCGCTCGAGCGGAGTTTGCACACTTCCAGCATTTTGTGCCTCTGCAAAAGTTCTGCAGGTTTGTTTTTCACGCTCGAGCGGAGTTCCTTACACTTGAGCGGGTCGCGCTCGAGCGGGCCTTTTTCCGCTCGAGCGGGTGTTCAATGTTTGTAAAAATACTGAAAGAGGGTAATCTACGCTCGAGCGGGTTTCCCTTTGCGCTTGAGCGGGTGTGTTTTGCAGTTGTGTCTTGGCGCTCGAGTGGGTATTCTTGCACTCGAGCGGGTCTAGTTTTTGTGCTTGACGCTCGAGCGTTCTATTTTCTGCTCGAGCGGACTAGTCGTATATCAGATGGCAGCTGGGTGATTTTAAATCACTTTCACACTTTCTTTCTCTCTCTTACTTTTCAAAACCTTCATTGGAGAGCACCTCACTCTAAAACTTCAACTTCTCTCAAGGGTTTGATCAAGATTGAGTGATCCACCCCCTTAGTGTCTTTGTAAGAAGTGTAGAGCTTGGCTTGGGCTACCTATCAGTCCAAAAATCTTGGGATTTGGAGCACTTTTGATTTTCTTCACCTTCTCCTTTGAGCTCCGACTTTGAGGTAGGGATAACTACTCATTTTTATGAGTTTTAACATAAATGTTGAGCTTTTTGTATAAATGGTTTGATTTGGGAAGTTAGGGTTTGAGATGTGTTATATTGGAAAGAGGGGTTTTGTTCTTTTGATTCAAACATATGTGTTTTGGGTCTGAAAAGGAGGTTATCGATGTTGTTGATGATATTTGAACCTTTGGGTCAATGTTGAGAAAAGAGGGAAAATGCCATGTTTGGGTATATTTGGGTCATTAGTGTAATTAATGACATTTATTATGGAAATATGAAATTGAACGGAAATAATGAAATTGGCTCATTATGAGGTAGAATGGTGGAGTTGGATTCATTAATCACTCACCTTTGAAAATGTTGATAAATTATCTGTTGATATAATTATTATCTGTTTAGAAATAATTGCTTTGGGCTATCGGTGGAGGATAGTTGTAGACACCCCATTTTGACCTGCCCGAAGACTTGGGCGCTTTCTTTTGATTACCCGATGATGACAATTAGAATGTGTTTCTCACAAAATTCTCAGTAAGAAAGATGGAATTTAAGTTTTAATCCCAACCTTCACCCATTTTTTTTTGGCCAAACTATTTTAGACCTTAAAACCCTCTTTTCAAAATATGTTTTTAAATGTTTCTACAATGTCCCGAGGCTCCTATTTCGATTAAAATGTTGCACTTTTTAGTAAATCGAGTAAGGACAAAGTGGAAATAAATGAAAGGGAGGTGAACTTTTTTTGAAAAATATTTAAAAACATCATCTTTATAGGTTTGGAGTTAAAGGAAATAGGAGGGGATGAAAGAAAACTGGTTTAGAAAAAGAATGAGTATCAAATCATTAAGAAGGAAATGAGCAGCCTTCACTAAATTAGACATTTCTCTTTGTACACTTGGAATTTAAATGTGAGGCCACCACCATTGGAAAGTAGACTTCTGGGGCTTCAATTTAGACCCAAGAACCACCTTAGACCAAGTCCAAATAAAGGAGATATGCCTATTTGAAGTTGGGCTTCAAAGCAGATTTTGTTGACCCAACCCGAGACAGCCTTTACTAAATTAGGCATATCTCTTTGTACACTTGGAATTTAAATGTGAGGCCACCACCATTGGAAAGTAGACTTCTGGGGCTTCAATTTGGACCCAAGAACCGCCTAAAACCAAGTCCATATGGGGGAGATATGCCCATGTGAAGTTGGGCTTCAAAGCAGATGTCGTTGATTCGACCCAAAACAACAATAGCCCATTTTTCTTGGTTTTGGTTCGGTTGGGACAACCCATTGATCCATTTTTCTGACCCAAATATGTTCCAATGCATGTATACTCATCCCCTATTACCTAGTGTTTGCTCCATTGAAGATAATGCTCCATTTTTGCTCCCATTAGCTCCATTAGTGTTCCATTAGCTCCATTACCTTCATTTATGCTCTATCTTGTCTTCCACCATATCCTCCATCATTTCTCCACTTGCTTAGCCTATAAGTATACATCTGATTGTTGAAAGGAGAAAGAGAATAGATTAAGGAGAGAACATTTGAGCTAGAGAAAAGAGGAAAAGAGAAAAATTGAGTTTTTGAGCTAAACACACTCCTATCTTCCATATACACCCCATACCTTCCATAGCTACTGAAATTCCTCATTTCCATACACCAAAACCACTCTAAAAATTCTGATATAGCCAAAGATCAATTGCCTTGATCATAAGGAAGAGTGCTTAGTGATTGAAAGTGAGAAAAACTAGAGAGTTAGCCACTTTCCATACCATAAACTCCATAAACTCCATAATTTCGAATTGAGAATTTGAGAACACACTTCCTACACTTGAGGGTGATCAAGAGGAAGTTTGGGAATCAAGAAGTTCAATCTTTCTTTGGAAGGTAAATTTTTAGTCTTTCATTTTCTTATATTTTATATCTCATATTTATTTTCTTGCTTCTTATTTCATAGTGTTTTGTTATAATCCAAGTGGTTTGTTTATCTCATATTTATTTTCTTACTTTATATTTCATAGTGTGTTGTTATAATCCTAGTGGTTTGTTTAGCTTATAATTATTTATTTATTTATTTATTTTTATTCGCATGTTTTAATTTCATATTAGTTTTGTTGTAATCTTGCATGTTTTACCTCATATTTATTTTTATTTTTTTTGTATTAGTCTCATATTAGTTTTGTTGTAATCTTGCATGTTCTATCTTATATTTGTTTTATTGTTTTAGGTTTATGTTGTAAGTTTGCACTTTTTATTTTATTTTATATTTGTTTTCTTGTTTTTTTTAATCTAACTGGTAGTGGTTAGTTGAGCCACCTACATATTTTTTGTTTGTGCCTTTTCTTGGTTTAGCAACAAGACAGGTTTTGCTTGGCCTAGTTGGCCGGCCGACCTATTTGGCTGGTCGGTTAGCTTCTTCCGAACAAGATGGCGTAATCTCCCAATGTTGACTAATTTCCGCCGACGATTCCAAAGAACATGAAGCTTTTATTTTATTTATTTTTATTTTGAGTGTTTTGCGAGGTTTTTATTTTGATGTAATATTCTCCTCACCCCTCTCTAATTTGGATTTGTAATATTAAAGTGTTGTAATAATCCCCCACCATTCTTCTTTCTATCACATTCTTTTACTTGCTTTCCTTATTTGTACATAAATATCATATTTATTTTTCATCATATTCATGCTTTGCATCCATGTTTCATGCATCTTGATTCGGCTAAGTTTGCATTTGTGGATTTAATCAATTCCTATGTGATTATGTGCGCTACCTCATGTTCTTGAGATGATTCACATGTCATATCTTAGAAGCTGAATCTTTAGTTGCATCTCATGAGTGAATTGCATTAGGATTCTGTATATAAGATCATGCATATTTTACTAACTTTGTTTTGTAGCTGTTCGAGGGACGTCGGTCAATCTGTGAGTTTTTATGCTTTAGCATCCCGTTTGTGTGTGTTTTTCTTACTATGTCTAGCATTCTATCATGAGGCTATTTGCTTATGTGATATAACTCTATGAATGCCAGTGGATGGAGGTTGTGTCGCTTAATTTGGAATGATGTTGATTTTTCATGCTTGTAAACTCAATTTATTTGGGTTGTACATCGTCAAAACTCTTTCAAAATGCATGATATCAAATTGTTCCAAAATGAATGGCATAGTCTATACTTGTATGTTTCACATAGTAAATTTTAGGATTTATTAACTAATCAGAACATGAACATATAAAGAAAATAAACGTCGTATCATGGTTTAGTAAAGGCCGATCTTTTGATCGGGTGAGCGGGGGTGCTCATTATTGACCTTCCCCTCTCATACCTAAGGTTCCGAACCAAGCATCCTTGGTTACGACGAACAGTGGCCTTGGCACTGAGTCATGGGTTTCCTAATTTCCCAAAATATTAGGTGGCGACTCTGAGATCTGATGACGCAATCCATTTTTGACAAAATTGCAATAAAATGGATTTTCAATAAAAGTTGCCAAATCTGGACTCTCATCTATGTTTCACATTGCACTCGTGAAACTTGAGATCAAAGAGATCTCGGGAGTCCGAACTGTTTAACGCGCGCGGGTACCCTCCCGGGCATGTTACAGTTTCTGGCGACTCTGCTGGGGATTTATGAAACCTTGACTCGAACTCCATGATATGATTTTTATTTTCAATTATATGTTTATTGCATTGCATGCATTGGTGCACTCTGTACGATACTTTAGAGGCCTTGTGTTGTAACCTTTTAAGATCTGTCAAAAAGGTAGCTCTGCTATTTGGTTTTGCTATCTAAGGTTCTCAACTTCGAAGAGAGGCTATTTGACTCTTCTGATTTCCTGGGATCTTTATTGGTTATGACCCAAAGGACTCTTTGGTAACGTCACCTTGACTTCAACCCCTAGGATAGAGCTAACCTTGTACATATAGTGAGCTATAGTACCTTTCAAAATTAGGACAGGATGCTCTCCCATTTCTAGGATGTATGATACCACTTGTCTGAATAGTGAAACCCTAGATCATTTCAAGCTAGGACAGGATAACCCTACCCTCCATAGGGGTGTTTGTTCTCTTTCCTGCTATGTGTTATGTGCAATGTATTGGATCTATACAGGGGTTCTCAAATTCGAATGAGTGGTTCAGGTTGTTCAATTTAGCACCATTACTTCAAAAAAAAAAAAAAAAAAAAAAACATAAAATCAAAAAAGAAAAAATATAAATAAAATTTCGACCATCTCTGTGATTGGGGAGTGACTACCCGTTGATTGCACGAGCTTTATTTTGAGTGTTGTGGCTGGCCCACACTTTGACTGGCAATTTGAAAATGGTTTTATTTTGAGATCTGAATTGAGTATTGAGTCTAAGTTTGATTCCACCAAGTTTGTAGAGTTAGAGTCAGGCTCGAGTCAGCCTAATGAGTCAGAGTCTATTGATTTCGAGAGTGCTAACCTAGACATTTATGTCTTGTCTAGGTCTTCTTTATCATTTTCTTTTGAGTCTGTGTCATTGCTGAGTCATAGTCTCTTTTCAATAAACAGAAAAAATAAAAAAAAAATGCCATAGAGTCTTCCTACTTTTCTGTGCCTTTAAATCATCGCGTTGACCAAAGTTTTTCAAAATTTTTTCCAAAACTCTGATAAAAACGAAGAGGAAGAATTTCCTCGGGATTTGTAAATTTTGATCAACTGAGAGGAAGAGATGTGTGCTAAGCCTTTGATGAATAAAATCATTTTTGTTAATGTGGGTACTGAGAAGGATCCTAGCTTGGTCCAAATTGGTTCTATCTTATCTTCGTAAAAGTACGAGTGATTAGTCACTTTGTGAAAAGATTTCAAAAACTGTTTTTGCGTGGTCCTACGAAGACATGCCTGGAATTAGTTATACAGCATAGGATCCCTCTTGACTCGTGGTCCGACCTCCTTAGCTCCTTAGCTTTCAAACCTTGATTCAAAGTATTCAATGATCATTCAAAGTGTAAGTCTTGCATAGCCGAATTGGAAATAGCCCTTGAACTAGGGGCCATGATGTGATTCAAATGGAGGTAGCCCTTCAACTAGGGGCAATAAGGTCGAATATGATTTATATTGGAAATAGCCCTTGAACTAGGGGCAATGATGTGATCCAGATTGGAAACAGACCTTGAACTTAGGGCAGAGAATGTGATTTCGATTTGAAACAACCCTTGAACTAGGGGCAAAAGTGTGAGGCTTGCATAGCTGAAATGGAGGCAGCCCTTGAACTAGGGGCAATAAGGTACTACCCTTGAGAGGCTCGCTGGGCCGAAAACCCGGAAGGGCGACCCAGGCAAAAGTTAGAGCAAAAAAAAAAAAAAAAAAAAATAAAAAAAAAAAAAAAAAAGAAGGAAAAATAAAAAGAAAAATGAAAAGCTCGCAAGGTTGAAAACCCAAAAGGGCGGCTTTGGCAAAAGTTAGAGCGCAAAAGGAGAATGTCAATACCCGAGTGAACCTTAGCCAAAACTATGTAGGGCCAGTGATTCAGATTGGAAGCAACCCTTGAACTAGGGGCAAGAAGGTCAGATGTGATTTAGATTTGAAGCAGCCCTTGAACTAGGGGCAAAAGGTTGGATGTGATCAAAGAGTTAAAACTGAATCGTTTCCCAATGAAGACCGCCAAGAAAGGCCAAACCCAAAATTTGAGAGAATGAATTTTATTATTGAAGGACAGTCGAGTTCCTATCCACTACACTAGGGGCAAATTCAGACCCAATTAGCCTAGTCCCTACATCATCATATCTACTGATCAAGTGTAGTAGTCGTTCTTATAGATGGCCTAGAGATTTCACGCCCAATCAACATGGACAAGTTACACTGAAAGTAACCCTTGAGAGGCTCGCTGGGCGGAAAACCCGGAAGGGCGACCCAGGCAAAAGTTAGAGCAGAAAAAACAAAAATTAAAAAAAAAAATGATGAAAAAATGAAAATGAAACAAAAAAAAAATGAAATGAACAAAATGAAAAATGAAAAGCTCGCAAGGTTGAAAACCCGAAAGGGTGGCTTTGGCAAAAGTTAGAGCACAAAAGGAGAGTGTCAATACCTGAGTGAACCTTTGCCCGAACTACGATGGCCTGATTCCTATCTTTGGGATACGTAGGTAGCTTCATCTCGAAGTTCGGCCCTAATAATTTTTCAACTCATTCATCTTGTCCATGTTTGCTTGGTGTGTCTTTAGTCGACTTGGTTGTCCTATCCGTGTTTGATTGGTGTATCTTCGTTCTGCTCAGTTCAATTGGTTTGGTTTAACTTGGTTCAGTTCGGTTCGATTCGGTTTGGCAGTTCGATTCGGTCCGGTCCGGTTTTTGCTCGACTTCATTCGGTTCGGTTTGGCTCATTTCGGTTGGTTTGGTTCAGATATCACCTTGATTATCTGGCTTGGGACTATGCACCCCAATAGTTGATTCCATGTTAGTTGAGTAGTGACCATTTGCAAAAATAGATTTTGATTAATTTGAATGAAGCTGACTAATTTTTCTCGAAAAGTGTTCCATTTTTGCAAAACTTGGACCATTCTTTGGATTTGAAAAGGGAAAATTTTCAGTGCTCACAGTTTAGCTTACATGATTTGAAACAGAAAATGGAATAAGTATGCTAATCTAACTCTCATGTTGATCAAAACATTTTTACAAAAAAAAAAAAAATCAAGAGACAAAAAAAAAAAGGTCAAGGCAATGAACTAGGGGCATAGTCAAGTTAGAGATTCTGTCTTCTCCACCACTCGAGTCAACTCCTCAGTGTATATCAGTGTGTCTTCGTACCGGTCAGTGTATTTATACCAGTCAGTGTATATCAGTGTGTCTTCGTACCAGTCAGTGTATTTATACCAGTCAGGGTATTCATACCAGTCAGTGTATCGAAGTGTGTATCCATACCAGTCAGTGTATTTATACCAGTTAGGGTATTCATACCAATCAGTGTATATAAGTGTGTTCCTTTCATACCAGTCAGTATATTTATACCAGTCGGTGTATTTATACCAGTCAATGTATATAAGTATGTTTGGATCGTTTTGCTTCGTTCTTCTTTCATTAAGTCATTCTTTGATTTAGGTCAGTATAGAATCAATGTTCCATTCAGAGTTCAAAATTCAATCATTCTCAAATTCAAACAAATTGTTTTCAAGCTCGAAGTGATATGCCAGTCACGCCATTGATGAGCAAAAAAGAAACTGATTTTGTTACAGTCAGGGGATGATATCCCCGATTACAGAGACTCCAAAAACAAAAAAACAAAAAAAAAAGAAAAAAAAAGAAAAGAGAGAAAACAGCAAGCCCAGAAAAGATATATCCGTATATATTTGTGTATATATCCGTATATGTTTGTGTATGTCTCCGTATATGTCTGTGCCGTATATACCTGTATATATACTGTATATATCTGTGTATATGTCTGTATTCTGTCTGTACATATCTGTGTATATTTATATGTAAATATTTGTGTATTATCTTGGTTGTGTTTACAATGAGTTCCTAGGAGACCAACTGCGACGGTGAAAACTATAGTTCGAATGGCGATGCCTAGAACACAAAAGGTTCGGGATTTCCGAGACTAAAGCCTGGTTTAAATACCCAGGGGTGTATCCCCGGCTTGAAATCTGTATGGCAACCCCATAGGTTGAGGTAGCTTGTATGCGCCTCAACTCTGGAAACTGAACCAACCTAGTCTGTTACCCCGTTGAAGAATAGGGAAAGTTGTGAATATGATCAGTTCTCATTTGTGTGGTACGCACATTTGAATGCGATGCAACCCCCTTCTCATTTGTGTGGTATGCACATTTGAATGCGATGCAACCCCCTTCTCATTTGTGTGGTATGCACATTTGAATGCGATGCAACCCCCTTCTCATTTGTGTGATATGCACATTTGAATGCGATGTAACCCCTTCTCATTTGTGTGGTATGCACATTTGAATGCGATGCAACCCCCTTTCTCATTTGTGTGGTATGCACATTTGAATGCGATGCACCCCCTTCTCATTTGTGTGGTATGCACATTTGAATGCGATGCAACCCCCTTCTCATTTCTGTGGTATGCACATTTGAATGCGATGCAACCCCCTTCTCATTTGTGTGGTATGCACATTTGAATGCGATGCAACCCCTTTCTCATTTGTGTGGTATGCACATTTGAATACGATGCAACCCCCATCTCATTTGTGTGGTATGCACATTTGAATGCGATGCACCCCCTTCTCATTTGTGTGGTATGCACATTTGAATGCGATGCACCCCCTTCTCATTTGTGTGGTATGCACATTTGAATGCGATGCAACCCCCTTCTCATTTGTGTGGTATGCACATTTGAATGCGATACAACCCCCTTCTCATTTGTGTGGTATGCACATTTGAATGCGATGCAACCCCTCTCTCATTTGTGTGGTATGCACATTTGAAGCGATGTAACCCCCTTCTCATTTGTGTGGTATGCACATTTGAATGCGATGCAACCCCCTTCTCATTTGTGTGGTATGCACATTTGAATGCGATGCAACCCCTTCTCATTTGTGTGGTATGCACATTGAATGCGATGCAACCCCCTCTCTCATTTGTGTGGTATGCACATTTGAATGCGATGCACCCCCTTCTTTCATGGTCTAGGAGACCTTAAATCCTATAAAGGTGCAATTCCTTTGGTGTTTGTCGTGCCCGAACGACTTTAGGTGGTTTGGTATAGTCACCTGCCTGTGATTGCAATGAGTTCCTAGGAGACCAACTGCGACGGTGGAAACTAGAGTTCGAATGGTCGAGACCTAGAATGCAAAAGGTTCAGGATTTCCGAGACTAAAGTCTGGTTTAAATACCCAGAGGTGCATCCAGGGGTGCATTCTCGGCTTGAAATCTGTATGGCAGCCCCATAGGTTGAGGTAGCTTGTATGCGCCTCAACTCTGGAAACTGAACCAACCTAGTCTGTCACCCCGTTGGAGAATAGGGAAAGTTGTAAATATGATCAGAAAAGCGACATCCGTGGCCACCCAAATCGGTTAAAAACAGCAGGTGCGCCTGTCTGTTCACACCACCCAATTGGTTAATAATAGCAGGTGCGCCTGTCTATTTACACCATCCCTTCTCCTCTCGCGTGAGACGCGTTAGGTTGTTGATTCACTCGGTTAAAAACATCAGGTGTGTCTGTTGTTTACACCATCTTTTCTCCTTTCGCGTGAGACGTGTTAGGATGTTGATTTCTCTTGGTTGAGGTCTTCCCTCTCTTGCATAATCATGAATTTTCAAGCAAACCGGCTTCACGAAGCGTGTAAGTCCAACTTTCCAACTGCATTTTGTGTATATCACTTACATTCTGCCCCTGAACTACGCTGGTTTGATTCCTTGCAAAGGGATACGTAGGCAACCTTCGGGTTCAACCACTTGCATTACATCTTGTTTGTTTGCCCAAGTCTTACGGCCTTGTCAAAAGGGTCGTCTTTGGGCTTTGACATTCACTCACGTCATGAAATGACTTTGAGCTCTGTCAAAGAGGGGCAACTGTAGACACCCCATTTTGACCTGCCCTAAGACTTGGGCGCTTTCTTTTGATTACCCGATGATGACAATTAGAATGTGTTTCTCACAAAATTCTCAGTAAGAAAGATGGAATTTAAGTTTTAATCCCAACCTTCACCCATTTTTTTTTGGCCAAACTATTTTAGACCTTAAAACCCTCTTTTCAAAATATGTTTTTAAATGTTTCTGCAATGTCCCGAGGCTCCTATTTCGATTAAAATGTTGCACTTTTTAGTAAACCGAGTAAGGACAAAGTGGAAATAAATGGAAGGGAGGTGAACTTTTTTTGAAAAATATTTAAAAACATCTTCTTTATAGGTTTGGAGTTAAAGGAAATAGGAGGGGATGAAAGAAAACTGGTTTAGAAAAAGAATGAGTATCAAATCATTAAGAAGGAAATGAGCAGCCTTCACTAAATTAGGCATTTCTCTTTGTACACTTGGAATTTAAATGTGAGGCCACCACCATTGGAAAGTAGACTTCTGGGGCTTCAATTTAGACCCAAGAACCACCTTAGACCAAGTCCAAATAAGGGAGATATGCCTATTTGAAGTTGGGCTTCAAAGCAGATTTTGTTGACCCAACCCGAGACAGCCTTTACTAAATTAGGCATATCTCTTTGTACACTTGGAATTTAAATGTGAGGCCACCACCATTGGAAAGTAGACTTCTGGGGCTTCAATTTGGACCCAAGAACCGCCTAAAACCAAGTCCATATGGGGGAGATATGCCCATTTGAAGTTGGGCTTAAAAGCAGATTTCGTTGATTCGACCCAAAACAACAATAGCCCATTTTTCTTGGTTTTGGTTCGGTTGGGACAACCCATTGATCCATTTTTCTGACCCAAATATGTTCCAATGCATGTATACTCATCCCCCATTACCTAGTGTTTGCTCCATTGAAGATAATGCTCCATTTTTGCTCCCATTAGCCATTAGTATTCCATTAGCTCCATTACCTTCATTTATGCTCTATCTTGTCTTCCACCATATCCTCCACCATTTCTCCACTTGCTTAGCCTATAAGTATACATCTGATTGTTGAAAGGAGAAAGAGAATAGATTAAGAGAGAGAACATTTGAGCTAGAGAAAAGAGGAAGAGAGAAAAATTGAGTTTTTGAGCTAAACACACTCCTATCTTCCATATACACCCCATACCTTCCATAGCTACTGAAATTCCTCATTTCCATACACCAAAACCACTCTAAAAATTCTGATATAGCCAAAGATCAATTGCCTTGATCATAAGGAAGAGTGCTTAGTGATTGAAAGTGAGAAAAACTAGAGAGTTAGCCACTTTCCATACCATAAACTCCATAAACTCCATAATTTCGAATTGAGAATTTGAGAACACACTTCCTACACTTGAGGGTGATCAAGAGGAAGTTTGGGAATCAAGAAGTTCAATCTTTCTTTGGAAGGTGAATTTTAGTCTTTCATTTTCTTATATTTTATATCTCATATTTATTTTCTTGCTTCTTATTTCATAGTGTTTTGTTATAATCCAAGTGGTTTGTTTATCTCATATTTATTTTCTTACTTTATATTTCATAGTGTGTTGTTATAATCCTAGTGGTTTGTTTAGCTTATATTATTTATTTATTTATTTATTTTTATTCGCATGTTTTAATTTCATATTAGTTTTGTTGTAATCTTGCATGTTTTACCTCATATTTATTTTTATTTTTTTTGTATTAGTCTCATATTAGTTTTGTTGTAATCTTGCATGTTCTATCTTATATTTGTTTTATTGTTTTAGGTTTATGTTGTAAGTTTGCACTTTTTATTTTATTTTATATTTGTTTTCTTGTTTTTTTTTTAATCTAACTAGTAGTGGTTAGTTGAGCCACCTACATATTTTTGTTTGTGCCTTTTCTTGGTTTAGCAACAAGACAGGTTTTGCTTGGCCTAGTTGGCCGGCCGACCTATTTGGCCGGCTGACCTATTTGGCCGGTCGGTTAGCTTCTTCCGAACAAGATGGCGTAATCTCCCAATGTTGACTAATTTCCGCCGACGATTCCAAAGAACATGAAGCTTTTATTTTATTTATTTTTATTTTGAGTGTTTTGCGTGGTTTTTATTTTGATGTAATATTCTCCTCACCCCTCTCTAATTTGGATTTGTAATATTAAAGTGTTGTAATAATCTCCCACAATTCTTCTTTCTATCACATTCTTTTACTTGCTTTCCTTATTTGTACATAAATATCATATTTATTTTTCATCATATTCATGCTTTGCATCCATGTTTCATGCATCTTGATTCGGCTAAGTTTGCATTTGTGGATTTAATCAATTCCTATGTGATTATGTGCGCTACCTCATGTTCTTGAGATGATTCACATGTCATATCTTAGAAGCCGAATCTTTAGTTGCATCTCATGAGTGAATTGCATTAGGATTCTGTATATAAGATCATGCATATTTTACTAACTTTGTTTTGTAGCTGTTCGAGGGACGTCGGTCAATCTGTGAGTTTTTATGCTTTAGCATCCCGTTTGTGTGTGTTTTTCTTACTATGTCTAGCATTCTACCATGAGGCTATTTGCTTATGTGATATAACTCTATGAATGCCAGTGGATGGAGGTTGTGTCGCTTAATTTGGAATGATGTTGATTTTTCATGCTTGTAAACTCAATTTATTTGGGTTGTACATCGTCAAAACTCTTTCAAAATGCATGATATCAAATTGTTCTAAAATGAATGGCATAGTCTATACTTGTATGCTTCACATAGTAAATTTTAGGATTTATTAACTAATCAGAACATGAACATATAAAGAAAATAAAAGTCATATCATGGTTTAGTAGAGGCCGATCTTTTGATCGGGTGAGCGGGGCTGCTCATTATTGACCTTCCCCTCTCATACCTAAGGTTCCGAACCAAGCATCCTTGGTTACGACGAACAGTGGCCTTGGCACTGAGTCATGGGTTTCCTAATTTCCCAAAATATTAGGTGGCGACTCTGAGATCTGATGACGCAATCCATTTTTGACAAAATTGCAATAAAATGGATTTTCAATAAAAGTTGCCAAATCTGGACTCTCATCTATGTTTCACATTGCACTCGTGAAACTTGAGATCAAAGAGATCTCGGGAGTCCGAACTGTTTAACGCGCGCGGGACTCTCATCTATAATAGTCTTGATTGTTGTAGACATTGTATAATGATTAGGCGAATTAAAACTAATCGGTTGAATGTCTTTGAATATGATGAATGGAATAATACATCAAATTTGTGTATTGATTGAACATGTATATGATAGATGCTTATGTACATTGTGTTGTGTGGGAGGAGATAGGGGATGTACTCCACGGTTTGGGAGGAGATAGGGGATGGACTCCTAAACCAGATATTTGGGAGGAGATAGGGGATGGACTCCATTGATACAGCAAATCTGTGTATCATATATGAAGTATGGAAGTGTTTTATTTTAGATTGATACAGCAAATCTGTGTATCATATGTGAAGTATGGAAGTGTTTAATATGAGTTGCTATGTCATTTGAAATGGAAGTATTGTTGATATGAGATGTAATCTCATCCAAATTGTTTGGCTAGGTTCTGAGCCATGGTTATGAATTGAGAATTGGACAAGTAATGGAAATTGAAATGAAACATGGACATAATGGTCATGGAATTGAAATGTGTTACAAGTTGGCGTATATGAGTTAAACATATATCGAATGCTAATATTTTAGTTATTGCTCATATTGTGTTTAGCATATCTCTACTGGGCGTTGGCTCACCCAATATGGGACATCATTTTTAGGTTCAGGTATTATGCCGCCTCCGAGGTCTTAGCTTGGATGGTTGTGGGAGTTGAATACTCTCTTGTTTATTTTTGTGATTATTTTGTGTATTACATGTAAATCAAGCCAAGGGCTTATTTTGTATTTTGAGTTAGTACTCTCTTTTTGTAACCAAGTGTTGGCTTGGAAAGTTGTAAGCCTGTGGGGCATTTACTTTTGATGTCAACATGTAATACTTTTGTAATGAATACGCTGATGAATGAAATTATGCTTTATTCTCTCATGTCTAAGTATGTCAAGATTGTATGATTTATGGGTTTATTTTGAGGGCGTTACAACTTGGTATCAGAGCGTACCGAGTTTGAATACTTTGGGTACGTGAGAAGTGATTAGTATCACAATGGGTTTGTCTCGCTTGTTAGAGACTTAGACGTAATGTTATATGCGTATGAGATAACATGTTTATGTGACTATATGGGTATGAGATTTAGTTTCTAGGATGTTGATCGGGTCCTTGGGTTTCTGGGAGTCTTGTTGGAAAAGCACTTGATCAATGCTGTTTCTAACTGGAACTCTAGTAACGCCATAGGACTATCATTATCCGGAAATGAAATTCGTAAGTGCTTATGTGATTATGTGCTTACGTGGAGTGAATTATTGTTGTCCATGCATTAGGACGCGAGTGTTATAGTTTCGGCACATTTGTGAATGTGCTAATGTTCTTCGTTACCTTTATTAGGATGTCAGGACGAGGACGAGGTGGTAGATGTGGTAGGCGTGGTAGGCAGGAGATGCCTATACCGGATGAGGTTCCAGCGCAGCAAGAGGGTGTTGGTCGGGCCAATGTGGCCGAGCCAGTAGGTCAGCAGGCCATGGACGCCTTAGCCCGCGAGATGGCAGGAGCTTTGAGGGAATCCTTGGGCATTCTCAAAGCTGAGAATCAGGTCCAGGCCCATGTTGCTGAGGCAGGGCCTTCCTTTCTGAAAAGGGAGTTCTTCCAGTCTAACTCGGACGAGTTTGTGGGTGATCCAAAAAAGCCACTTAAGGCAGATGAATGGCTCGAACAGATGACGAAGACGTTTGAGATGCTTGGCATCGAGGACGGGGCTTTGAAGGTGGCCTTGGCATCTTTCCAGTTGAAGGGAGATGCGGGTCAGCGGTGGAAGTTCATGAGAGGTCGTGTAGAAGGGACTTGGGAGGCCTTTGTAGATGTTTTCCAGGAGAAGTTCCTGTCTCCAGCTGTTAGGGAGAAGTTGAGGGATCAGTTCTGCCAGCTTAAGCAGCTGAGTTCATCAGTGGCCGAGTTTGAGGCCGCATTTACTAGTTTATCCAGGTTTGCACCTGAGCTTGTGCCGTCTGAAGAACACCGTTGTCTGGAATTTGAGAAGAAGTTGAGACACGGGCTCAAGATGAGAGTTGGGGGGTCTATGACTCAAGATTTGGGCGCCTTGTGGATGCTACGGTCCATATAGAGATTATGATGCAGGAGGAGAAGGAGAGACAAAGGGGCTCCAAGAGGAGTCAGGATGGTCAGGGGGACGGTAGGAGGCAGAGGGGTCCTAACCTTCAGTAGTCCCAGCGTGCTTTTGCTAGATCGACCTTTTTAGTGCAGAGTGCAGGCTCTGGGAGAGGAGTCAGGGAGACATCACCTGTTACAAGTGTGGTCAGTTGGGCCACAAGTCTCCAGCTTGCCCGCAGAGGGGGGGAAGTTAGAGAGCAGCTTCATCTTTGGCTCGACCTCAGAGCCAGAGTCAGGGTAGAGGCCAGCCGCTCTTTTGTTACCAGTGTGGTCAGGCGGGGCACCTGAAGAGATTTTGTCCGCAGTTGAGTGGCACATCTGGTGCATCTAGGTCGAGGTAGAGTTTTCAGCCAGCTCAGTCAGTTCAGGCCTCGAGGGCCAATCAGGGGGCTTCATCGTCCCAGTCTGTGTAGCAGTCTTTTGCTCCGAGAGGTGAGCAGGTAGATTAAGGGCCTACAGGGCGTGTGTATGCTGTTACCGCGCAGGATTTAGTACCGACTCCATCTGTTGTGAGAGGTACCTTTTTGTTTTGCAACTCGATTGCTAATGTGTTGATTGATACGGGTGCATCACATTCCTTTATATCTGCTGCATTTGCATCTGTTTTGGGTTTGGAGTTGGCGCAGTTAACATCTCCTATTTGTGTTGTGTCACCTGTTGGGGGTGAGTTGATTTTGAAACAAGGGTGTCGGGGCTGTAATATAGAGGTCGCCGACCGCCGACTTCCATTTTCTTTTGTAGTTATGGCTATGTCGGGTTTTGATATGATTTTGGGCATGGACTGGCTATCGTCATATTGGGCTGTTATTGATTGTTACCGCCAGAGAGTCACTGTATGTACCTTGAGCGGGGATTGTTTCCATTTCTTGGGGGATCGGGTTGGTAGTGTGTTGCCACCGGTGTATGATCCGCGAGGGCGGAGTGAGCTTAGTGGTCTTCTTACTAGCTTTATGAGTGGTGAGTGTGATGAGACCCAGACTATATTGCCGATAGTGGTTTGTGAGTACTCTGACGTTTTTCCCGAGGATCTTGTGAGTTTGCCACCACATCGAGAGATCGAGTTCTCTATTGACTTAGTGCCCGGCACGGCGCCGATTTCTATGGCACCTTACCGTTTTGCCCCAGCCGAGTTGAGTGAGTTGAAGATTCAACTCCAGGAGTTGCTGGATAAGGGCTTTATTCACCCTAGTGTTTCGCCGTGGGGAGCATCGACCCTCTTTGCTAAAAAGAAAGATGGTGCCTTGAGACTTTGTATCGATTACCGGAAGTTGAATCGGGCTACGGTTAAGAATAAGTACCCTATGCCTTGTATAGATGATCTATTTGACCAGTTGAAGGGGTCCCATTGTTTCTCTAAAATAGACTTGAGATCAGGTTACCATCAGTTGAAGGTCAGGGAGAAGGATATCCTGAAGACGGCATTCCGCATGCGGTATGGCCACTATGAGTTTCTGGTGATGGCTTTTGGGCTCACCAATGCACCGGCAATGTTTATGGACTTGATGAACCGGATTTTCTGGGAATTCCTAGATTGCTTTGTGGTCGTTTTCGTAGACGACATTCTGATTTATTCACCTTCGGAGGAGGAACACGATGAACACTTGAGAGTGGTGCTTGAGTTGCTTAGAGCCCATAAGCTGTATGCAAAATTTGGGAAGTGTGAGTTCTGGCTAGGAGAGGTCAAGTTCTTAGGCCATGTGGTTTCCGGGGAAGGGGTGTCTATTGATACATCCAAGATAGAGGCAGTGCAAGATTGGGCATAGCCTAAGAGTGTTTTTGAGATTCGCAGTTTTCTGGGATTAGCTGGGTATTACCGCCGGTTTGTGAAAGATTTCTCCAAGCTAGCTTCACCGTTGACTAGATTGACGTGGAAATGGGTCAAATTTGTATAGAGTGAGACTTGTGAAAAGTTGTTCCAAGAGTTGAAAGTTGGATTGACCACCGCTTCGATTTTGATTATTCCGGAGAGAGGTTTGGGTTATGCGGTTTATTGTGACTCCTCACGAGAGGGTTTGGGTTGTGTGTTGATGCAAGAGGGGAAAGTGGTAGCCTATGGTTCACGTCAGTTGAAAATACACAAGAGGAATTACCCTACACATGACCTAGAGTTAGCATCAGTAATTTTTGCCTTGAAGATTTGGAGGCACTACCTTTATGGTGAGAGATTCGAGGTATTCTCGGATCATAAGAGTTTGAAGTACCTGTTTACACAGAGAGACTTGAATTTGAAGCAGATGAGGTGGATGAAGTTCATTGAGGACTACGATTTCGAGTTGCACTATCACCCTGGAAAGGCCAATGTTGTGGCCGATGCCCTTAGTAGGAAATCCATTAGTGATGTAGCTTGTATAGCCATCCGGGAGTGGGAGATGTTGGGTGCACTTGGCGAGTTTGATTTGCTTCTGGGCGAATCCGTTGAGGCTGCGGCCTTGTTTTCTGTTGTTGCGCAGCCTACACTTGTGACTCGAGTGTTAGAGGCACAGGGAGGTGACCTTGAGGTAGAATCCCTCCGAGAGAAGATCTCCAGTGGGAAGGTTGAGAAGGGTTTAACGGTGTATCCCGACCTGAGTGTGAGATACCGAGACCTTTTGTTTGTGCCGGAGTCTTGCCGAGAGGAGGTACTCTGAGAGTTTCACCATTCACGCCTTGCGGTGCATCCGGGAGGCACCAAGATGTATCGTGATTTCAGTCGCCAGTTTTGGTGGCGGGGTATGAAGAAGGATGTGGCAGTCTTCGTATCGAAGTGCCTTACTTGTCAGCAAGTGAAGGCCGAGCATCAGAGGCCAGCGAGTTTGTTACAACCCTTGCCTATTGCCGAGTGGAAGTGGGAGCATGTCACTATGGACTTCGTTGTAGGTCTTCCGAGGACTCAGCGGGGTAGTGATGCCATTTGGGTGGTTGTAGACCAGTTGACTAAGTCAGCGCACTTTATCCCTATGCGCGTGAGAGATTCGGTAGATCATCTTGCCGACTTGTATATTCGGGACATAGTGAGGTTGCACGGGGTCCCAGTGTCGATCGTCTCAGATAGAGATCCACGTTTTACTGCTAGGTTGTGGCAGAGTTTGCAGAGTGCCTTGGGCACTAGATTGACCTTTAGCACGCTTATCATCCTCAGACTGACGGGCAGTCCGAGCGTACTATTCAGATCCTTGAGGATATGCTTCGAGGTTGTGTCCTTGACTTTAGTGGGTCGTGGGAGAGGCACTTGCCCTTGGTGGAGTTTGCCTACAACAACAGTTTTCAGTCGAGTATCGGTATGGCACCGTTTGAGGCCTTGTATGGCCGACCGTGTAGGTTTCCAGTTTGTTGGGCTGAGGTAGGTGATGCACCTTTGTTGGGCCCGGAGTTGGTGAGGGAAACGACGGAGAAGGTTGAGCTTATCCGTAGGAGGCTTGTGACAGCCTAGAGTCGCCAAAAGAGTTATGCCGACCGTAGGAGGCCTTTGGCATTTGAGACGGGTGATCATGTTTTTCTGAAAATATCACCTAGGCGGGGTTTGATGAGTTTTGGAAAGAGTGGGAAGTTGTCCCCTCAGTTTATTGGTCCCTTTGAGATCCTTGAGAGGATTGGGGATGTTGTGTACCGTTTAGCTTTACCGCCACAGTTGTCCGAGGTGCATGACGTGTTTCATGTTAGTATGCTTCGGAAGTACGAGCCAGACCCATCGCATGTATTAGATTGGACCGACTTAGAGGTTGACGAGGATGCCTCGTATGAGGAGAGACCGGTGCGGGTCTTGGCGGGATCAAGTCTTGCGAGGCAAGACCATTCCCTTGGTAAAGGTTTTGTGAAAACATCACGGAGTGGAGGAGGCCACTTGGGAACGTGAGTTGGAGGTCCGTGAGAAATATCCGGACTTGTTTGTTAATGCGTAATCATGTATTGGGAATTTTGTAATATTGATAAACTTTAAGAGCATTAAATATGTCTTAAGTTGTAAAACATTGCAAATGTTTTGGTTTATGGAAGTATTGTGGAACTTGCCTTGAAATGGAAGTTTATTTTAACATTGTATATGTTAATGATGTTTAAAAAAAAATGCAAATATATCGTTGGCATTGAATATATGATTGAGTTGTGGAAAATGTGTTGAAATTGGTGAATTGCAAAGGAAATCATGCTAATGATGCATATTGAGTTGTATATTGTAAATTGCCTCTTGAATAGAGATGGGATAACCGGTAATGGGTCAGGTTATGGAATGTTGGTTGGTAATGTTATTGAGAATTAAGGAAAACTTGTTTTTGAAAACTTGTACTTAATTTCGGGGACGAAATTCCTTAAGGGGGGGAGGTTATAGCGATCCTGGTTCTTCCTCCTTTGATTGTTGTATCCGGACTTAAGTTCCGCGGAGTTGGTTGTTGTATATGTCTTGTTGTCATCCTTTAATTCCATATGTTTGGGTTTTAGGATGTGTTGGGCGTGTTTCGAACAGGTTGGTTGAGCCTTGGTTCCATGTCTTGTTGCCCATTTTTTTGGTGGTCCACTCGAGCGGATCTCTTCGCGCTCGAGCGGAGTTTGCACACTTCCAGCATTTTGTGCCTCTGCAAAAGTACTACAGGTTTGTTTTTCACGCTCGAGCGGAGTTCCTTACGCTTGAGCGGGTCGCGCTCGAGCGGGTGTTAACTGTCTGTAAAAATACTGGAAGAGGGTAATCTACGCTCGAGTGGGTTTCCCTTTGCGCTCGAGCGGGTGTGTTTTGTAGTTGTGTCTTGACGCTCGAGCGGGTATTCTTGCGCTCAAGCGGGTCCAGTTTTTGTGCTTGACGCTCGAGCGTCCTATTCTCTGCTCGAGCGGACTAGTCGTATATCAGATGGCAGCTGGGTGATTTTAAATCACTTTTCACACTTTCTTTCTCTCTCTTACTTTTCAAAACCTCCATTGGAGAGCACCTCACTCTAAAACTTCAACTTCTCTCTAAGGTTTGATCTAGATTGAGTGATCCACCCCTTTAGTGTCTTTGTAAGAAGTGTAGAGCTTGGCTTGGGCTACCTATCAATCTGAAAATCTTGGGATTTGGAGCACTTTCGATTTTCTTCACCTTCTCCTTTGAGCTCCGACTTTGAGGTAGAGATAACTACTCATTTTTATGAGCTTTAATATAAATGTTGAGCTTTTTGTATAAATGGTTTAATTTGGGAAGTTAGGGTTTGAGATGTGTTATATTAGAAAGAAGGGTTTTGTTCTTTTGATTCAAACATATGTGTTTTGGGTCTGAAAATGAGGTTATTGATGTTGTTGATAATATTTGAACCTTTGGGTCAATGTTGAGAAAAGAGGAAAAATGCCATGTTTGGGTATATTTGGGTCATTAGTGTAATTAATGACATTTATTATGGAAATATGAAATTGAGCGGAAATAATGAAATTGGCTCATTATGAGGTAGAATGGTAGAGTTGGATTAATTAATCACTCACCTTTGAAAATGTTGATAAATTATCTGTTGATATAATTATTATCTGTTTAGAAATAATTGCTTTGGGCTATCGGTGGAGGATAATCTTGATTGTTGTAGACATTGCATGATGATTAGGCGAATTAAAACTAATCGGTTGAATGTCATTGAATATGATGAATGGAATAATACATCAAATTTGTGTATTGATTGAACATGTATATGATAGATGCTTATGTACATTGTGTTCTGTGGGAGGAGTTAGGGGATGTACTCCACGGTTTGGGAGGAGATAGGGGATGGACTCCTAAACTAGATATTTGGGAGGAGATAGGGGATGGACTCCATTGACACAGCAAATCTGTGTATCATATATGAAGTATGGAAGTGTTTTATTTGAGATTGATACAGCAAATCTGTGTATCATATGTGAAGTATGGAAGTGTTTAATATGAGTTGCTATGTCATTTGAAATGGAAGTATTGTTGATATGAGATGTAATCTCATCCAAATTGTTTGGCTAGGTTCTGAGCCATGGTTATGAATTGAGAATTGGACAAGTAATGGAAATTGAAATAAAACATGGACATAATGGTTATGGAATTGAAATGTGTTATAAGTTGGCGTATATGAGTTAAACATATATCGAATGCTAATGTTTTAGTTATTGCTCATATTGTGTTTAGCATATCTCTACTGGGCGTTGGCTCACCCTATATAGGACATCATTTTCAGGTTCAGGTATTATGCCGCCTCCGAGGTCTTAGCTTGGATGGTTGTGGGAGTTGAAGACTCTCTTGTTTATTTTTGTGATTATTTTGTGTATTACATATAAATCAAGCCAAGGGCTTATTTTGTATTTTGAGTTAGTACTCTCTTTGGATTGGAAAGTTGTAAGCCTGCGGGGCATTTACTTTTAATGTCAACATGTAATACTTTTGTAATGAATACTCTGATGAATGAAATTATGCTTTATTCTCTTATGTCTAAGTATGTCAAGATTGTATGATTTATGGGTTTATTTTGAGGGCTTTACAGTTTGGATCGTGTTTTCGCCAATGTTGATTTCTTGGATTTTCTTCCTCTTCATCTCCCAAGCTTGAGATAGGGATAACTTTGAGTTATATATATATATATATATATATTTGCAAGATTATTCTTGTTTGAAGCATTTGTTACATGTTGAGTTATGATTTTGGGTTGTTGAACCCTAGATGATGTTAGAAGATCATTTTATCTACTTTTCTCAAAACTTTTGAGAATATGAGTTATGTTTCAAGGTGTGGGTGTTGTTTTGGAAAAATATTTTCAAAAATGGAACAAAAATCTTGTTATGTTGGAAACCCTAGAATTTAGGGATTTTGAGAAAAAGTTGAGATATTGTGAAATTGATGCTAATAAATTGTTATGTGAAGAAATGATGGAGAAATTTCTATGGTGGTATTACATGAGGAATTTCATGGAGGAAATGGAAAATTGTTGACTTTGTTGCTCATGGTTGAGTGGAAAATCAATGTTTAGAAAATGATGTTGAACATGTGGAAAATACATGAATTTTGAGGTTGTTATATTATCCTTTAAAATTATATTATGATGATTAACATATGAAAAATGCTTGAAAATTTATATTGTATTATTTTATCTTTTGTAAATGTATTATAATGTTGCGTTGATAAGAGATGTGGAAAGTGATCACAATGGAGAATTGTGTAGGAGAAATAAAAAAAAGGATTATATTAATGCATTGGACATTTTGCATTGTCATTCCATTTTGTCATAAATGCAATTGATTTTGAATCTTGCATTGGAAAAGTATTGCTTTGAGTAAGAAAATTGTTTTGTAAAACAATATCATATTGATTTTTTTTTTTTTTGGGGATGAATACGTTGGTAAGTTCGGATAGGGGGTGCAGTTGGTATTGGTATTGGTATTGGTTAAGTTGGCCTAAGTGTCCATGGTGAAACACCGAAAACACGCGCGGATGAGGTACCACTTGTCTTCCGGTTAGCTACCGATAAAGTGGGGATTGGTAGTACTTGTTATGCCTACTTGCAGACACCAACCTAGGGATTACTTGAGTCTTATTTACCACCCCTTTGAATTACATTGAAATTATTGAATTGTTAAATTCTCAAGATTGCATTGTGCACAAAAGTTTCAAAAGATAGAGATATATGTTTTTGAACATGGCATGGCATATACATTCATCCCATGAAATTGTATAAAATGTATATACTTTGTGAAAATTTTCTTACTGAGCTTTGTGCTCACCCTATGGGATTTTGTGTAGGAAAAGATGTGGTGATCACGCTGAGTTAGAGGCGTGGAATATGTCTTGAGAGCACAATACTCTTTTCTTTTGTTGTAATTGTTTTGACAAGCCAAGGGCTTTACATGAATGGGTTCGGAAAACCATTTGTATGTAACCGGGCTTAAACCTTGGAATTTGTAGCCCTTGGGAGCATTAATTTGTACTTGACTTATCATACTACATGCTATAGATTCATATTCTAGAAATGTTGAATGTATAACCGCATGTAAGACATTCTTTTGTAAAATCTCATGAGTTTAATGAATATTCATGTTAGGGGATTGATGGTAATGCCTGTGTTGAGATTTTATGTTCCATATATATGTTAAGCATTGGCGAAGTTAATTGGAAATAAGATGGCGTAAATGGAAATTAATAAATCCTATATTGTGTAAATTTTTGGGGCGTGACAAAAATACTAAGTAAGAAGCTTTTTTTTGTTCATTTTTTTATTATCATTTGTACATACATCATATATAAATTATTCATTATTTTATACAAGTCAAGTCTGAGTTTACTTGAAACTCTATACCAATTCAATCAATTTATTCTCAAATGAGCTAAACAAACGGACAATATAAGAGGAAAGGTGGAGGTAATGTGAGATTTGAAAAGAGAGATTATGGGTGGGGGTAGAGGTCGACTTGGGGAAAAATGTAGGGAATGAAGGTTACAAGTTGAGGTGATCGCGTAGTAAATGTGGCCGATGTGGTTAAAGGACAAATGATGAAAATTGAAAAGATGATGGTCAGAGAAGGGTGGAGGCTGACAAGAGTTATCAGAGGAAACATTTTAAAAAGAAATGGTTAACAGGTCTAGAGATCAACGTGTATGATAGTTGTATATAAAATCTTTTGATAAGGAAGATCCATTATAAAAATATATATATAATAACTTTTTTTTTTATACATATTTTAAAATCCAGTGTATAATACGGGTAATATACTAGTACATATTTTACAAAAAATTGTTTTGAAACACTACAACAAAAAGTAGTTTTGGCGACCAAAAATGTAAATTTCGTCGCTGAAAGGAGGACAATTGGCGACTAAAATTGAATTAGTAGCCAAAAGTGAAGACTTTTGGCGACTAAAACAGTTTAGTAGCCAAATGTGTACTTATTGGCGACTAAAAATCAGATCAGTCGCTGATTACATGGGTTTTAGCGACTAAAACAATTTTAGTAGCCAAAAGTGAAGGTTTTTGGCGACTAAAAAAGATTAGTAGCCAAAAGTATAGGCTTTGGCGACTAAAATATGGTTTGGTCGCCGATTGTAGGTGTTTTACCGACAAAAAAAAATGTTGTAGCCAAAAGTAAAGGTTTTTGGTTACTAAAAAATTTTTAGTAGCTAAAAGTGGACAATTGGCGACTAAAATTGAGTTTAGTCGGCAAAAGTGGCGGTTTTGGCGACTAAAAATTAGTTTAGTCTCCGAAAGTGGTTATTTTTAGACGGAAATTAATTTTTTTAGCGACTAAATTATTGGTAGTAGCCAAAACTAAGGTTTTTGACGACTAAAAAAAACTTTAGTCGCCAAAAGTGGCTCCCTTTTTTTTTAATAATTAATTTATTTTTTACATAAATTAATATTGAATAAAAATAATTATATTTATATATATAGTTTTAAATTAATACGGGTCAATATACTATATAAATAATATATATTGCATATATATTCATGTGATGTGTTGGTAAAGGTCTAGAAAGTAGAAGGTCCGCGGTTCGACTCTCAAAACAAGCAAAAAGTTGGTAATTTTTTTTTCTTCACGGAAGCACCTTTGGCGACTAAAATTATTAGTCGCCAAAAGTCTTTAGTTTGGCGACTAAATGGATTAGTCGGCGATTTAGTGAGTATTGGCGACTAAAGGATTAGTCGCTAAATGTATGATTTTGAAAAGTGTAAATCACTATTGGCGACTAAAATGTTGGTCGCGAAAGAGCTGCTTTTTGGCGACTAAAAAAGTTTTAGTCGCCAATACCTCTGCCGACCATCTATACGTGACAAAACTAGCGACTAAAAAAATTAGTCGGGGAAAGTAAAGAGTCGACTTTTGGCGACTAAAAATGAACTTTTGACGACTAAAAATTTAGTCGTCAAAGGTGCTTTTTCTTGTAGTGAAATGAGAGGTGGTGACTAGAGGTGATTGCAAATGGAAGGAGTTGGTCAGAAAAAGTTGTAATTGCGAAAATGGTTTGTTCGCCGCCAGAGATGGAGGGATTTGTCGAAAGGCAGGATGGAAAAGAAAAGAATGAATGAAACTTGTTTTTAAAATATTTTTTATGTATAAGAATTTAGTAAATTTTATATTTTTTTATAATCTTTAAAAACGAAAAAAAAAAATAGCACTATGCTCACTGGCTACTCAGTTTTGCTAGTTTAGTATGAGATATCATAATAAAATAATAGGCCACTTTTTTTTTTCCTTTCAAAAAAATAAAAAATAAAATATTAATTGGAATGTCCTTCCTTGAAATAATAAAAAATAAATAAAATAAAAAACTTCCATAATTTTGAGTAATTACACTCACAGTCACATCTCTTCTAATAACATATATATTAAACCTTCGTTTGGCATAGAAGGATTTTGGGCTTTTTGGTTAAAATAACCGTAAAAAGATAAAATAAGATTTTTAGTTTAATAAGACAAAATATCACATTCAAATCATAATCATTTTATTTTTTCTTTTACAAAAGTTAGAAAAACCAAAAAAAATATCTCAAACGAGGTTTTTTAGTCTCAGGTTAAAATAGCCAAAAAATTAAAAAGCCAAAAACCCAACCCATATCCCAAACCAACCCAACATTGTTAACAATTATGGTTACATTATTTTTTTTATCCTTATGTTGTTATTTGTCAAAAGACCCCTTTGTATCAAAACCAGCTAATTGTAATTAAGTAATCTCTAAAAAATATCTACCATCGATAAAAATATAATTTTAACTCGTCAGTTAACTAGCTTTTTATTTCTAAATTTATTTAAAATAAATTGACAAAATAGTGGTACTGCTAAAAAATTGATAATTTTCCAATAAAATGGGACAAAATGTTATGCCTTTCAAATTTTTTTTTTTTTTAAATGGGTATAATTTTGTTAAAATTATAAAATATATTGTAATTTCTTTAAACCTCAAAAGGGTTCAGTGTGTAATTTACTTTAAATAAAAGTTGGATTCTCAATAAGGAAAAGGAGAAGTTATTTTGCTATTAGTGGACATAATTAAAGATTGGGACAATTATAAAAAAAAAAAATCTCAAGGTTTGAGCGTTTAACAAAATAAATCCTCTTTCTAAAAAAAATAAAATAAATTCTAAATTTTTAATTTTATCAATTTAAACTTAATCTTTTGATTTCTTTTCAATTCAAACGATTGGCCTATTTTTGTTAAGTAAAACCGACGAAAAATGAGTATTTTAGTTATTAAACTCAATGTAAATATACATAAAATGTTCAAAATATTATTTTCATTGATTTTAATGACTAAAATATAAAAAAAATTTATCAATTTTACTTAATGAAAATAGACAAATAGTTTAAATTGAAAAAAATAAAAAATTTATAATTTAAATTAATAAAAGGAAAATTTACCCATAAGTCCTAGTTTTTGAAACGTTGAACCATTTAGTCCTAAAAGTTTTGTTATGCTCAATTTAGTCCCATTTTTACATCAGCATGATGTAAATGATGTAAATGATCTGATATTTCATTCTATAATTTCAAAATTTATTGAAATCTGATGAACATTAGATGTTTTTCATCCTATATTTTCAAACATTATTGAAATTTGATGAACATTAGATGTTTGAAATCTAATGTTTGTAACCTGACTATGATGTTATTAACATTGTATCTGATGTTATTAACATTGTAATGGGACCTTTCAGTCTATAAGAAAACTTTTAAGACTAAACAGTGCATAAGTTATTAATTTGGGATTTATTGGTGCATCCCCTTAATAAAATTAAAAATTTATTTTGTTATAAAGTTCAAACTAAGAGATTTCTTTTGTAATGTCGCTAAAGATTTTATGGAGACTTTGTCTGGCATCATTGCAAGTCAATTATTCCAACAATTAATTAACAATAACTAAAGAAAGGAGGGTTTAATATAATTATCATTACCTCTGCTTAATTAATTTAATAGAAAAAGCATATCACACCATCAATATAAGTATACATATTTTAAGAGAAAAATTTATATTCTCTCAAGCACTGGACTATATCTATAAAGAATGGTTCTCCTCTTCTGTACCATGAGCAAATCTGATTTCAATGAATTAAAATATACAATGTCTTTTTCCATTTCCCTACAACTCCACATGGGCTGTTTTATTCTGGGGTCACTTATTTTCATTTTTTTTTTTTTTTTTAAAATATCTCTAAAATGACCCATCATTGATTAACTAAACATTAAAAAAGTGGGCTCATAAGTCTGATTTTCTTCCTTCATCTTGTGAGGGTGGTCATGGTCCGATGGTTTGCCCAATTCGCCCAACCTACCTTAATATTTTTAGAGTTTAGAAAAATATTTAACTTGTCGGATCAAGCTTAACTAAGATTTTATACCCATTTAATATCTGAGTTAGGCTTGAGATAAGGAATTTTAGCACAACCAACATCCTATCCATTCATTGAATATTAATTGCAATTTTATATTATTTTAGCTATAAATAAAGTAGAAAAAATGTAAAAGACAAAAAAGTATATACTTCTTTCTAAAGTTTAGATTAAAATATTTATTAAAAGACTATATTTATTTTACCATTGGATTTTGTTAATGTTTTAAATTTAAATAATAATTAAGAGGATTTAAATAATTTAATATCCCTTCAATAAAAATAAAAAATAAAAAATTAATATCTCATATTTAGTGGGTTAAGTGGGCCGACTTGGGATTTAGAAGTTATTTTAAGGTTGGGTTTGAGATGACTAGATTATGCCTAGAAGTTATTTTAGGGTTGGGTCTGAGATGACTAGATTATGCCTAATGTTAAGTCGAATTAGGCTTGAGATGACATATATTCTCCTATTATATAGTGCAATTCCAAAAGGAACTTGGCCGGACTCGAGGTTTGTCCACCTCTACTTACAATTGAGTTTATTTATTAAAATGTCTTTAGAAAAAATATATATATATATATATAAATTTATCAAATTAGCTTATTTGTTTTTTTTGGCTTTTTTTAATTTTTGAAAAGTTAATAAGTTTGGGAAGTTACTAAAAAATTTACAGTAATTTTTAATAAGTAAAATAAATTGATGTGATAGTTGACTTTTTTAAAAGGTAAGAAACGACTTACTTTTCGACTTTTTTTTAGCAAAGGTTGACATTTTTCAATTAGGGTGTGTTTAGTTTGTGTTTGTAGAATAATTTTTGTGATAAAAAGTATGAAAACTTGTTTGATTTGCTTTTTTTCAGAAATGATTTTGAAAAATTGTTTTGGGAAGAGAATTTTAAAAAAAGTGATTGATTTGATATATATGAGAGAGAGTGTGATTTTGAAAAGTAGGTAACCAAACAAAATTTTGAGATTTTTTTTGAAAAAATTTGTTTGGTTTGATTACTCTTGAAAATTTGTTTGTAGAGAATTTTTTCCAAAATTTTTTCTGAAAAACAAACCAAACAAGGCCTTTTTTTTTTGGGTCATGTTACCTCTCTATCATTTTGCACATCCTTTTGTAAAAAATAAAAAATACACTAAACTAGCTAATTCCCAAATAAATTGTAGGTATTAACAAAATCAAACCCTAATTTGGGTCCAGTTTTTTCTATTTAGTCAATCAATGATGAGTCATTTCAGTGATGGTTTTAAGAAAATAAAATAAATTAGTTGATTAGAACAGTTTGACGGGAAATAACCAACAAAAATAAAGAGAATTTTGTTCATCGACCTATCACATGACGTGAATGAACAAAATTATTTATCACTATAATTGATTTGCTGTAGGCCCTAAATGAATTTCGTCCCTCTGTTGTGTTGTGGAGAATCCCTTTTGATGGACAGCAAGTGAATCATTTTCCTCCATTTTTATGTCCTTTTTGATTCATTATCACTAGTAGGTGTCACATTCAATCAACGGGTTATTAAAAGGTCTTGAATTTCACTCTTAAAAGTAAAATTAAGAGACAAGTCTTAAGTTCTTGTAAGGAGAGGGTTTGAGTTAAACTCTCCTACAATACTAATTTAAAAATTAATTATTAACTTTCGTTAATAAAAAAGAAAAAAAAAGAAAGAAAGTGTCACATTCAATTTAACCCTCTAATTATTTTATTATACAGACCACTAAATTATTAATCTTTTAAATCATTTTTAGTGGGTCACATCAAACAAAAATATGAGTAAAGGTCTTACATTTTTATTTTCTTCTTGCGAAGGTTGGGTCTCAACCAATAATGGGCAAAATACAAAATAATGTAGTGGACTTAGACCACTAAATGACTTGATTCTAATGTTTCTCCGAGTCTGAGATCAATTAAGGCCAAGTTTGGCATATAGTCAAAAAGTTAAAAAGTCAAAAAATTATTTAAAAAGTTAAAAAGTTAACACTATTCACCAAAAGTCAACAATTACGGCTGCACAACTCTCAAGTCGAATTTTTCCCTACAAATCAATTTTTACAATTTTTATTACACATTTTTTCATAAAAAGTCAAAAAGTTAACCCAAATATCCATATTTTCAACCTCCATTTTTTAGTCCAAAAAGATAAAAAGTACACTTATTTAGGACACTCCAAACAACCCCTGACATTTCAGATTTGGATTGGAGTCTAAAAATATAAATATGGGAATTCAACGGTTAAACTGAATCATAATTGACAATATTTCCAAGTGGAAATTGAACTGCATAATAGAAATAATATAAACCTATTTTGGAAAGATGGTAAAAAGTAATTTTTTGACTTTTAATTAAGTTTTTGACTTTTTTAGACAAATGATTTGAGAAGTTGGTAAAAAGTTACTTTTGGCTTTTTTGATTAATATTTGTTTATGATTTCAAATCACAATAAAATGACCAAATTACTCCCATGTAATTTAAAATATTTACAACTTCATCCATATAGCACATTTTGACTCATGAGGGGTAGAATTGTAATTTTATCATTGGCTAAAAACCAACTTTTGACTTTTGCTACAAACCAAAAAAATTGACTAAAAACTAGTGTGGGATTGGAAAGCATGAAACTAGTTCATTGTAATAATTGTATCCATGAACACCGGACAAGGTCTTCTACTCTTTTTTTATACTAGTGGTTGGAAATGTGTGTTGCACGTGATACGTAATTTTTTTATCAACTGTTAATATTGTATTATGCGTGTCTCTTAAATTAGTCTATGATATGTATATAAAATATGGAGACTTGTATGGATAAATTAATCTATATTCAAAATACAACTTGGTTGAAGAATTGAAATCATAAATAAGAAATTTTATAAACATAAACATTAATTTATAGCTAGATCATTAAGATCACAATCTTATTTTAAACAATAAACAATAAGAAGGTCTTTTAAATATATAGTATTACACAAATATTTTTTTATCAACTTTTCACTTTACTTTTTCATAATCCGTAATACAATTGAAGATATGAAACTAATTACACAATTTTATTTAATAGTTTATCTCATAATACAAATTCATTAAACCCACTATTACATATTATTTGCATACTATTGGTGTAAGAATGCATTAATATCAAAATATAATACATTTTTATACATCAAGAGTTATAGAGTTTCGCTTTCTATGCTACGAATATCTTGCATGATGAAAAATACAACATTAATCATTAGTATATTTTTATTTTATGTAGAAATGTGGACACTACAACAATTCGCACTTTTCGCGATCAAATTTGGCGACTAAAATGAATTTAGTCGCCAAAAGTCAGCCCTTTGGCGACTAAAATTTGTATTGGTCGGCAATGGTTCATATTTTAGCTACTAAAATTTTTTAGTAGCCGTATATTACTTATTGGCGACTAAAAATGCAATTAGTAGCTAAAAAGTGACCCAATAAGCGACTAAAAAGTAGTTAGTTGCTAAAAAGCGCCCAATAGGCGACTAAAATACAATTAGTCGTTAAAAAGTTACTCAATACGTGACAAAAAAACCACTTAGTCGCTAAAAAATACCCAATAGGCGACTAAAAGACATATTAGTCGGCGTTAGTTTTGATTTTTTGCTACAAACATATATGTAGTCGTTGTATACTACTTTTTGCCTACTAAAACAAATTTAGTCGGCAAACATCATGCATAATATTTAATATTAATCTTTGGCAACTAAAATTTAGTCGGTAAATATTTATTTTCGGTGACCAAAAATGTTTTAGTCGTGGAATAATATTTTTTGGCTACTAAAATAGTTTAGTCGCCAAATAATTAACATTGTTTTACTTTTATTTTTAGCTACAAAAAAGTCTGGTCGGCAAAGGTTATTTTCAGTGATCAAAATGATTTCAGCAATAAAATTAAATTTTTTTGGTGGGAACACAATTTTGCCGCCTAATTTTGGATTATGTTTATTTTTTTTTTTAATTGCTCTATATGTATCGATACATACACCAAAGGAAAAACTAATCAACACATTGTTTGCTCTCACTCCAGTCGAACTGCCTATCGCTCTCCGTTGCTCACCGTCTCAAGCCCATTGATTTTGATTTAGGCATTTCTTTCTCTCTCTCTCTCTCTCTCTCTCTCTCTCTTCCTCTATTTTCCCATTTCACTATAGCTCTAGGGGTTTTTTTTTTTTGTTTTGTTTTTTTTTTTTTGTTTTTCATGCTGTAGGAGTTTCATTTCTAGGAAACGAGTAAATTGGTTATGATTTTTGTTTAAGATTTAGGGTTTTTTTTGTTTTGTATTTTTTTTTTTTTGGATGCAGAGGCTAGATCTCTCTTGCTAAATAATGAATATATTCATGGAGATTTGAAGTATTTTACCCTCAACTTAGAAACATAGTTCATTCCATAAACAACATTCAACCGATTGTTCTATTCCCGAAACAACATTCATCATGCAAATTGCTGTCAATCTGGTTCAAGAAACAGACGAGGTATGCCCCTTCTTCAACTTCCATATGCCATTAGTTGTACAATCCAATTCTTAATTTCATTATTCTATGGTTGCTTGATTGAGAACTCTCTTGGCTCTCTATGTTTGAGTTTGGTTTGTCCTTATATTGAATTGGATTCGTAATTGTTGATTTGTACTTTTCATACATTTGTTCTTTCCCATGAATTTGTTCTTCCTGTTACATCTTTCGCCCTCCAACTGTTTGATGCAATGCCCGAATCAAAAACTGCTCATCTTCTTCTTCTACTTCTTCTGTTGTATTCTAAAGTCACATATTGGTTTGGGTTTTAATATTTAATAAATTTATTTGTTATTCCTCTAGACCCAAGAAAGAATATCATGAAACAAGAGAGAATAAAATTAAGAATCCAAAAACTGCTGTATGGCTGCTAAAATGTGATTGTAAAGCAAAGTTCTGATCATTTTCATCCACTCCTATCTGAAGAAAAAAAAAAACAAGTAGATTAATATGAGAACAACTCATACACAGACAAAAATATTCTTAGGGTATGTATTGATTTTAATAGCTTTCAGAATTGCAAAATGTCAAACTATACAATCAATGGCTTTGGCTACACCTTTCATTTCTTTTCAAGATTTCAAATTTGGCTAGTGTTTTTTGACAGGGAAGAACCATATATTGAGATGGGATTTCAATTTTAACGTTTTAATTAAATGGATCAAACCTACATTTTTTTCCACTTGGGTGGATTTTCAATAATTGTCATGAAAAGATTATATTATAAATGCAAATGTGGTGGTATCTTCTGATTATTTTCAAGTGGGTTAGATAAAACTCCAAACAAAAAAAAAAAAAAAAGAGTTATTTTGAACCAGAAGAGAGGTAGTAGTCATACTTACACATTGATATGTAGATGTTCAAGGAAGTAAATTGCCAAATAGTTATTTTGAAGATGCATATGTTCATACTGCTTATAGATTATAAAGAGAATCAGAGATATAGTATTTTGTATTCAATGAATTCAATTATAATGATGTTAGCCTTTTTATACAAATCTAATAATCTCTGTTTAACCTAACCATAACCACCTAACCTGACTATAACTACTTAACCAAACTATAGTTAATCTCTAGCAAACTAACAACTCAATTACAACTTGCTTTGGAATACAGACGTGCTTAATATTGGGACTGCTGCTGATGCTGCAACTGCTGCAACTCTGTTCTCAGCTATGGCCTTGGCTGTGGTTGCTGTGGCCTTGGTTGTTGCTGTAGCTGCTGCAGCTCTAGTTGGTTTGGCATAATCTATATAATCCATATTTTTATCTTTTTATCTTTTTTCCATCACATCACCTCTCTACTTTTCTGCACATCTTTTCATAAAAAGACAGAAAGTGCACTTTTTTAGGACACCCCAAACCAACCCGCAAACTTTGTTCTGAGCTGTGGCCTTGGCTGCAGCTGAGCTGGCATATTAGATTATTGGCAAGTTGTAACGCTAATAGTAGCTTTGAAATTAATCTTTCTGAAGGATGATAAGAAGTGGCATTTTAAAGGTTATTTTGTATTTATTTGGCAAATCAAATGACAAGCATGAGTTGCCCAAGATTGTTTGTGTGGCAAGTGATGTTGCCTCTCATTTTAGTTATTTGACACCTTGGGGTGCAAGAGCAAAGTGTGCTTCTTCTTCAATATCTTGGGTGTATATCTAGTATTAAGCTACACTTTTGATTTATCTACTTTATTGACAATTTTTTTTATTGTTAAGGTTTTATTTTTTTGACTTAATTTTTACGTTCCTATCCTGAAAAATATGTTTTGTAAAAGATTTGGTGTCCTGATAAATTGGCAGTTAAAGTTACTCTTAAGACATCAGGACATGTCCTGTTTGATAAGTATAAGTTGAGTAAGATTATGAATTCTATAAGACTAAGAGATAGGTTAAGTAGGATTAAGTAATATAATTACTAGTACAGTGATATTAAATTAGAGATATAAAACGAATTTTTCATGTTGGTTATGTATATGAAATTCTGTAAGACACTTCACTATATAAAGGAGCTTTTGTTGTTTATAACAAGGACAAAATCATATTTCGTTACTTAATTCTATGAGATTGGATTAATAATAGCATGTACTATTTTTGAATTCACCAATTTCAAAAGATTTATGGTTCCATATATATGTGATTGTTTATCCGGTGCTACTTTTTGGGAAAAGTAACATAAAAAAAAATAAATAAATGAATAAGATTTTGGAGCTCTTTGCATATATCTATGTGAATTAGCAATACATATATCATCAAAACCTTCCATCATTTCAATCAACAATGTTCAATGTTATGAACAGTGGTTTATCATCATCATCATCATTATATTATCATCATCATTATCAACAACAAACCAATAAGAAGAGGCAATGACAAAACATATTAAGTAGGATTAGTGAGACGCATGGGGTGGTCCATCAATAGCTTGGGCAACCATGGCAAGCTGAAACTGCCTCATAGAAATTGAAGGAAAATATAGTATTTCAGGCGCTATGAGGTTCTCCTAACTGCCTTTCATAGGATTGTTGGTGTTGTTTGTAGTAGTAGTAGTTCCATCCCATCTTATGTGTGTAATCTCTATCTCTATTTCCATCTATTCCTTATAAACTTGATCAGAAAATTCTTCATTTGTATACCCAGTTCAAAGTTTGGGGTTTTCACTCAAGTGAGGCATGTTTTGTGAGACATGTCTTGTTTATTAGAAAATGGGTTTTGTATATCATTTTCAATGTTGATAATGGGTTTTGTTTTCTATTGTTTTTGTTTCCAGACTTTGAATAGATTTTGATTCGTAATATTAGAAGACTTAGCAGCAGAACACCTAGTGTTTGGATACTCTGAAGGACTTCATTATGATGTGGAAAAGGTAAGAACATGTTTTCTATAAAAAATTCACTTTCCCTAAATTGATTACGGTAAATTAAATGGTTGAACAGAGTACATAAATGATTGGGTTTCACATAGAGTAAATTAACACAACAAGATTGTGTAAATTTTATGAAGCCTAACAAGATTAGTAATGCAATTCAATTTCCTTCCAACCTGTTTTGAGACTAGGAACTACATACATTCATTTAAGTTAATTGAAAAAAAAAAATAAAGATAATCCAACTTAGTCGAAAAATGGCGTTCGAGAGGCAAAAATGTAAAACAGCCCCTGAACCGCTCTATGGATATCACGGGTAGCTTCCACATGACACATAGGACCTATGGGAACAAACGGGATGTAATTAGCACACGTAGGTTGGGAGTTGGAGTAAAAAATGCCTTAAACCTAGTCGAAAAACAGTGTTCGAGGGGCGAAAATGCAAAACAGCCCCCAAACCACTATATGAATGTCATAGGCAGCTTTCTCGTGCCAAATAGAACCTATGACAATAGATGGCATGTAATTAGCACACCTAGGCTGGGAGTTAAAGCTGAAAACGCCTTAAACTTAGTCAAAAAAGGACGTTCGGGAGGTGAAAATGCAAAATAGCCCCCAAATCAATACATGGATGTTACGGGCAGTATCCTCGTGACAAATAGGACCTATGGCAACAGACGGCATGCAATTAGCACTCTTGAAACCTACTTCAGTTCTCTACTGATGTATTTTTTTAATTATCTTTTGGTATGTCTGTATTTTTATGGATTCACTCTTGAAAGTCTTTAGCTTCCTGCAACTTGTGGAAAGTGTTGGTGTTGAAAGGATTTCTATGCTACTCTTTGGCACTTTTCTGTACTTACACCTGGGTTATAGCCTGTTAAGATTCAAATTGTTGATCATAAAGGTATTGAAAGAAAATTTCAAAATGTATTGTGCTTGGTCAATATTGTTGTTGGCTGCTTTGGCCTGGTGCTTGGTCTTTGTGGGTAGCTAACTAAACATATATATTTTTTTCCTTTTGTAATGCTTTGGTCTGGTGATACAAGTTAGTGGCAGAGACACCACGTGAGCTACTAAGGTATTTGATCTTGTTGTCATGTATCTCTGTATCATTCTTGAAACATGTTTTCTTGGGCTTTTTCTTTGTTTTCTCATCCTTGGTTTTTCCCTTTATGTTGCAGTTAATTGGCTTTGAATTATATACAAATCCAATGGTTAGATCATCTTTAATTCAGAAACAGAGTATTCTTTTGAAAGAGAAAGAGACTAACATGGTCTACAAGGTGAACAATCTTGGGAGCTGGGTTTTGTGGTTTCATTTCTTGCTTACACAAGGGTTGTCAAAGTAGAAAAAAGAAATAGAGCCAATAGGTTATAACTCTCTGCATAGTTGGGCTAAATGGCAAGTTAAATAAATTCAGGGTTGAGATTTAATGGTTGTTCCTGAGATTAGATCCTACTGATTTCATGCTAAAACTAAAGTTTGCTAGCCACCCAAAAACAGTTACATGCTTTCTGGTATACAAGAGTTACAATGACATAAATAGAAGGAAAATGAGTCTGCCTTCGTTTATCAATTTAAGTGTTCTAAAACGTCTTAACTTAGTTGAAAAAGGACGTTCCGGGGGCAAAAATTCAAAATAGCCCCCAAACCACCGTATGGCTGTCACGGACAGCTTGCCTATGACAATTAGGACATGTGACAACGAACGGAATGTAATTAAGACCCCGTAGGCTTGGAGTATGAGCCAAAAACACCTTAAATTTAGTCGAAAAAGGGCGTTCTAGGGGTGAAAATTCAAAATAGCCCCTTCACCACCATATGGCTGTCACGGACAGCTTCCCCATGACAATTATGACCTGTGACAGTGGACAAAATGTAATTAGGACCCGTAGGCTTGGAGTTTAAGCCAAAAATGGCTTAAACTTATGACAGCTTCCCCATGACAATTAAACTTAGTGTTTCCTTCCCATTCACTTTGTTGTGTGCCATGTCCTGGAATACAAATATATCAGTTATTGTGCATTACAAAGACAAATAAAGTAGTTTTAACTTTGGTTGGGAGTTAGAGCCGAAAACACCTTAAACTTAATCGAAAAAAGGCATTAAGGAGGCGAAAATGCAAAACAGCCCCCGAATCACTGTACGAATTTCATGGCCACCTTCCCCATCACAAACAGGACCTGTGACAACAGATGGAATATAATTAACACATGTAGTTTGGGAGTTAGAGCCGAAAATACATTAAACTTAACCAAAAAAGGGCATTAAGGGGGCGAAAATGCGAAACAGCCCCCGAACCACCGTATGGATGTCACGACCACCTTCCTTGTGGCAAATAGGAACGGTGACAACAGACGGAATGTAATTAGCACATTTAGGTTGGGAGTTAAAACCGAAAACGCCTTAAACTTAAACGAAAAAGGGCATTACGGGGGCGAAAATGCGAAACAGCCCCCGAACCACCGTACGAATGTCACAGCCACCTTTCCCATCACAAACAGGACTTGTCACAATAGACAGAATGTAATTAGCACATGTAGTTTGGGAGTTAGAGTCGAAAATGCATTAAACTTAACCGAAAAAGGGCGTTACGGGAGCGAAAATGTGAATCAGCCTTTGAACTATTGCACGGATGTCACAGCCACCTTCTCCGTGGCAAACAGGACTTGTGACAACAGACGGAATATAATTAGCACGTGTAGGTTGGGAGTTAGAGCCAAAAACGCTTTAAACTTAACCGAAAAAGGGCGTTAAGGGGGCGAAAATGTGAAACAGCCCCTGAACCACCGTACGGATGTCACAGCCACCTTTATCTACTTTAATTTCCAAGGAATCAAAAAAAAAAAAAATTAAAATTAGGAGGCAAGTCTTAAGTTCTTATAAGGAGAGGGTTTGAGTGAAACTCTCCTACAATACTAATTTAAAAATTAATTATTGTTAGGTCCCTTTATTGTCAAATCCGGGTACAAAACTTTGAGTTGTTAAAGTTATAATTTTTCCTGTATTTTTGTCTTTCCCGCTCGAGCGGGATCATTAGCGCTCGAGCGGAGTTTTGGATCTTTCAATATTTTGTCAGGTCTGTAAAAGTACTGGAGTGTGTGATTTTGCGCTCGAGCGGGATCTCAAGCACTCGAGCAGACCACTGTTTTGTCACACGCATATTTTGCTGAAGTCGCTCGAGCGGGCTATTTGGCGCTCGAGCGAAGATCGCGGACTCAGTTGCCTATTTATATCTGTTTAGGATGTTTTTAGGATTAAGTTTTCCACATCTACTTTGAGGTTTTCTAAGGTGTTCTTGTGGAGAGATTTTGGAGAGTTTTCCTTGATGTTTTGAGAAGAGTTCTCACTCATGATCTAAGATACATACATCAAGGAGTTTGATACTTTAAATTCAAGAGAGAGTTATCTTCAGTGGATTCCGAAGATTCAAACGTATAGTTTCAAAAGGCGTTTGATTCTGTGCATAGTCGTTAATTCGACAAGTGAAGATTGTGGATTCAACTTCAGGATTGATCAGGTCCGAGACGAAGGCGTAGTGAAAGAGTTACAGAAGATTCGAAGACAAATTGACTGAGTTGGGTAATTTGTGTATTATCTTTGTAATCTTTCTTTTTTCAGTAGTGGATTGATTAGTGGCGTTTCGCCCGTGGTTTTTGATTACAATTGAAGGTTCTTCAATTGTGGTTTTTCCACGTAAAAATCGTTTGTGTCGATTTATTAGTTATTCCGAAAAACAAACAATCTAAATCATTTTCGTTAGTGCTTGTTGATTTAGATTGTGTGTTTTGGATTATTGGGATTTGGAATATTTTAATCTTGATCTAATCACGAATCACTTAGGATTTTCAATTGGTATCAGAGCGGGTCACTCTTTGTTTTTATCAAAACTATAGGAGTGTGATTTTGTGTGACTAGTATTATGGATTCTATTCGTGAAGGTAACTCGACTCATAGACCTCCTTTACTCGACGGTACAAACTATTCTTATTGGAAAGCTCGTATGAGAGTGTTTTTAAAATCCATCGATGAGAAAGTTTGGCACTGCGTAATCTATGGGTGGAGTGAACCTATTGTCACCATTGATGGTGTTGATATTCCTAAACCCCTTGATAAATGGGACACAACTGATTACCAAAACTCGAGTTGGAACAGTAAGGCTCTCAATTCCTTGTTTTGCTCCGTCACACCTGAAGAGTTTCGTCGATCTGCACGTGTGAGGTGGCAAAAGAGGCTTGGGACATTCTTGAAACGATTCACGAAGGTACTACTTCTGTCAAAAGGTCAAAACTTCAACGTCTCACCTCCGCCTTTGAAACCCTTTTTATGCGGGATGATGAGACGTTTGATGATTTCTATGCAAAACTTAGTGATATCGTTAATTCCTGTTTCACACTCGGTGAAAAAATCCCAGAAGCTAAAGTGGTTGGAAAAATTTTGAGGTCCCTTCCCGATCGGTTCCAATCAAAAGTGACAGCCATTGAGGAGGCTCAGAATGTTGATACCCTCAAGCTTGATCAATTGGTTGGAAACTTGTAGACTTATGAAGCCCACCAGATTTCAAAGAAAAAACAAAAAGATAGTGTGGCTTTCACTAGTGCTCATGAGACTGCAAAAACTCCGGAGACTGAATTTGATTTAGAGTCTGAGATGACGGCTATGCTTACAAAACAGTTTAAAAAAATTTTGAAGAAAAAGAAGCCTAATTTCAGAGACCCTATTTCAAAAGACAAGAGTAATGAAAAACCCAAAACTTTTCCACCAAAATTTGCTCAAAAAACTGAAAAGAAGATTGTAAAGGGGCAAGGGGTAAAGTGCTATGAATGTCAAGGGTTTGGTCATATTGCCCTTGAATGCCCTTCGAAAAAGAATCGAAAGAAAGTTTACACTGTGACTTGGGATGATGAAAGCGGGTCGGAACAAGAACCCGAAGAACCTGAATCCGGTGAAGACGGGGATAGTGCTTTCATGGCATTTTGGTCCTCTTTCGCTCAACCTCTTCCAAAGCCATCGGATTTAGCTCGTGGTCAGAACTTGCATCATGCTCCCACCTTTGATGGGACTAACTACCTGTATTGGAAAATCAGAATGAAGCTTTTCTGAGAGCTTTTGAACCAGAAGGTTGGCAAGCCATTGAAGAAGATACAAAAGTGCAGACAATCCGGGCAACAGAGAGCCCTGATTACTATTCGTGGAGCAATTTCCTATGAATAACAGCAACGAGTTACTCACTGCACAAAGGCTAAAGACGCATGGGAAATTCTGAGCCAATTCCATGAAAGAGGAGATTCACCTTCCCCACCATCCAGCAACTTCCCTGTCTTAGTTACTAGATTGGATGAAGTCAAGCAGAATGAAGAGCAAAAAGAGAATGATGAAACATCTGAAGACAATGATGAGGTCAATAGCGAAGAACTACAACAAGCTTACGAAAAGCTGTACGAGGAATCTCTGAATTTGTCCAAAATCAACGACAAACTCTCTCTCAAGTTCAAAACATGTGAGAATGAGAATGTCAGCCTGAAAAGAGAACTTGTAGCAGCAAAGCAGAATATCATCAAGATCTCGAGTGACAGGCAAGACTTATGTGGAAAACTACTATCCTGTGAAACCGAAAGGAATGAACTTCTGAAAGTGTATTCCACATATGAAGAAAAGCTTGAAAGTCTTGAGATGTCAAAGCTAAATTGGAAGAGATAGTCTGTCAGAAAGATGAAGAACTTCGTATTGCTAGAGCAACAATCTCCATGTGGAACAAAGGTTCCAAATCTCTAGAAGACATCCTCGGGTCTCAACAAATGGGTTGTGACAAAAGTGGGCTAGGCTATGGTGCGACAGCTCACAAGGGACAGGCCTCTACCTCACATAACCTGAAGACTCAAGCAAAGGGAAAATTGAAGGTAGACCAGGATGATTCCTCTCTTCATCTACCAAAAGGGTAAGATCAACAAAAGGAGGTAAAACCTGTTTTTATTTGTCATCACTGTGGTAGGTATGGCCACATTCGTCCTTACTGTTTTGAACTGTTTGGTAAGGTGTCTCAAAAGGGTAGAAATTCGAATACTTTTTGGGTTAGGAGACAACCTTACATGTCTAGGCGGAATACCAAGATTCATGAGGGTGTTCACAACGCCAAGACATTGACCAAGACCAAAAGGATTTGGGTGAGGAAAGATGATTTGACTTGTTTAGTTGTTCACACTGCCTTAAAAGCACGTGACTCACACATGTGGTATCTTGATAGTGGCTGCTCTCGTCACATGTCCGGTAACAAATCCTACTTCACCTCTCTTGAAAAATATGAAGGAGGAATTGTTACCTTTGGAGATGGCGGCACTTCTAGAGTCATTGGTAAGGGCTCTATCAGTGTTGCTGGTCTTCCCAAGCTGGATAATGCTTTACTTGTTGATGGTCTTAAAGCAAATCTTTTAAGCATTAGTCAAATGTGTGATTCCCATCATGAAGTATTGTTTTCAAAAAATAAATGTGAAATTTTGGATAAAAAGGGAAATACTGTCTTACATGGGGTTCGCACATCTGATAATTGCTATGGGATTGTTACTACTGATGATCTCATTTGTCACTCTGCCATCATAAGTAACATTAATTTGTGGCATCAAAGATTAGGTCACATGAATTTCAAAGACCTAACTAAGATAGCCAACAAAGAGCTTGTGAGAGGAGTACCTAAACTAGGTAAGAATTTGAGCCATGTGTGTGGACCAGGTCCTACTCGCACTGAAAGCATTGGAGGTAAAAGATACATTTTTCTAACTGTTGATGATTTTACTCGGTTTTCTTGGGTAAATTTTTTAAGGGAAAAATCTGATACGTTTGATGCTTTCCAGGCTTTAGTCCTTAAAAGCCAAAATGAACAGGGTGTTTCCATTGGGCGTATCATAAGAATCCGAACTGATCATGGTCGTGAATTTGAAAATAGTTCGTTTTCGGATTTTTGTGATATGCATGGAATTAAGCATGAATTTTCTGCACCTATTACTCCACAACAAAATGGAGTGGTTGAGAGGAAGAACAGAGTTGTTCAAGAAATGGCTAGGGTCATGCTCCTTAGTAAGAACTTCCTCCAAAGTTTTGGGCTGAAGCCCTAAATACTGCTGTTTATGTCATAAATCGCGTGTATTTAAGGCCCGGCACTTTACAAACTCCATATGAATTGTGGAAGGGATTGAAACCTAATGTAAAATACTTCAAAACTTTTGGGAGTAAGTGTTACATCTTCAAAGATAGAGAGCCCTTGGGCAAATTTGACTCCCGAAGTGATGAAGGTATTTTTCTAGGGTATTCAACCAACAGTAGGGCTTTTCGAGTCTATAACCTGCGAACTTCATCTTTAATGGAATCTATCAATGTGGTTATAGATGACACAGGTGCACCTACTCCAGCAACAAATGAGGATGACAATGGTGAGTCTCCAATCTTGGATACTGAACCACAAAATCAAGGAGAAGCTGCGGTCCAATCACAAGAAATTGTTACAGCACCATCCTCACAGGTAAGTTCAAGTCCAAAGAGTGCTCAAAGGGACATCACTCCTGTTGCTTCTGTCACCGCAAGTCCTGAGCTTAAACCATCAGCAAGGGTGAAACTGAATCATCCAGCTCAACAGGTGATTGGAAGTGTTTCGGATCGAATGAAAACCCGAAGACAGATTCGGGATGAGGTATCACATATGTGTTATGTTTCGTTAATTGAACCTAAGAATTTTAAAGAGGCCTTGCTAGATGATAGTTGGGTCAATGCTATGCATGAAGAATTAGGTCAATTTGAACGTAACAAAGTTTGGACTCTAGTTCCCAGACCTAGAGACATGAATGTGATAGGTACCAAGTGGATCTTTAAAAATAAATCTGATGAGAATGGTACTGTTGTTAGGAATAAAGCTAGGTTGGTTGCTCAAGGCTACACACAAGTAGAGGGTGTTGACTATGATGAGACGTTTGCCCCAGTTGCACGTCTCGAATCTATTCGTATTTTGCTTGGTGTTGCATGTTTTCTTGGCTTTAAATTGTTTCAAATGGATGTGAAAAGTGCCTTTCTGAATGGGTACTTGAAAGAAGAGGCATATGTTGAGCAACCAAAAGGGTTTGAGGACCCTAAATGTCCTAATCATGTCTACAAGTTAGACAAGGCTTTGTATGGGTTGAAACAAGCCCCTCGGGCTTGGTATGATAGACTTACTACCTTTCTTCTTGATAATGATTTTCAAAGGGGTAGTGTGGATAAGACCTTATTTGTGAAACATACTAAGTCTCATATTCTTGTTGCTCAGATATATGTTGATGATATTGTGTTTGGATCTACTGCTGAACATCTTGTGAAATATTTTTCGGATTGCATGACACATGAGTTTGAGATGAGCATGATGGGGAGTTGTTTATTTCTTGGGTCTTCAAATTAAACAGTCTCCTTCGGGTATGTTTGTTTCTCAGTCTAAGTATGCCAAAAATCTTGTGTCCAAGTTTGGTCTTGAGTCTGCCAAACATGCACGTACTCCCATGAGCACCAGTCTTCACCTCTCCAAAGATTCCTCTGGTATTGATGTTGATCCTACCCTTTATAGGAGTATGATAGGGAGTCTTTTGTATCTGACAGCCAGTCGTCCTGATATTTCTTTTAGTGTCGGTGTTTGTGCCCGTTACCAAGCCAGTCCTAAAGAGTCTCACCTTCTTGCGGTCAAACGCATCATCAAATATGTTAATGGGACCTTGGGGTATGGGGTTTGGTTTTCCACTGATACTACAGCTGAAATTACTGGTTTTTCTGATGCCGACTGGGCAGGGTGTGCTGATGATAGGAAAAGTACATCCGGGGGGTGTTTTTACCTTGGGAATAATCTGGTTTCCTGGCATAGTAAAAAGCAAAATGCCATCTCTCTTTCGACTGCTGAGGCTGAGTACATTGCTGCAGGGAGTTGTTGTGCACAAATGTTGTGGATGAAGCAAATGCTTCATGATTATGGGATAGAACAAAACACTCTCACTCTTTTTTGTGATAACACAAGTGCCATAAACATTTCAAAAAATCCTGTCCAACACTCTCGCACCAAACATATTGACATTCGTCATCATTTTATTCGAGAGTTAGTGGAAGAGGGCCTTGTTGTTCTTGAACATATACCCACTGAGCATCAAAAAGCTGATATTTTTACAAAACCCCTTGATCTTCTTCGGTTTGAGTTCCTTAGAAAGACCTTGGGTGTCATGCTCGATCACTAGAGTGTTACTTGTTCCTTGAGTAGGTGTAAGTGTTTTGCCTTATTTGTGCTTGGATGCCATAATCTCATTATCATTGATATCTGTTTTTCTTGCATCCAACTTTTTTATGTACACTACTCATGCTGCTTACAAGATCTCATTGTTCATTGTTCATAGCTCATTTTGAATGCCCATGCTCATTAACCTCATGATCTCATTCTGTACACATCCTTGAGATAAATTGCTGCAGGGGTTTCCGCACAAGTGATCAAAGTTCTCTATGGACCACTAACAGTGTTTCTTGTACTTTTACAGTGGAATTGACCGATACTAGTATATCATGGGTGATGTTGAGTCTCTTAACCATCTACCATCTGTTTTCACTTCCACGGTTTCTCCCTCAGTTCCTTGAAGTCCGGGCATTAGGAAAAGGCTACCTCAGAGGCACCAACCAGGCCATCCTTTATGATTTCATTCTTCTCTGGTTTGGTTTCCATACTCTTGAGCGTGAATGCCACCAGTGAGTGCCCACAAGAAAGAAAAAGTCAAAAAAAAAAAAAAATAAAAAAAAAAAAAAGGACTCATTGATTGAGGGGGAGCCTCCGCATTTACTCAACAAATACCCCGTGATTCCTAGTGGTTTGACTTTTCTCTGTGATGTTCAGTTACTCTTGCTAGAGGTCCAGCCATCCGATCACTACTAGGATTAACTCTAGCTCAGTGGACTCTCATGGATTGCACACACACACTTTATTTTGTGAGCTCTCATGTTGGAGTTTGAGTTGTACATTCTTATGTAGTTTATGATCACTGATTATATTTTATCTGCTTTGCTCATGATTTCCAGTGTCATTATTTTTTAAACATTGCAAGTTTACAGAATTCATGAATTGCAGATTATTTCATCTTAGTATTCTTTTTGGCCAAATATGATCATCTACTTTTGTTCCAGGTCTCTCTTCTAGATATTGAGTATCTAGTTTTTATTTTTTAAAAAAAAAAAAAAAACTCTCCACTCTAGCGTATTGTTTACCGCTCGAGCGTATTTTTTAGACCTGCAGCACTTCGTTCTTGGTTTTACAGTTCTGAGAGGGGTAAATTTGTGCTCAAGCGTCCTTCTTAGAGCTCGAGCGGGTATCTGCATGTTTTAACCCACGCTCGAGCGTTAAACTTTACGCTCGAGCGAACCAATTTTGTATAAAACTCCCTTCCTCGACTCTTCAGGTCATTTTTTTTTCCCTCTTTTCAAATTCTTCGACCTAGGGTTTGGCTTGTGCAAAGTGTTGGGTTCGATTCCACCTTCCTTCTTCCTTTTCCTTGTCGATTCCACCTTGGTGAGTGCTTTTCTCTCTTCTTCCCTATTTTTTTTGTAATTTCGGCTAGAATGGGGGTTGGATTTGGGGTTTTTGGGTGTTTTGCATCTAGTTTTTTTTTCCTTTCTCTCACACACTTTCACTGAGTCGACAGTTCTTGTTCATGGTGGATTTCATTTTTTTTTTGTGTTTTGTTGTGTCTTAGACCTGGGGTTTCTGATTGTTTCTTTTTGTGTGGTCTCATGTCTTCATGATTTTTGTTGGGTTTGAGTTCGAATGTGCTCACTTGGGTATCCAATAGTGTTGATTTGGGGGGTATTGGTTCTGTTTTACAAGCTCTTTGGTCTCATGCTTGATGTTTAACATTGCTCTTATGCCCTCAGTCTGCACTCTATATACTTCTTTGTGCATGTGCATTTTTTCATACTGCTATACTGAGACTTGATTTTGCTATCTCATGCTTTGAGCTTGTCTTTACCACTTCTTGTCCTGAACTCTGTCCTCACTATTATGAATTGTGGTTGTTGATTTAATTCTTCTGATATTCTCATTGTCACCTGTTACTAATGGTTTGCTTTGATCTTTGTTTGGTTTGGTTTTTGAATTTGTTGGGTTTTTGGGTTGTAGTTGTGTCTCACCTCATCATGTCTGCCCCTAAGCGCCGAAAGGCCACAGCGTCTCGTCCTGCCTTTAATACTGAGAGGTTTCAGACAGCCAAACAGGCCAAATTGTTTCATAAATCTTTTGAGGCTCTGACTGTTCAATTAGAACGTAATGTCCAGCCTAATACCTTCGAGTCCATACACATCCGTCCATTGTTTGACCCCCTTGGTGGTGATTTGGTGTTGTTTTTTTCTGGGCGTCAAAATCTCGACTGGGTTCGCGAATTTTACTATAATATTGAGCAAATTAGTGACATTGAGCCTTCATTCACTACTTGGGTTCGGTCCAAATCCATTTCTGTCACACATGATCTCATTCACCAGCTTCTTAAGATTGAGAGAGTCTCTCCTATGTACTATTCTTTTCCAGTTCCAGGCCGTCCTACCTGTGATTTTAATCATGTGACTGAGGTGTTATGTGGTGCTTCCCGTCCTTGGCCACGGGTGCCTTGATTAAACAGTTTGAACTCCTTCCGGAGTTTAGACTGCTTAATCTTATTGTTTGTGCCAACATCCTTATGACCACTCACTCCTCTGAAATTAATCAAGACCAAGGATTTGTTTTGTTTTGTCTCTCCCGTCACATGTCCATAGATCTCGCCACCCTGATTATTAAAAAGATGATAGGTGTTTTTGGGAATAAACAGTTAGGCCTTCCTTATGGTTGTATGATCAACCGTCTTTTGTCTTCTCTTGAGGTTCCGGTGTTTGAGGATGATGAGTTTGCCTTCCCCTCCAGACCATTCACTAAAAAGACCGTGTCTCAAAGTCGGGCTCATGTTAAGGGGGAGTCCTCTCGAGCAGGTCCTTCTGCAGGTGTAGCCGCTGGACTAGCTAAGGAGGCCGAGTTTGATGCTGCCGCTGCAGATGGTGAGGAGGCTGCTGTTCCACCTCGAGCTCTTCATGATCAGCTTCAGCATTTCGAGGAGGCTATGACCCGGCGGTTAGACTTTCTGGATGCACGCTTCGATGCGTTTGATGGCCGTCTTGGTCATTGGAGTAGACTGCCTTCCAGACTACCACTCAGCTCGCACACATCATTTCCCTACTTCAAATTCAGTAGCCTCCACCTCCTCCTGATGTATGATCTTTGTGTTTTCTTGTTGCTTCCCGGCCAAAAAGGGGGAGAGTTTTTGGTACATCTTTTGTACATGACATTGGACATATATTGGTGGTACATCTTTTGTCATTTTGATATTTGGATATTTTTTTTATGACATTGGACATATATTGGTGGTACATCTTTTGTCATTTTGATATTTGGATATTTTGTTGGCATGATACATTGGTATTTTGGATATTTGGATAGCATGATACATTCCAGTTGCTTTGCTATTATTGTGGATATCATTGTATATTTTTTCTATCTTCTTATGTTATTCCATAGTTTTGTTTGTTTTGGTGTGTTGGTTGTTATTACGCAGATGAATATTGAATGAAGTTGGATGGATGGATTGTTCATGGCAGGATTGTTTGATAATCAAGTTTTTCAAGTTTTTTTTTTTCCTTTGTTTTTAATCTTGTCTAGTGCATGTGTTTAAGGAAAAATGTTTAGAAAGGTTTTGTCCGGGAATTGACAAAGGGGGAGATTGTTAGGTTCCTTTATTGTCAAATCCGGGTACAAAACTTTGAGTTGTTAAAGTTGTAATTTTTCCTGTATTTTTGTCTTTCCCGCTCTAGCGGGATCATTAGCGCTCGAGCGGAGTTTTGGATCTCTCAGTATTTTGTCAGGTCTGTAAAAGTACTAGAGTGTGTGATTTTGCGCTCGAGCGGACCACTGTTTTGTTACACGCATATTTTGCTGAAGCCACTCGAGTGGGCTGTTGGGCGCTCGAGCGAAGATCGCGGACTCAGTTGCCTATTTATATCTGTTTAGGATGTTTTTAGGATTAAGTTTTCCAGATCTACTTTGAGGTTTTCTAAGGTGTTCTTGTGGAGAGATTTTGGAGAGTTTTCCTTGATGTTTTGAGAAGAGTTCTCACTCATGATCTAAGATACATACATCAAGGAGTTTGATACTTTAAATTCAAGAGAGAGTTATCTTTGGTGGATTCTGAAGATTCAAACGTATAGTTTCAAAAGGCGTTTGATTCTGTACGTAGTCGTTAATTCGACAAGTGAAGATTGTGGATTCAACTTCAGGATTGATCAGTTCCGAGACGAAGGCGTGGTGAAAGAGTTACAGAAAATTCGAAGACAAATTGACTGAGTTGGGTAATTTGTGTATTATTTTTGTAATCTTTCTTTCTTTAGTAATGGATTGATTAGTGGCGTTTCGCTAGTGGTTTTTGATTACAATTGAAGGTTCTTCAATTGTGGTTTTTCCACGTAAAAATCGTTTGTGTCGATTTATTATTTATTCCGAAAAACAAACAATCTAAATCACTTTCGTTAGTGCTTGTTGATTTAGATTGTGTGTTTTGGATTATTGGGATTTGGAATATTTTAATCTTGATTTAATCACGAATCACTTAGGATTTTCAATTATTAACTTTCATTAAAAGAAAAAGAAAAAGAAAAAAAGAAAATGTGACATTCAATTTAACCCTCTAATTATTTTATTATACAGACCACTAAATTATTAATCTTTTAAATCATTTTTAATGGGTCACATCAAATAAAAATATGAGTAAAGGTCTTACATTTTCATTTTCTTCTTGCAAAGGTTGGGTCTCAACCAATAATGGGCAAAATACAAAATAATGTAGTGGACTTAGACCACTGAATGACTTGATTCTAATGTTTCACTGAGTCTAAGATCACTTAAACTATTGACATTTAACTTGTCTTTTCGTTAATGCCACGACCTTCACTCATTTCAGTAGCAGTCGCCAACCACCACAACCGCCATTGCCAAAAATCGCCACACCCTTGTTGACAATACTTCTCCATTGCCACCACCATTAAAGAAGAAATTGGATCGATGATAGGAGGTAAAATAGTGAGAAACAGATGAGGGAGAGAGCTGAGAGTTGCTTTGTTTTTTGGGAAATCATTTGTGTGAGAGAGAGGGGGAGAGCAGATATGAAGAAGAGAGATGAGATCGAGATTGAAGATTAGTTTTCTGAGAAATTTCTTAGAGCTTAGGAGAGAGAGAGAGAGAGGGGGGGCTTTGAACAACTATGGAAAAATTGGGAAAGTGGGACAGTTTGTCTCAAACTCTGTGATAACGTGAGAATTGAGTCACTTTGTATCAAACTCCAAAGTGATAAAGACAAATGACAAGCGTGGATTTCCAAGGTAAATATAAAAATATTATATGAAGAAAGGTTTGTATTCCCAAGGTAAACCAGTATTTATTTGAATATATATAATATAATATATATCTCGGTCGGTTCAATTTTGATAATTATTTTTCAGATGAATCCATTGACCGACCGTGAGGTAACAAATTTATAGAATATGAAACCATTGCCGACTGTCCAGAGCGACGAATCCGATCGTAGAGCCTCGGTTCTGTTCGGATTGAACGGGTTCATCGGGCCAATCGGTTCCTTGCACACCCCTAATATAAAGTGGCGTCTGATAATAGAGGACTGTCAAGGGGTGTAAGACATGTCTGAGAATCAACCGGAGTAGTGACAATCTTGCGATCGATAAGGCTAGCACGAGCCAAGAGATCAGAAGTATACTTGGTCTGGGTAAGAAAATAACCAAAGTAATCTTGAGAAATTTCCAAGCCAAGAAAGTAGCTAAGCGAACCCAAATCTTTCATCTCAAACTGGCGATTAAGAACTGTTTGAGACTAGAAATACCCACTGTGTTATCTCTAGTAATAATCATATCATCTACATAGAGGAGAAGGAGAATAGTACCACGCTCCATCTTACGGATAAACAAGGCAGAATCACTGGCACTAGAAGAAAAACCAAAGTCTCGAATGGTTGAGTTGAACTTGGCAAACTATGCACGCGAAGCTTGTTTCAAACCATACAAAGCATGGCAGAGTTTGCAAACTTTGTGTGATGGAACAGAAGAACCAGGAGGTGGTTGCATATAAACTTCCTCAGTGAGATCACCATTGAGAAATGCATTTTTGACATCCATCTGATAAAGACTCCAGTGACGAGCAGCAGCAATGACAAGTAAGCAACGAACTGAAGCAAGACGAGCAACAGGAGCAAATGTTTCCTCATAGTCAATCCCATATTCTTGAGTAAATGCCCGGGCGGCAAGGCGAGCTTTGTAATGCTCAATAGAACCATCAAAATGAGTTTTGATCTTGTAAACCCATTTGCAACAAATAGTACGTTTTCCAGGAGGAAGATCAACCACATCCCAGGTATGAGTGTGATCGAAAGCCTGCAGTTCATCGATCATAGCTTGTTGCCAAAGAGGGTTAGAAGAAGCTTCCCAATAAGAAGTAGGTTCATGAGAGCAAAAGGTAGTGGAACCAACAATATAATCATGGAGAAGAATAGAAGGTTGTTGTACCCGTGTAGAATGACGCTCAGGTGGAGGAGGAACCTCAATGGGAGGTGGGGATGGAGGAACCTCCATAGGAGCGGGAGAAGGCCTAGGGCCATCAGCAGACACAAGATCCTCAGGATGGACGATAGGTGTAGGCGGCTGTGGAAGCATGGGGCCAGAATCTATATCAAAGTCATCAGAAATCTATAGAAATATCAGTAAGATAGCGGAGTGGGTGAACTGGGAGAGGTGAAACTTGAAAAGTGTGGAGAACATTTTGTGTTCCTAAAAGACCACATGACGGGAAATACGAAGACGTTTGGTGATAGGATCCCAACAACGATACCCTTTATGTTCTATACCATACCCTAGAAAACAACAAAGATGAGAACAAGGTTCTAGTTTAGTGTGTTCATAAGGTTGAAGTAGAACAAAACAAGCAAAACCAAAAAACTTTAAGAGTGGTATAGTCAGGAGGAGAACCATACAAACGCTCGTAAGGAGAAGTGTTAGCAATTACAGGTGTAGGGACACGATTAATAGCGTGGATGGCAGTGAGGGCATTTTTCTCCCAAAATTTTTCAGGACAAGAAGAAGAGATAAGAAGAGCCCGAGTAGTGTCTAGAATATGACGGTGTTTTCTTTCGGCTCATCCATTTTGTTGGGAGGTGCCTGCACAAGATCGATGAGATAGGGTACCATGAGCCCAAAGAAAAGAAAAAAAATCAGAATTCAAGTACTCCTTAGTATTATCAGAGCGAAAAAGCTTAATAGTATGAGAAAACTGAGTGCGGACCATAGCAGAGAAATCATAGTAAATCTGTTTAAGTTCAGAGCGATTTTTGAGAAGAAAAAGGCAACTATAGCGAGAAAAATCATCAACAAAAATCACAAAATATCTGGACCCCCCCATGGTTAGGGTGGGAGAAGGTCCCTAAATATCTGAATGCACAAGGTCAAAAGGAGCAGTAGAAATAGAATTACTTTTATTAAAAGGTAATGCAGGTTGTTTAGCAATTTGACAAGATAAACAATTGACATCTTCAAGACGAACACAACCTAACTGACCACTAGAAACTAAAGTTTTCAAACAACTAAAAGAGATATGTCCTAAGCGACAATGCCAAAGATGAAAAGAAGACATAGTAGATGCAGCAGCAGCAGTAGATGATTTGTGTGGACTGCGGAGACGGATAAGTTCGAGCAGACGTCCATGCTTACAGCCTATCCCAAGGATCTGTCTCGTCTGAGGGTCCTGTACCAAACAACCATTAGCAGAAAAGGTAATAGTTAGACCAAGTTCACATAACTGACCAACAAAGATAAGGTTCAATTGAAGAGCGGGAATATGGTAAGCATCAGAAAGAGACACAATGGAAGTAGAGATTTGGTCAATGTGACTAATAGGCATATGAGAACCATTAGCAGTGTGTATAGTGGGAGCGGAAGATGATGATGATGGAGTCAAAATCCATGTGAATACAACATGCGGAATCAAAATACCATGAAGAGTTACCTGAGGTTACTGAAAGAGCAGTAGAGGGAGGAGTACCAAATTTGGCGAGCACCTGGTGGATAATGGACTCAACATTATCCATAGAGAAGGAATGAGCAGAAGAACCCTCAGAGGCAACAGCAGCAGAGCGAGAACCGTGGCCAGATTTAGACTGATACCCAGAATAAGAAGCCCCTTTCTTGGATGAAGTAGTGGAGGTAGCTCGAGGACAATTATTTTGGAGATGGCCTGGAGTAGTCTTATGACAAATCAAGCATTCGCGAACCTAGCAGTGAACAAGAGAATGATTGGCTGGCAGGCCTCGATTGCAACAATAATTGCATATGATTGGCTGTGAAGATGAGGAACTCTGAGAAAATGGTGTAGCAAGAATAGAATCCATGTTTTGAGATTTGAGAATCCCAAAACGAGTCTCCTCTGATAGGAGCTCAGCAATGGCTTGCTCTAAAGTGGACAAGGGCAAACAATGGAGCAAAGAAGCACGCACGAGCTCAAAAGTGCTATAAAGAACCATAAGAAACTATAATAGTAGCTGATGATTCCAATAAGTAATAAATAGTTGTGCATCCTCAGAATGGGCCCATGGAGGTTCAAAAAGAGCGAGTCGGTCCCAAACAGACGACATCTGGGATAGGAAGTCATTGAGAGACTAACTGAGGGCCTGGCACATGTGATGAAGAGTCTGTAACAGTTGATATTGATGAGCATGGCCAGTGGTCTGATAACGTCCCTTCAAGAAATCCAAAATTGCTTTGGTAGGAGAAGCAAGGGAATCATTATCCTGAAAGCGTCCAAACTGAAGGTTGATGAAAGGAACTGAGGTAACCCAGAACTAGGTGATAATTTGATAATTCTTACTTTCTTATTCGTCAAGACGGTCATCAAAGGTAGAGTCAGTCTCATCCTCCTTCTGGGTGGGTTTGGGAAGAGCACCGGTAATAATTCGCCAAAGGCATTTCCCTTTAATGAAGCTAGAGAAAGCTTGGGCCCAACTAACATAATTAGACCCACCAAGTATAACAGAAACAGATTGGATGTTGTCAGTACGATCCATAATTGCCAAAACAGAGGTCACCAACAGATTTAGAAGACCGAAAAACCTTAGGGACAAGTAGGGCTGACATCAACACTAAGCTGTAATGATGTCAACAGCTAGGCAGTGGTTGAAAAGGGATGACGTCAGTGGCTGAACCAAACAACGCACGCGACAAAAAGAAGTCGAGTGGAAACCGAGAGCGAATCGGTTGAGGCGAAAGCCGAAGATGAATCGGCTGAGGAGGAAGCCGATGTGCGAGCCAATGGCGGCTGAGGCGGAAACCAAGGGACAGAAGCTGAGGGAAACCGGCTGAGACGATGCGTGCGGGAGTGTGGTGAGAGTGGAACCGATGTCAACCGACACGCCGATTTTTGGGTGGCAGGTGAGGGCACGTGTGGTGTCCGATGGATGTGAGTCTGGTGGCGTTGGCTTCGTCTTGAAGAGACGAAGAGTTTGGTATAGTCCAAATGTTGAAACAGTGATGGACAAGATACGCAGAAGCCAGCAAAAACCAACAGGGGATAGAACCAGGAAAAAAAAAAAAAAGAGGCTAGGAGAGAACCCTAGGCTTTGATACCATGTTATGAAAGTAAAGAGAGAAAAAAAAAGAGAAACTCTATATTGAATTAATGAATGAAATACAAGAAGCCTGTATTTATAGACTAAGAAAAAAACCTAGATAAGTATATAAAAGAAGATAGAGATACATCAGAGATAAGTATAGAAAAAGAGATGAGATACATCTACAATACATCAGATAAGTATAATAATATATGTCTAACAGTAATAAATATGGTGAAGTTAGAAATGATGTCATTCATGGAGGCTTAAGTAGATAAGTTCGCCTAGTATATTACGTGATTAGCGAATACAACAAAATTCAAAGGATAATTTTATAAATCAGTTGCAAGTTAAACAATAAAATGGATGATTTATTTTTAAAAACATATTTACTGTTAATTTTTTACAAATAAATACAATAAATGAATAAGTTATGATTATCAGATTAACATAATTTTTTTTATAAATAATATACATAGTGGATTCGCCTTGCAAAATAAATTATTTAAATTATTGAAACGAAACTCATGATAGACCTATGTGTCGGTCAAAATTAGGAACGGAGAGAATGCAAACCACACTTAAAATGAATGTGATGCATTAATATAATTTTTCAAGCACTTTTTTTAATATATTTTTCAAAAATATGTAATATTATTAGAGAGAATGCACCGTTAGTTACAATTTTTGTGTTTTTATTTATAATCTATTGTATTGTTAGTTATCATTCATTGTGAGGTTAGTAATGACATTATTTTATTTATGATTCAAGAGTTCTTTGTTATACCTGTGTCTGATTATAACTTATTTGTTTTTATAGTTATAACTCTCATAATATTGAGTTATGCCAATTATAATAATTGAATTTACAAATGACATAACTTATTTATGATAACATTACCCAATATATAAAATCAACTTTAATGTAAATTGAAACCGGATCACTAGGGGTGATTATGGTTCGGATTGGTTCAATTTGGGGTAAAACCAAGACCAATCCATTATTTACGGTTTCATAAAAATTGGAACCAAACCAATATATTTAAAATCATGGAACTAATCTGAACCAAATCATTTAAATATGGTTCGGCTCATTTTAGAATTACGGTTTTACATAATCTATTCACAAGAAAAATCATATAACATTTTCAAAACAAATCAACCTATCATAAATTTTAAAAATAATAATAACATGCACACCAAACAAAAACATAACATTAAGCAAATATTCATAAATCTACCCATAAATTTTCAAATCATAACTTAAACATAATATCTAGGATTATATGCATCAAGGTGTATAGTATGTATATAATTTTAAGTTACATACTTTCTAGTTCGGTTCTAATTCAGAACCGTGAACTTAAATCTAGAACTGATCTGCAGAGACCGATTCTCTAATTTTCCAAACCAGAATCGAATTACAGATTCAAAAAACCAATCCAAACCTATTAGATTGGACTGGACTAATTTGAATTGCAAATTTTTTGATTTCCTTACTCAGCCCTATGGATCACACTAAAAATTACCTAAAACTAGGGCTGCAAACGAACTAATCTATTCACGAACAAGCTCGAGCTCGACTTGATTAGGCTCGGCTCAAGCTTGGTTCGGTTGCTTAATAAACGAGCTCGAGCTAGAATTTTAGGCTCGTTTTCTTAATGAACCAAGCCCGAGCTTGGTAAGGCTCGGCTCGGTTGGGCTCGCGAGCCTATTGTAGACCGCCCGGAACTCCGCTCCGCACGCGAGGGCGCGAATTGTTGTTCTTAGCTACTATAGTTCGGACGCATGTCACGGTTTTGAATCTAATCTCACAAAGTGCAATGTGAGACTGATAAATCACCAAAGAGTCCAAATCCGGCAAATCGTTTTGAAAAATAGATTTTAATCAAAAAGCGCCAAACATGGACTGCTTTACCAGATTTCAGAGTCGCCACCTAAATGTTTTATTTTGGAAAATTTAGGAAACCCTGACTCGTGCCTAAGGCCACGTGTCCATCATCACCAAAGTTGCCTCGGCTCGGGAACTTAGGTACAAAAGGGGAAGGTCATACAATGAGCACCCCCGCTCGCCCGATCAAAGGATCGGCCTTTACTAACATGATATGTTATTTTTGAAAACACATGTGTTCTTATTCCGGTTTATTAGCTAGCTTACTATGTGATGCGCACAGCATACAAGTATAGACTAAATCACTCAATTTGGAACAAAACATCTCATGTTTGTTTTTTCCGAAAATGATTTGAAGTTGCTACTCGCAAGTAGGCTAAGACACGGATTTTGCCACCCTCAAGTGGGCTTAGAAAACAACATGATTTGCCACTTCAAGTGGGCTTAAAACTTACATTTCGATGAAATGTCCCAATTCAAGTAATGGAGCCTTCATCCACAGGCATTCATGCAGTTATAGCAGTTAAACAAATAGCCTCATGGCAAGCATGCTGACATGGCAACACTCACACATATGCAAGGATGCTACAGCATAAACACTCACAATGTACTCCGAGCCAAAAAAGAAGCTAGTTAGTAATCCATGCATGATCCTAGCTATGTTAACAATGCCTAATGCAACACATGCAAAAATGCAACTAAGATAGGCTCGGCTATTCTAATATGTCATGTGAATGCAACTAGATAACATGTATTCAAATTGGTATTAAAATACGATGCAGTTTGAATGATGCGCCGAGCCCGGTGCATGCAAGATAGATGAATGGATGCAAACATGCAAGCATAAGTATGCTAATTGAAACATGCCCTAAAACTAACCATCGAAAGCAGGTAAGTAAAAGGGAGAAAGAAATGGAGTTAGAAGACATGCATCACACACACGCACGCTTATTACAACATTTGCCCTCTCGACGGAGGGTCCGAATAATAAGCTAATTAGCTAATCTAAGCTAATTAAACTAATTATTACAAAACAAAACTAATTAACTAATCCTAGCTAACTAATTAGTTATTACAACACAAATCGATTAGCTAAGTGCATTAACTACTTAATTACAAAACCAAAGCATTAGCTAGCTAAGCAAAGAAGGTAAGTAAAGCAGTAAGAAGAGGAGCCTCGGGGCGAGAAGTGTATGCATGCTTGGTCGCCTCGTTCGGAAATCCATTACGATGCCCCAACTTGCCTCTGTTTGCATTTGATCTTAGAACACTGCACAAAGCTCTAGATAGCTTCTACTCCATCATGGGAACCTCCAAGAAGGCTGCCGACCACTTATTGGTGGTGTAGACCACCTGTAGACCACTTACATTTGCTGCAGACCAGAAAAAGTGGTCCATCAGCCACTTTTACTAGTCTGCTGACCAGAAAATTCTGCACAACTCCATTTTGCTGCAACAGAGAACAAGAAGGGGCATAGCAGTGTATTTGCAAGATATGTGTGCACAACCACCCTCCCTATCATTTCTTAAGCTCAAGGGAGTGCGGTTCTCAACCCTCGGGCCACCAACCGAGCATCGCAATGTACGATGGCTGAGAAGCCAATTTTGCACAATTCAATTTCAATGAATGCACAAATAACACATAAGGGCCTTAAACTCTATCATGCATGATCAAGAGCGTCGGTGACCGAGAAATGAGGCACGTTTCATCACTTCAAGTATGAAACGTCCCTCATTTCTCGTGTTCAGATTGATGTTCAATCCAAACATGCAATGCAACTCAAGCATGCCAAACACAATGCAATGCAACATGAGCATGCAACAACATGCAAACACTATGCAATGTAACAACACACAAACAACATGCAATGCAAGGGCTATGTAATACAATACTCAATGGACCAAACCAACCGCAAACAAGCCTCATTCATGCCAAGACAATGGCCAAAACATGCTGAAAATGAAGTTCGAAAGCAATACAAGGATGCATACACATTGGCCCATCAACTAAGCATAAGAGCACAACTCTCAAACATGATTAAGAAATGACAAATATGGAAGTGTGACAACACTATATACTCTGAAATCATGTATGAAATGATGCCAAACCATTCAAACAACACAAGTATAGCATGCAAGAGGGCCTAAGGCACAAGGCCACCAAGAGGGACTGCACAAGAGGCATGCAACACATGGCACAAATGATTGAACTAACCATGGACAGAGCTCAAATAGGTCAAAACAAGAACCAAAATATGCTGAGATGGGAGCTCACAAGTCTAGACATGCATGCATACACATTAGGCCATAAACAAGGAAATAATGCATAACCCTTAAAAGCACTCAAAGGGTGAAAGAAGTGAGAACATGGCAATGTTATATGCTCTGAAATATCATATTAAATGATGCCAAATCATGTACATGTCACAAATGAAGCATGCTATGGTGCTCAAAACTCAAGGCTAGCAAGGCCAATTGCACTACAACTATGCAATACATGAGCCACATGGCCAAGACAACCCAAAATAGTCATAGAGCATGTCAAATTAAGGCTAAAACATGCACGGAATATAACCAAAACAAGATAGCATGAAGGGCATGAAGTATGGAGTATGCAAGGCCAATAAGGAGGATTACACTACACCTACCAAAACCAAGCATGAAATGACTTTACCAACAAAAATCAGAGTTGTATCATGGCAAAATAAGACCAAATACACACTGAAATGGCAGCCCAAAAACTTAGGCAAGATGGCATACACAATGGCTCATTTTTAAAGCATAAAGAACCAACCCTCCAAAGCATTGAATGAGTGAAAGATGTGAGGGCATGACCACACTACATGCACTGAAATCACATATCAAATGATGCTAAATCATGCAAATAGCCCAAGCAATGTATGCTAGTGACTCGGAAACTCAAAGCTAGTGAGCTAGAATGCACTATGGCTATACAAAGCAAGGCATGCATGACCAAAACAACTTCAAATAGAGCTTAAGCATGGAAAAACATGAAGAAAAGCTTCTTGGAGTAGAGCCAAAAAAATGCTAGAATGATAGTCCAAAGCATGATGCATGTTAGGCTAGATTGCAAGATTACACTACAAGTGCAAGGAGCATGCAAGAGGCTATCAAACCAACCCAAAACAGAGTTATACCATGGCAAAACAACACCAAAAACTTGCTGAGATAAGACCAAAACATGCTAGAAAGATGAGCTATCAATACAAGCATGTAAGGCTAGTTTGCAAGGATTACACTACAAGTGTATAGAGCATGTAAGGGTGATCTAAACTAAGCCAAAACAGAGGTATCCCATATTGAAATAAGGTCAAAAATAGGTTGAGATGGAGCCAACATATGCTAGATAAACATACTCAAACATGAGGCCAACAAGGCAAGCAACCAAGATACAAGGAGAGGGGATGACCCTCTCCTATTTGGGACCTCAAAACACAATCCCTACCACTAAAAATCCACTGGATTTCAATGGTTAAAAGGCCAAGAGAAGGTGATCTCAAGGGCCTAAAATGATGGCTCAAAAGCCTAGCAAATAAGGCATACAAGGGAGTAGATCACCCCCAACACCAAAGAGGCCTCAAACAAACATGTTAAGCATTTAAAACTAGAACTTTTTGTAGTAGAAAGTTAAGCCTAAAGAAGCATGCAAATAGGACCAAATAAGCAATGAACACAAAGCTTAAAAGGGGCTAGTGACTCACCCTTGTAGAACAACTTCAAGGAAGCAACTCCAGCAGCTTTTCTGAGCTAAAAACCAACTCTTGAGTTCAAACAAGACCCTCAGGTACCTCAGCAACAAGAGTGTGGTGTTTCACTATGTGTTTGTGTGCAAAAATGTGAAGAAACTACACTTTCAAGCACAAATATGGAACCAAGGAAGAAATATAGAGATAGATATGTATGTATAGCTCTATGCAATTTTTCTGAACCTGAGACAAGAGGGAGGAGGTTCCCTCTTATAGAAAACCAAGCACCAAGCTTGTTGAACAAGCTTGAAGCTTGAATCAATCCATCCATACACGTGTATAGCCCTGTTTGATGTAGCTTAAAAGCTGCTTATTTCAGCTTTCAGCTTAATTTAAGCTATTTTGATGTGTTTGGTTTAGCTTATAACTTATAACTTATAGCTTTTTGGAACTCAGAAATCAGCTTATTCTTTGAGTGGGGCAGGAGATGCTTAATTTATAAGTCAGAAATCAGCTTATGTTGATAGTTATAAGCTATAAGCTGTTTAGGCATAAGCTATAAGCATTTTCCCACAGCTCTACCAAACAGGGCTTATGGATGATGCTTTCTGTGCCCAATAGCTAGCACAGCTGGCATCCACAACACCTGCAGAAAATGCAGGAAAGCTGCCGACCAGTTGAAGTGGTCGGCCAGCTACTTACACTGGTCGGCCGACCAAAAAAAGTGGTCTGCAAGGAGACCAACTGGTCGGCAAGGGGAAGGAGTGGTCTGCACAAGGAAAGTAAGGTGGTGGCATGGCTGCCGACCACCAAGACCAATTGGTCGACCAGAAAACTGGTTGGTAGGCAGGAAAAGTGGTTTTTAGGGAGAGAAACTGGTCTACAACCCCTATTCCACCCTCTAAGAAAGGAAAACAAGGTTTGTGCTAAAAACAAACCAAAAAGGATGCAAGACAAGAGTCCGTGGGTGAAGGCACGCAGCCGAAAGCCTCGAAAACTAATCAACGGGCGCAGAAAGTGGTCTATGGCAGGGAAAAGTGGTCTACGGCCACAAAAAGTGGTCTACAAGACCTCTGTGTCCCTCTAGACCAAGGCAACAAGGCATGGTCCAAAAACCAAGCCAAGAGGAGAACGCTAAGCGGTCCCGAGACAAGGCGCGCTGCCGAAGACTCCGGAAACCGAAAACTAGCCTATAGGAGAGAAAAGTGGTCTACGACCACAAAAAGTGGCCTACAGACCCCTCTCTCCCTCCAGGCAAGGTCAACAAGGCTTGGTCCACAAACCGAGCCAAAACACAAAGAGTTCAGAGGCCCGGAGGCAAGGCACTCAGCCGAAAACTTCGGAAACATGAAACGAGCACAAACATGCACGATCACCGCGTGCTCAAACGATGACGTCTAAGTCTTAAGGTCGGTCAAAAATGGGGTGTCTACACCTATATATATATATGTGTGTTATGAAATTAGGGTTTTAATCCTCAAATCTTTTTCTCTGGAAGTTGCTGTGGTTTGCTCACTCTAAAAAAAGTTGTTTCCATCCAAGCTTTTCCTGATTCGAATAATAGAGAGAGATTGTTCTGCAACCTTTGTCTGCTACTCCTTCTTTCTTATTTTCTTATTTTTCATCTCCATTTTAAGAGATTTGGTCTCATCTCATTTCTCTGTAAACAAATTTTGGGGCTAGGGTCACAACATCGAATCGAACGAAGAACTGTGCTGAATATCAACGTTTCTTTGTTCTAGTAAAGATTTGGGACCAGAAGATTAAATTTTCTATTCAATCCTTTGTGGTAAGTTTTCTATTCCTTACTTTTGTTCTTCAAGCTACTGTGGTTTACTTTGTTTTTTGAATCTTTTCTCTGTTTTTTTTTTAATCCATTTTTTGAATCTTGGTCTGTTATTATTTTTTTTTAATTTTTTTTTTTTGGTAATGTTGTTGCTATGTTTTTGCTTAATTTGATGCAATGTTGCTGATGGGTATGGCAGAATTTCATACATGAATTTCCCAGGCACTTTATATTGGAAATAATCATCAAGTTTGACTTGTTTCATAGATGAATCACCACGACTTGTTGCTGGGTATGGCAAAATCCACCATGCAATGTTGTTTTAATTTTTTTTGAGAAACTGGAACACAAATAAATGTGTAGAATGTTTACTTTGTTTTTTGAATCTTTGCTCTGTTTTTTTTTTTTAATCCATTTTTTGAATCTTGGTCTATTATTTTTTATTTTTTTTTTGTAATGTTGTTCCTATGTTTTTACTTACTTTGATGCAATGTTGCTGCTGGGTATTGCAAAATTTCATACATGAATTTCCCAAGCACTTATATTGGAAATAATCATCAAGTTTGACTTGTTTCATAGATGAATCCACCATGACTTGTTGATGTGTGTTCCTTTCTATTTAGACAAATAGTGTTCATCATCATGGAGAATGCTGTATGTTTTAATCTTGCATTCAATTGTCTTCACTGTCTTACCAGAAAGAATTGTTATGGCTTTAGAAGTTCTTGATAGAGCAGTTTGTAATGATGTCGCTGATTGTTGTTTTGATGTAATGAATACATTATTGATCTCATGGCTGCTCCAGGCACTCTAATTCCTCTTTTTTTTTCTTTTTTTTTTTTTTTGAGAAACTAGAACACATAAATAAATGTATAGAATGTTTACTTTGTTTTTTTGAATCTTTGCTCTGTTTTTTTTTAATCCATTTTCTGAATCTTTGGTTTGTTATTATTATTATTTTATATATTTATTTATTTATTTTGTAATGTTGATGCTATGTTTTTGCTTACTTTGATGCAATGTTGTCGCTGGGTATGACAAAATTTCATAGATGTTAGAAATTGGGCGCCCATGTGGCATGGCCCTTTGAGTTTTTTTTGAACCTGAACCTCTTGAACCTTATCCATGTAAGTTTGAATTTTAATTCAAACTTATTTGGATAACCATTCAAGATATCTATATCTATCATATCAATAGATATGGATAGATGGATAGATATTTATTGGTTGTTATTGATTATATACATCTGATAATGGGAGATACGTATATCAGATACGTTATGGGGTTTTTACCCATAACCTTTTTTCCCATACTCTCCTCTCTCTCTGACTCTCTTCCAAAAAACAACGATCAAGTCATTTGCACTGTGATTTGTGTGGGTGATATTCACTATTGTAATATCACCCCATTGCTGGGATGATTGACCAGATTCAGGAAGCACGTAATTTACCCACGAGGTTCTTCGCTAAAAGGTACGATTCTGACATTTAATCCGCTGCGTTATAATGCTTTATCATTTACATTGGTATCAGAGCCATGTATGGGTTTTTTCGTGCTTTCTTTTATTATGTGTATATTTATAAAAGAGAAAGATATCCAAAATATTTCATTTTTTATGATCATTAATGTCATTTTTAAGACCATAAATGATTTTATTTTGGAAAATGGAGTCCGGAAGTACCGAAATCGGACCAGAAAACACCGTGGAAGGCGGCGCGTGGGCTACACGCGCCATCTGACGCCGGCAGTGACCTCCACGCGCTGTCACGCGCTCCACACGCACGCTGTTTGCGCCCTTCACACGCGTGCGCCCTCCGCGCCACACACGGGCGCCACGTGCTGAGTCGCGCGCTGAGCCGCGAGCCGAGCCATTTCTCCAGCTGGCTTGGCTGTAAGGCTCTGTTTGTTTTTTTTTTAATTCTAAACCGCGTTAAATGGTCATAATTAATTCATTATAGCTTTGTTTTAAGCGTGGTTGGAACTGTTAGACTCAGAATTAAATTTTCTATATTCTGTAAAATTTTGGAAATTTTATGAAAATGAGAAATATTTTTTCTGTGTTAATAATTCATTTTTTATCCTTTAAAATGATTCTGGTATTGCATAAATAATTTTCTGGGGTTAAAATTTTTATTGTGGACTTCTGAAATGTTTTACTATTTACTGGTATAATTGTTTCAGTTTATCAGTTTCTGGATTTTTTATTTCTTATTTTATGTGTGTTTATTAGTTATTTAAAATTCCAGAAAATGCCAGAAAATTTCAGAAAATCTCAGAAGTGATATAGTTTCTGTTATGGCATAATTTGAATATTAAATACAGCATATTGTTATTTATTTGCCTAGAGTTTATAATATGTTGTAATTAGAATAGCATGATTAATTGTTTTTTTATTTTAATTCCTTTATTAAATGTAACATAGCATGTATTGATTGTGAATCTACATTATGATATTATTGTATGGAATTAGAATATTTTATCATGTTTTTAGTCATGCCATAGTCAGTGGGAGGTTATTCGGTTGAGAGAAATCTTTGTAGATTAACTCCCGAAAACCAATATTTTGCGCATAAATTAAATTAAATTTTGGATAATTGTCACCTGTGGCGCAAGAGATGATTACGAGCATAGCGGATTTTCGATCTTGCGACTTGTGTAATATTGTCACTATTTAATTTAGATTTTTGCGGCAAAATTATATTATGCTAATCAAATTAATCCCAATGCGAATTTCTCTCAAAATTGACTTAGCTTATGGAAGTTAATTTGGTTGACCTAGACTTAGTAGAAATGTTCAAATGTGAACAATATAATCCCATTCTTTAGATGAGCAAAAGTCTTGGAGACTTTAGGTCAGATCTTAATTGAGCCAAAGTAAGGAAACATGACTCAAAGTCGCCGTGGTTTTGTTGCCTTATTTGGCACAATAAAAACTAATGTGTGCGCTATGGTTAGCGGCATGCTACGTAGTTTTGGTTGGCGAATTTTGGAGTTATAAAATTATTAAGCCTTCAATAGATCTGTATATGATCTTGACTATTGAGCTGCGCGGATTGACTTTGTAATTTGACTTTTAATAATATTGCATCATTGGATGAAGTAACATTCAAGAGTCAAGTCATCCAAGAAATGCGAGCAGTGTTTTGCTCTCTACCCAATTACTGGGAGTGGATGGAGCAAAATTTCATGCACTATAATAGTGTGCGTTGAAATATCACGCTAAGTGAAAATATTAGCGCTTAGAAGCTGCAAAATCTATTAACCCTAAGTGAAAAGATTAGCGCTTAGTGGCTGCAAAATCTATTAGCATTGCCAACTTGTCTAAGTCTGGACACTTACTGTTTCCACAATTGAGTGTGAGACATGATGAGATGCTTCTTTGTATTATTCCTTTACTAGGCTAACGTTTTGTTTTGAATAACGTTTACCACTAAGCGCAAACGTTGCAGCATAGTAATGAAAAGGTCAAGGCCGACAAGGTTGTTATGACTCTAAGAATTTGACGCATGGCTCGTGAGAGCATTGTGTTGAATTAGACTCTTTAGCCTAATTCGCGCTTAAGTTACTTCAGGAGCTGTCATAGTTGATAGCTTATTCTCTCCTTCTTGTGGATAGTACAATTAATTGCAAGTAACTATGAAGCGAGAAATAGATATGGCAAGAAGAGTATCGTCATCTTTCAACTAGATGCATTAAAGTGTATGGAGAATAAAATTGACTTGAAGGTGTAGGGGATTAGCACTTACTAGTTAAATTTGCGACTTAGGCGCACTTGATATCTCCATGACATCCTTTTATGATCTAGTGAATATGAATTAGTCCTGAGTCATTACCTAGTTGGGCCTAAACCTTTTAAACTTATCTTCGAGAACTCACACATTAAGATGATTGGAATTAGTTTATGACATTGGTCATGAACCGGTGGCTTATTATACTTAATCACATTAATGAGATGATGACACGATGGTTTGAGTAGGCCTTCTCGGGCCCACTCGCTTGTGACATCCTGCTCTCATGTAAATGTGTAACTTTGTTCGCAATGGGTGCGCACAAGTAAGTAGGAAAGTCGTAGAAGGTCATTTGTATTGGCGCATTTAGTCCACTATGTTTTTTGTGACTAGATATGTGTAAGGGTATGATAGCTAAGCCTCAATCTCGACACATTTATAGATTACAATACGCATCTAAGTCAAGACTATTTGACCTCCCATAAGTCAGAAGTTTTGAGATGATTTTTGACATTACATATATGAGGTCGAGATCAATTAGATAAGAGCTTTTGTGCTTTTAGTTTTGACCAAGGTGACGAGTATCTATTTGAGTTATTTTAGAAAACTCTGTGAAGAGTAATGGGTGCTTAGAAAATTGATTATTCCTAATACTCAACAACACAATGGTGTAGTAGAGATAAGGAATTAAATATTATTAATGTTAGGTGGATAATGGCACAAAATGTTTCCCAATTGGGAATTGTACTAGTTTGTTGCCTATATCCCTAACTACATGCCCTCCATATCAGATTTTACACTCCATTTGAGTAATGGGTTAGCAGAGAGCCATCTATGGGCGATCTGTAACCGTTAAGCAGCTTATCTTTATTTTACTTCTCATAAGATTGCGAAGTTAAGACCTAGGGTTCTATAGCGCATTATTGTATGCTGCCTTGTAAACACATAGGGTTGTGTGGCGCATTATAGTATGCGGTCATGTAAACCTTCCGGGTCATGTGCATATAGGTAAGCAGCTTTGTGGTAGTGTAACTAAGTCACATAAAGTTTTCTTAGTAAAGGTGACGTGTATAGAGTTTTGGAACTCTATAAGATAGAGAATTCTAAGCATAGTGCTTTTATGTAGCCTAGTTGAGAATTGAAAGAAATTTCCAATATCCTAGGGACAGTGGGAGCGATGTGCCTACTAATGGATTACTCCATTAGAGAAAAATATTCTACATTCTTAGTTGCGTGGTAGCGAATATGAAAATTTTCCATGTCATCACTGGGTGATTGAGAAGGAAACATTCATGATTGCTTCGCAAGATAATAAAGAGCCTAGGATAATACCAAAGGCTCTAGTCCCCTATTTTTAGAAAGTGGATTAATGTTGCGCGGTTTAAGACAAAGTCTTTGAGGATTAACCATTTCTATAATTTGGTTGACTTTCCATTATGACGCGAAACTATTCTAAAGTTATGCATAATTTGGATAGTCATTGTTGAGGCATAAGGCTCGCTAGATACCGAAAAGTCACACCATTGAGGAAAGTGTAGACCATGAGACGACTTCCTCCTGGGGAGTGACGTTATTGTGTCTTAGGCTATGATTGACATAAGTTCGGAACATTGATTTGTGGACATTGTGACCCAACTTTCTCGTTAGAGAATTGGATAAGTAGATCCGTAGGGATTTACCTTCTGCTTTTATGGTGAAAAGTTAGGAGCGCAAAAAGGTTGCTAGTTCCAATAAATCTTTTCCAACCTAAAACAGTTATCCAAATAGTGGTTCTTAGATTTCGTCAAGCCATGATAGGCAAACGATGATCGATGAAGACCACTGAGGCATGATCAATGGTCCAAAAAGAAGTTTTTCCTTACTTAGTCATTATGAGCCAGGAATTTATAGGGTTGTCGCCACCTAGGGTGGGCAGTCCTCTATTTTAGATATGATGGACATGGGTGATGTAATTTATATGCTCGGATATACGATCCTTAGGGATTGTTTTGGGAAAATTCTCGGTTTGTCTTCGATAACTTACATAAGGAATATCCTAGAATAATTCTAGATGCAAAATTGCAAACCCATTGACTTACCTATCGGTAAAAGCCAGAGCCTTAGCTATTGAGTGTATCCTCGGATTGTCTTTGGGAGAAACAGATGATCTATATTCCTTGATCTTTTTCTTTGTTGTGGGAGCCTAAAGTACGCTATGTGGGCGTATTCGGCATGATAAGTGTTATCTTTGGTAAATGGTCAACTGAGTTGTTTAGACATTGACCTTGCTCATTAGATTGTGGATAAAATACTTTGCTAGTAGTATATTAATTTACTCATTATAAGATTCAATGCGCTAGTTGGGCGCATCAAGAATGAACGCAAATTGGTCACCAAAATATCTTTAAAGAGGTTATTGCGCAAGAGGTAGTGATCTTGAATCATTTCATGTAAGGCGCACATGGTGGATTCCGTTGTATATACTTATCGCAAGAGGTGCTGATAAGGCTTGTGTTTGGAATCTAGAATTGCGCAAGCTGTGGTCAACTCATGCGCAAGCTGTGGTTATTGAGATGATGGGATGTTGACACTATTATGGTTTGTGTCATAATGATTAGCAGATGATGATGTCAGTAGGCAAGATTAGCTCACTCACACGAGCAATGCCCTTGGCGCTTGAGAGCGAGCAAGGATGAGACTAGTGGTTTATTTTATTTGGAGCCAAGAGAGACTTAAATTATCCACTATATATGTCGCCTTGGTTACAACCAAGATGAGGTCGTGTTAAGGACCAAACATGGATGTTAGTACCCACTTTCCATGTTGTGCCTGTTATGATTAGCCAGATGTGAGATCTCATTTGGCGCTTGGACAGCGAGCAAATAGAGAATTCGGGTTAGGCGCTAGAAAGTGATTAGACTAATATCTGTACGGTGCATCGAGTATGACGTCACTCTTTTGGAAGAGTTACTCCACCGTAACATGTATTCATACTACATGTGCTTGGCGACTGAGTAATGAGGTGAGAGAATGGATCCTTGTTTCCTCACCGTGTGAGTCTTACGTGTCATTATTGATATGACTTTCATTTTTGTACCCTTTTGTGACTTTTGACTATGTCATAAGGTAAGGGGTTGATGTTTGCTACTTTGGTATGTTGCCTGCGGTCATGTATGATTCGGCCTTAAGGGACATCACTGGGAAAGCAGTCAATCCTAAACTAAATGGCATGAGGGCAAAGGGAAGATCATCTAGTATTACACCACTGATGTATATTCACTGCCGGCAACTCACATCGCTCTGTATGAGAAGCGGATTGAGTGTGAATATATTGCAAGAATTGAGAGGGTCAAACATGCTCTTTTTTTTAGGGATTAGAGATGTTTTTTGGACCGGTGTAATTAGATGGGTCTGGGGTATATGAGACACTATTTTCTTTTTTTTTTTTGGTTGATGTCTCTATGCTGGCTCATTTTGAGTTTCTAGTATAGAGCTCCCACATGCAGGTGTTCTCAGCAGTCACACGGTGCATTGGCTAGTATGAGATTGCTCATTTTTTTGGGGGATTGAGATAGAGATGTGGCAGTGTCATGCCAACTCATATGCGAGTGGGAGATGTTAGAAATTGGGCGCCCATGTGGCATGGCCCTTTGAGTTTTTTTTGAACCTGAACCTCTTGAACCTTATCCATGTAAGTTTGAATTTTAATTCAAACTTATTTGGATAACCATTCAAGATATCTATATCTATCATATCAATAGATATGGATAGATGGATAGATATTTATTGGTTGTTATTGATTATATACATCTGATAATGGGAGATACGTATATCAGATACGTTATAGGGTTTTTACCCATAACCTTTTTTCCCATACTCTCCTCTCTCTCTGACTCTCTCCCAAAAAACAACGATCAAGTCATTTGCACTGTGATTTGTGTAGGTGATATTCACTATTGTAATATCACCCCATTGCTGGGATGATTGACCAGATTCAGGAAGCACGTGATTTACCCACGAGGTTCTTCGCTAAAAGGTACGATTCTGACATTTAATCCGCTGCGTTATAATGCTTTATCATTTACAATAGATGAATTGATTAATTTTGGAACTTGTGAATTTCATGTTGCTACTGGGTATGCAATGCGATGTTGCTATAGCTGATCATAATTTTTTGAAAAATTGATTAATTTTGGAACTATTTTAGAAAATTGATTAATTTTGAAAGTATCTCATTATTTTGATTTCAATGTACCTTTCTTTCCTTTTATTTTAGTTTTCTTTCCTTTTGTAGCAATATTGATTACATTTTTTAAGCCTCATATTTTGAAATTATTTTTCCCCCCTTCTAGATATGTCAAATAAACAACTTCATCTCACTTCTCCAGAACAAGATTCGTGTACACCATTTTCTTCATTCGAAGAGTCATCCGTTAGTCCACTCATGGATAATTCTATCAATGATGTTGATGTTGATGTTGATGTTATGATTGAAATAGAGGACAATGAAAGAGACAATGAAGAAGCTGTAAATGACAAAAACCCATTTGAAAAGAAGTCTAGAAAAAGGACATCCCAAGCTTGGAAAGAATTTACTGAAGTGGTCCTTCCAGATGGTACGAAGAGGACTCAATGTCACTGGTGCAAAACACAATTAGCAATTCATGCAATTGGTGCTACAACTCAACTTCTGAGGCATTTGAAGAAAAATTGTGTAGCACGTAAACTTGCAGAAAAGAAGCAAAAGGTTTTATCTGTGATGACCAGGTATGTTATTTGTCTCATTCCTCTTAGTTTAATCTTGGGTTTGCCTTTGTTAGATTGTTAGGTTTAACCGGGAGCCTTGTTAACGATTTGGGTTTGTTGTGTTTGGAGGCTTACTTCAAAGTCCTTGGTTTTAATTATTTCTATGTCAAGTTTCTCACATTTCGGAAGGCGTGAGGTTGAGTCCTGAGTGTCCGGTGTTGAGCTGGAAATATTTCCTGGCTGGAGGACAGAGCCGCACATGCGAGGCCTTAGGCCGCACATGTAGGAAAGGGGCTGCACGTGTAGGAGGTGAGGCCACACGTGCGAGAAACAAGAGAGTCCTTGGTTGCCTACTGCATAATATGCATATGCGAAAGGAGGTGCGGGGAAGGGGTGCCGCACGTGCGGGGGTGAGTGCCGCATGTGCGGGAGGCACACTCCGCATATGCAGGAGTGAGTGCCGCATGTGCGGGATCCACTGATGTTCGAAACTCTGCTCTTTTTTTTCCTCCTTAGACTGTGTGTATATCATTTTTTGTATATCACTCTCTCTCTCTAAAAACCCTTTTCTCCTCCCTCTCTCTACATTTCCTACACCAAACAAGGCCAAATCCTTGATTTCCTTAAATCCATTGGATTTTTTACCCTAGTTTCTTCATCAAAGTTGGAGAGCTAACCGAGGGCTTCATCTTGTGTGGTGGAGATTTGATTTGAACACCGTCAAATTTGGGGGTTTCTCATCTCTTCTTCTTCAAAACTTGAGGTAGGGATCTTCTTAGAGTTATATATATGTTTTTGCAAGATTTAGTTGATTTTCGAAATCCCTTTTTGATAGCTTTGAAACTTGATAGTTAGCTCAAGAATGTGGGTGGTTTGAGAGGCGTTTTCCTCCTAGTTTCTTTAAATATAATTTCTTGAGAGTTTTGAACTACATTGATTGAGAAAAAGAATGTTTTTGAAGAAATCCTTTCAAATGATTTTGGGTGTGTATAGTTGTGGTGAGAAAACCTAGAGATTTGGGGGTTTTGAAAAGTTGTTGTGAACCCATGGATGACATTATTATTATATTATTCTTTTGTGCCAAAATGAATAAGTGATTGGAGAATTTCTCATCTCTCTATATATATAAGTGATGAATTTCATGAAATATGAGAAGTGTTAATGTTGGAAGTTGTTGTAAAAAGATGTTGATATAGTCTTGAAATGACTAAATTGTTGAAAAATGTATGAAATATGGAAATGTTGTTATATATTGATAGATTTAAATGAATATGTGGCTATTTTGTGAAATAGCATTGAAAGGAGAAATGGAACTTTGGGTTATTATGGAATTATTGTTAGAGATATTTGAAAGTGGAAAAATATTATGTGGCATTGATAATTGCTGCATTGCATATCCATTCAATTGGTTATTACACATTTTGAGTTAAGCTTGGAAACTTTTGCATTGAGAAAAGAAAGTTTGTAAGTAAATTTTTTTTATGGATTTTGCTTTGGGGTAAATACGTTGGTAAGTCTGGATAGGAGGTGTAGATGAAGTTGATTAAGTTGGCCCTAGTGTCCAGGATGAAAGACCGAAAACACGCGCGGAGTAGGTGCCACGTGCCTTCCGGTTAGGACCCGGTAAAGTGGAGATTGGTAGTGCTAGTTATGCCTACTTGCAAACACCAACTTAGGGATTACCTGAGTCGTATTTACCGCCCCTTGAACTAAATCGATAAATTTCGAATTGTTGAGATTTCAAGTTATCATTGAGCATGATGGTTTTCAAATGATGAAAATGTGATTTTCTTTCAAAAAAGCATCTCATGACATGTACATTTCATTTGATGAAGCTTGTATAAAACGTATATACTTTGTTAAGAATTTCCTACTTGGCTTTATGCTCACCCTATGGGATTTTCGTGTAGGAAAAGATGTGGTGATCCCGCCAAGCTAAGGTATGGATGTATATGTTGGGATCACAAGGCTCTTATTTTTGTTGTGGTATATTTTGCTAGCCATGGGCTATAAAAATATGGGTTCGAGAGACCATTTTTGTGTAACCGGGCTTAAGCCTTGGAATTTGTAAGCCCATGAGGGTATTTAGGCCTCGTTTGGGAACATGCTAATTTAGTAACTTTTTGACTATTTGGCTAAAATATGAGCTAAAAAAAACTAGTATGTTTGGGATGATTTTTTGGCTTTTTACGAAAAGATGTGCAAAAAGTAGAGAGAAAAGAGAATCTTTGACTTTTTGGTCTGGGTTGTTGGCTTTTTGGCTAATTTAGTAACTTTTTGACTTTTTGGCTAAAAAGTTCGGTTGCCAAACAAGGCCTTATTTATTTTTGGATTGAAGATTCTACATGCTATAGATTCATGTATTTGAAACCATTGAATGTATATTTGCATTTGGAAATCATCACTCTCATGACTAAGTAATGTAAAGGTTGGAGAGTTGCTTCTTTCATATAATGATTGTTGGTTAATGTACTTAAAGGGTGTTATAAATTTTGGGGCGTTACATTATCATTTTCTATAATTGGATCCGATAGTGTGACCAATGTTTTTACCCTCACGTATGATCATGCGAAGGTAAGGGAAGCTGCTTCTCACATGATTCTTTATCATGAGTATCCTTTTATGAAAATGGAGCATGTTTTGTTTAACAAATTTATGAGGACCGCTACCCCGTATTGGCAAAAGATTAGTCGTACAACAGTAAAAAATGACCGTGTATCAACCGATGACATTCAGAAGAAGAAGTTGAAAGCATTGATGAAGAATGTTAATAGAATCAATATCACAACAAATTTGTGGAAGTTGGGGCAAAGAATCCAATATATGGTCATTATGGCTCATTTTGGAGATGATGACCGGCAATTACAAAAGCGTGTCCTCAACTTTTGTAATGTACCACCTCCACACACTGGTGTTATCATTGTTGATGCCCTTCACAAATGTTTAGTTGAATGGGGAATTAAAAACATGGTGGCTACTATTACAGTTGACAATGCTTCATACAATGACGTTGCTTTGAGGGTCTTGAAAGAAAACTTTGCCATGAAAAAGAAATTACCATTAGGCAGAAAACTTTTTCACGTTCGTTGTTGTGCACATATCCTCAATATCATGGTGCAATATGGTCTTAGTGAAATTAGAGATATTGTTGATGGTGTTCGTGAAGGTGTAAAGTATTTGGTTGCATCAGAAGCTCATCTTCTTCAATTTAATGAAATTGTTAAACAGTTGTAATTGCCTTCGAAGAAATTGATTTTGGATTGTCCTACACGATGGAATGGAGCATATATGATGATGGCTACTGCATTGGAGTTTAAAGATGTCTTCCCTAGGTACCAAGAGAGGGATTTGGGTTTTATTTATGTGCCTAGCCTTGAAGATTGGATAAAAGTTGAGAATGTGTGTCAATTTTTGGCAATTTTCAATGAAGTCACAAATATCATTTCTAGAAGTGACTATCCAACTTCTAATTTGTTCCTTACAGAGGTGTGGAGAATAAAAGAGATATTGAATGAGAAATCAGTGGATGACAATGAATACATTCGAGCAATGATTTTGAAGATTAAGGTCAAATTTGACAAGTATTGGGGTGAATACAATTTATTGATGGCTATGGTTGCTGTTTTAGATCCAAGAAACAAAATGACGCTTATTGATTTTTGTTTTCCAAAGATCTACCTAGAAGCTGAAGCTACTAGAAACATCTCTATGGTTCGTGAAGCTCTAGATGAGCTTTACAATGAGTATGTTTCTATTCACACCTCATCAAATACTGAGAAAAGTTTTTTTCACAACACATGAGCAACTGGTTTCGATAGTTCTAGGCAAGGTATGGGAAAATCTGTTGTAACTGGAAAATCGAAATTTGAATCTTTCATTAGAAAAGATGACACCATTCAACCGGTGAAATCTAACTTGGACATTTATTTAGAATAAGGTGTTTGTATTTGTAATGAAGATTCAGATTCCTATTTTGATGCATTAGAGTGGTGGAAAGTGAATAATCTGAAGTTTCGTATATTAACTGAAATGGCGTGTGATATATTATCAGTTCCTATCACTTCAGTAGCTTCGGAGTCTACATTTAGTGCTGGTGGTAGAGTCATTGATCCTTATCGTGCATCATTGTCAACAGAAATTGTCCCAATATTGTTGTGTGGAGCTGATCGGGTACGTGCATTACATGGACTGAAAAAGGCCCCGGATGAAGTATAATCTTTTATCCTATATAATTAAAGTCCCTTCTAATAATCAATTTATGTGAAAAGTAGTAGAAAAAATATCTAAAATCAATTTTTTTGCTTCTTTTCATAAGCTGGCAAGCCATCTTTGAAAGAGATTTTGCAGCCTTAATGGTTTCTGTCTTGTAATTATGACATCTTAACAAGGTACGTTTAATGTTTTTAATTTTTTTCATTAAATGCAAGAGTTATTCATGGTAATTATTTTAAGATTTTACACTAACATTAATCTTTATCAAATGAACCAGATTTTTGAGAAGTGTAGTGCAATACAGATTACCCAACAAAATCGAAGGAAACTTTTGGAGCTTTATCAACGAAATTGAAAGAAACTTTTGGAACTTTTGGAGCTTGATTCAAGTGATGACATTATCAGTTTCAATTTCTCTTTTTGCATACTAAGAGAAACTTTAAAGACTTTTGTTCTTTTTTTAAGTGATGTAGTTTTATATTGTGGAGTTGGGATATGGAAGTTCTATATTTTGATTAGTTTAGTTTTAAAGTTTGAATGGTCTGTTTGCAAATTGCCAGAATAGTTATTGCAATTGATTTTCCTATGTTTTTTATAATTGAATTGTGTGGGTGATTTTCCAACCACACTGCCAACTTAGTACTCAACTGGAGAACACCGGCAGAATAGATGGCTTTTAGCTAACCTGCAACAGAAAGAGAAGATTCCGGTGGTGGTTCGCCACCCGGGGGTACTCCGACGATCAAGTCAATACTCAATATCTCTCAAAGATAATCAATAGTGCTAAACTCACTAGCTTGAGCATAAAAAGCATACCTTAGACCCATGGGGATGCCTCTCTTTTATAGCCAACATAAACCTAGTCCCAATAGAAGCCTAACTTCTATGGACTCAGGATTACTGCTAATCTTGGACTCCCAGTAAGATTAGGATAAACTCTCTAAGAGTCTTATCTTAATACAAACTGAAGTCTTCTCTCATTCTAGGACTCTTGTCCCTCATCCAAGTTGAGTTCCCTTTTCATTCTAGGACTCTTGTCCCTTATCCACTTATCTCGGATTCCGATATCTTCGGAGATAACCTCGGCCTTGCCGAGATCACCTCGGCGTCACGACCAGGACACGTGGCACCTCGGCTGACACGTCGGCGTCACCTTACCACTTGTTGGTACTCAGAAAATATATCCCCACAACTGCCCCCTAGGTTCTATTACCTCGGCATTCTGAGGTGATGGAACCTACACTGTTCGTTCATCTGTGCCCCTTTATCCGAGATCAAACTCGCCGACCTCAAAGTTCCCTGGACTTTAATGTCCACTGGTGTCAAGAATCAAGTTTCATGCTTTCCAAGCTGCTTGAAATCACACCTCCTAGCCGAGGTTCTGGTTCCATTAATTCGTAAACTCCAAGAGCTTTGCAACTGCTCCACTCACACTCTCTGGTGAGTTCCCGATTTCCAGTCATCTATTTGACTCCGGCGATTTTCATATCGGCGTTCATTTCACTTGGTAGGTTCATAAACTCTTTACTTGCTATTAAGCTCAATCTTTCATAACTCTTCTGAATCTGTTGCCTTCTATTTTCGTCTGTCTTTAAGTTTTGAATTGCTTGAATGTCTAGCACTGTTCTTGTCATATCCGTTTTCTGTTGCTAGCATCGTGTCTGGGTCATTACTTTCTTGTTCTTCACATACTTACTTAGTGCCTGTGCACTTGGCTTTATTCTTGAACTTTGTCGTCTTCTTGACTATTTTTCTCTTTTTTCATTCAATCCTCTGGCTTTTTCTCTTTCTAGCTCTTTTGCTTAAATCCGTCATTGTTGCAAGCTTTCAAGCTTCTGCAACTGTCTTCGTTCCTCTCCTCCGGTGAAGCTTACGTCATTCTGTCATTGTCGTCAGACTTCGGCAATTCTCATTCCGGCTTCCCTCTTTCTGGTAAGCCACTGTTCCTCCTGGTTTTATTTCTTGTTGCTTTCCAAGAAGCTCTGTTTCATTGTTAATCACCATTGTTGTTTTACCCGTTGTTTCCAAATCATCTTCTTGAGTACACACTGTTCACACATCTGTTGATTTCTGCCACTGTTCTTGGCTTGACACAACTGTGCAATCTTTTTGTCTTGATTGCCTGATAGCTTCATCACCATTCTTGATTACGAATTACATTCTTGTTTCTGTTTTCTATGTCTTTTTCTAGATTTTTGCTTTCAATCCTTGCCTTCAAACTCCGAGGTGCCAATCGCCGAGAAGAGCCTTGATCAAACTCTTCGGGAGATCGATGCTGAGCTCGAGGCCGAGAAGGCTGCTGAGAAGTCTTCCCAACTGTCTTCTATATCCTTCTATTGATGCCAAGTAGTTTTGTTTCCTTCTTTTACTCCTTGTACCTTGTACTTTGTCCGTCTTTGTATGCTTTTAATTCGGCCGACGTGCCATTTTTGTAGTCTGAATAATTTATTTTTCAATATTCAAGCCGAAGTGCCTTCTTTCTTCTTTAAATGCATTTCTCTGATTTCTTCTTTGAATGTATGTCTTCTTTTTTCTGCTCTTGTATGATTCTATACTTAGAATAATTTGCATGTCTTCAAAGTACACCTTGACTGTGCAATCTCTTCGGGTAAAATACCTCTGTCACAACTTCTAATCTTGCTCATCTTGGCCTTGTCCTAACACTTGAAAATATTGTAACAAATATTTTCACAAGTGTTGCTTAGGACTTGTCACTTTCTCAATGTCTTCTATCAAGACTTCAGTTTTCCATATTTCAAGTTTTGACAACCTGGTAGTCTCGGCAAGTACGCAGATATTGTTTGAGCTTGACTTTAACTTGTAAATTTTTCTAAAAACTTTCAACAAGTGTTTAACCATCATCCTTTATCATAACCTTGGCTTAACTTCAGCTTGTAAATTTTTCTCAAAATTTCAACAAGTGTTAAATCATCTTCCTTTATCATAACCTCGGTTTTAACTATAACTTGTAAATTCACACAGAATTTCAACAAGTGTTAAATATCACATCGATTTAACTTCAACTTGTAAATTCACACAGAATTTCAACAAGTGTTAAACATGACCTCGGTTTAACTTCAACTTGTAAATTCACACAGAATTTCAACAAGTGTTAAACATAACCTCGGTTTAACTTCAACTTGTAAATTCACACAGAATTTCAACAAGTGTTAAACATCATCTTGGTTTAACTTTAACTTGTAAATTCACACAGAATTTCAACAAGTGTTAAACATGACATCGGTTTAACTTCAACTTGTAAATTCACACAGAATTTCAACAAATGTTAAACATCATCTCGGTTTAATTTCAACTTGTAAATTCACACAGAATTTCAACAAGTGTTAAATATCACATCGGTTTAACTTCAACTTGTAAATTCACACAGAATTTCAACAAGTGTTAAACATGACCTCGGTTTAACTTCAACTTGTAAATTCACACAGAATTTCAACAAGTGTTAAACATGTCATCGGTTTAACTTTAACTTGTAAATTCACACAGAATTTCAACAAGTGTAAAACATCATCTCGGTTTAATTTTAACTTGTAAATTCACACAGAATTTCCACAAGTGTTAAACATCATCTCGGTTTAACCAACTTGTAAATTGTTACAAATTTCAACAAGTGTTAAATATCACATCGGTTTAACTTCAACTTATAAATTCACACAGAATTTCAACAAGTGTTAAACATCATCTCGGTTTAACTTCAACTTGTAAATTCACACAGAATTTCAACAAGTGTTAAACATCATCTCGGTTTAATCAATTTGTAAATTGCTACAAATTTCAACAAGTGGGAAACATCATCTCGGTTTAACCAACTTGTAAATTGCTACAAATTTCAACAAAAGGTAAACATCATCTCGGTTTAACCAACTTGTAAATTGCTACAAATTTCAACAAGTGGTAAACATCATATCGGTTTAACCAACTTGTAAATTGCTACAAATTTCAACAAGTGGTAAACATATTCTTCTTCTCTCTGCCCCCTGCATGGCTTCCACATACTCCTTTGCGAACCTTATAAAAGGTCTTCAACCTGGCTAACTGCAGTCCAACCTTGTGTGTTTTCTTTTTTATCTTCTGGGATCTGAGATTTGCTCACTAAGCTCTTCTCTTTTCGGACTTAAGTGCCGAGATCTTGTCTGCTAGAATCTTGAATCTGCTCACTCAGGTTGAACTCTTCTCTTCTCGGACCTACTCATCTAGGCCGAGATCATGTCTTCTAGGATCCGGGATCTGGAATCCGGGATCTGCTCACTTAGGCTGAGCTTTTGTCTTCTCGGGCCTACTTGTCTAGGCTGAGATCATGTCTTCTCGGATCCGGGATCCAGGATCTGGAATCCGGGATCTGCTCACTCAGGATGAGTTCTTCTATACTTGAATGTTATCTCCTTGGGAGCGCTCATGCCCCCTGTCTTTGCATCCCTTCTGAAAGGGTCTTCGTTCCTCCGCAGGTATCTATCCTTTCATACCTGGAGGTCATCTTTGTTGTAGTATCCGCTTCGATCTGTTGTCTTTGGTGCGTCACCTTCCTGGCCGGCGTCTTTCACTCCGTGACTTTGGTCACGAGTTTCTGTGTTGCAATTGTCCCCTTCAATGTCGAGGTTGATAGGTCTCCCATTCCTAGCAGGAGCGTCGTCTCCAGTCTGATCCTTCTGTCCGTCATTGGCCATTTATTCTTCTTGCTTTCCCACAGACGGCGCCAAATTGTGTGGGTGATTTTCCGACCACACTGCCAACTTAGTACTCAACTGGAGAACACCAGCAGAATAGATGGCTTTTAGCTAACCTGCAACAGAAAGAGAAGACTCCGGTGGTGGTTCGCCACCCGGGGGTACTCCAACGATCAAGTCAGTACTCAATATCTCTCAAAGATAATCAATAGTGCTAAACTCACTAGCTTGAGCATAAAAAGCATACCTTAGACCCATGGGGGTGCCTCTCTTTTATAGCCAACATAAACCTAGTCCCAATAGAAGCCTAACTTCTATGGACTCAGGATTACTGCTAATCTTGGACTCCCAGTAAGATTAGGATAAACTCTCTAAGAGTCTTATCTTAATACAAACTGAAGTCTTCTCTCATTCTAGGACTCTTGTCCCTTATCCAGGTTGAGTTCCCTTTTCATTCTAGGACTCTTGTCCCTTATCCACTTATCTCGGATTTCGATATCTTCGGAGATAACCTCGGCCTTGCCGAGATCACCTCGGCGTCACGACCAGGACACGTGGCACCTCGGCTGACACGTCGGCGTCACCTTGCCACGTGTTGGTACTCAGAAAATATATCCCCACATGAATTTTAGTTAAAGAGTTTAAATAGACCTATTTGCAGGTTTTCATAATATGTTGATATTAATTGTGTTATTTATGTTATTAATTTATTGTTGCATTATGATGTTTTATTTGATTTTCAAGACTAGCAGATTTTTTTGGGCTATTGTTATTGATTTATTGTTGCATTAGGATGTATCAATTGTTGCATTAGGATGTTTTATATGATTTTCAAGATTGGCAGATTTTTTTTTGGCTCTATTCATAGCTTAATTTGTTTGTGTGTTCGAGCTCAAGCTAGTTCGTTTGTAAACAAGCTATGTCGAGCCGAGCTCAAGCGCAACTTTCATAACTCGACTCAAGCTCGAGCCAAGCCCGAACATGATCAAATTCTATCGAGCTGAACTCGAGCTTTGCAGAACTCGACTCGGCTTGGTTCGGCTCGACTTGTTTACAACCCTACCTAAAACAGTTACAATACAACTCTATAAAACTATTTTAATTGATAACTATTAAATTTAACTTATAGACTTCTTACCTTCCGCTTGTTTGGATAAAAAATATTTTTTTTATGTGGTGGTGGTAGTGGGCAACGGCGATGGTGATAATGGTGTGATAATATCAATAAAATTTTAATTTAAAATATGTTTTACACCTTTTTAAAAGTAAAAATATTTTCGATTCAATTAAGCTTATTTTTCAGTCATCATGAAAGATATTTTTTATTAATTTTTATTTTTTATTATATTAAAAATATAAAAAATATTTTTTACCAAAATAATCGATGCCGACATACAAATCAACCTTGCTGTCCCCACCCCAGTTAGGCCGACTCACAACCGCATCTCAAAAAATTCAATTTTCATTGATTTCATGACCACAATATATAACTACTAAAATCCCTTCTTTTTTGACCACAATATATAACTACTAAAAAATATATAACTACTAAAATCCCTTCTTTTTTTGGGAAGTTTATTGATCGCACCCATCAAGTGATTGTGCGTTCATCTTATAATAGGAAGATATATAATTAATTTATCTAAAATTTAGTAGATAAAATAGAAAAAAAAAAAAACTAATTACATGGTCAAATATAATAAAAGGACACATAATCAAAATTAATGAAATATAGTCCAATACACTTGACAGACCACATAGTATACACGTTTGATCTATTGGATTTTTTTTTTTTTAGATTTTGTTTTTTTTTAGAATAAATTACAAATACACCCCTTAAAATTTGATTAAAATAAGAATCGTCCCTGTGATTTTAAAAATTATATTTTACCCCCTGAGGTTTCTATTTTCATAACAAATAGCCCTTATTTGTAATTTAACTTTTGATTAAATTTTTTTTTTTTTTTAACTTTTTTATGGGTAAGATACCAAAGTCCTTATCTTATCCCTTGCGATGCCAAAAAGCCAATTTTCACTGATTTCATGAAGCAAAAAAATAAAAATGCACCTTAAAATCAAAGAAAACGACATTAATGTAACAGAAAAGTAGAGTTTCCATTCAGACAGACATTCGAACTCTAAACATACATATATAACTTTCTAACATTATACAAACATAGCCAAACAAACACCAAATGACCGTGTCTACTTCATTTATAAGAAAAACACTAAAAAAACCTTCATAATTTAAAGAAGCCTCATACCCACAAGCACAGAGATGTTATATATATATAAATACATATTACATATGTATTTAGATTATTGTTGAGAGAGAACCATCTTCTCATCTCTGGCTTTGTAGAAGGCTAGTTAGGAAGTTGTCATTTGCTCATTTGCAAGTGCAAGGGTCACAGCTGCAGTTAGCGCCACATTTGCAACCATTCTCAGCTCCCACACCCATCTCAGATCCCTCAAAGTGTCTGCACATAAAATTAGAAATATGTATCAGATATCTATTTAACTTCCATTTAATTAAAAAAAAATTGCAATGGAAATTAAAAAACAAGTGTTATTAATAAAATTAGATTGCAGAATATATGATATTTTTTATTGGCTGGCACAAAAACCAATTATAGAATCGGACATGACCTTTTGAGTGTAGAACTTAAAAAAACTCAGACCTACGTTATGTGAGAAATTGTGTAAGTCCCACAATTGGTTTTTGTGTTCTTAGATTTTTATATTGGATAAAAGAAAAATTAGAAAAATAATTATAAATTAATAAAGCACAAGTGAGATGTGCCTTTGGAACACAATTTTCACTTGCAATACAATGATTTACAATTCGTTTTCTTATTGTTCATTTATTTGGTGTTTAAGAGTTGGGTACATATCTACACACCAAAAAAATAAAAAAAAAAAATAAAAATAAGATGTAAAAGATTTGGGTATAATGTTTTTTTCTAGATGAATGATGAAGATCGAAAAAAAATTACAAATTCATGGAGATACAAACTTACTTGCACTCCATAAAATGCAATTACTTTTCCGTCTTTACAATTTATATAGAATTATCTTACAAAACATATCTATTCTATTATGTAAACCGTACATCATACCTGATACGAACACTTTATTATTATTCTCAAAATGCTCCTCATATTCAATATCTGCTAATTTTATCATTATTATCTTTCTAAATTTCAAGAATGCCTCCCATGTTCAATAATTGTTATATCCAATAATAACTAAAAAAATTTCTTACTAGTCAAACTACCTTAAACTACTATATATTTTTCTAATTTATCAAACAAATTATCTAAAAATTTTAAAATTACAAAGATCACACACACGTGTGTGTGTGTGTAAAGAATAGATACATACGTGTTCTGAGGAGCAACACCAACAATAAGGGTCTCGGTAGTGGTGGTCTCTGAGTAGCTCATGTCAGGGTACATGTTGCATCTGTCATCATATTATCCAGAAATTTTAGCATTCCAAATCATAAAATAATTAAGGGCGGATCCTTATGTTGTGTTTCGTTGCAGGATTTGAAAAGAAGTTTAAAAAAAAAAATATATATATATATATGAAATTAAATAAAATATAATATATTTTATTTATATTTTACTTACTTTTTTCTTTTCTTTTTTAAATTCTTTTCCAGATCTTCTAACCCAATACAACATTAATGAATTATTATTTGGACAAATATTTCAATAATTGGTAATCCAGAAAGAATTTTTTTAAAAAAACCTGGCAATGGTGAGAGGAAGGGATGATAATTTTTTTGAAATTTTTTTAAAAAAAGAGTCAAGGTTTGAAATTATAACAAAAGAAATCATAAAATTTAAATTTTATTAATTTAAACTTTAATTTTTTGATTTATTTTCAATCTAAATCATTTGCCTATTGTGAAGTAAATTGACAAAAAATTAATATTTTAATTATTAAATTAAAAAATATATATTTTAAATATTTTAATATATACCTACATCAAGTTAAATGATTAAATGTTATTGTTTACTTAACGAAAATAAATAGATGATTTATATTAAAAATAAATAAAAAATTACAGTTTAGATTGACAAAATTAAAAATTGAGAGTTTATATTGTTACAATAGTCAAATCATTGGTGTTCTTTTTTTTTAACCAAAATATATTAATACAAACTGTAATGATACAAATTAAAATAAAATTGCTCTATAATATTATGGTCTGTGTTAGAGCGATAGTCAAATAACAATACAAAAACATAAAACAAACTAACAAACGCTCACCATCTAAAAATTAAAAATTAAAAATAAAAAAAAAAACTATCTAAGACCATCTCTAATGGTTCAGTAGATGTATCACTAAATTCAAATTTGGTGAAAAAAAAGATACTTTTGGTGCTCTAATGGTTTCATTAAAATGGATATCAAATTGAGAAAATATCAGATGTTTCACCAAATTGAGAAACTGGGAAGCATTCATCAATTTACTGTGCATAGACGTTGGGCTGGGACCCACCGGACGACTAGCCGAATGTCCGGCCGGTTGTGCACCTGGTCATCCGGTTAATTAATTGCACAAAATTGAAGGGGAAAGGAAAGTTTCGGGAGTAGCCCCCAACAATGCTCAGCCTAGGAGGGCTTGTAGAAAGGATTTGTAAAAAGAACTCACTTTTCTTTGCTTTGAATTTTACTTCTCTCTCTCTCTCTTCTACACAAATATTTTTTTCTTTCTTCCATAAATCCCTCTTAAATCCATGATCCAAACCAAAAGCACAGCTTAATTGTCTATGAAAGATCTGTTTGCTTTCATTTTTAGAACCTATTTTTTCCACTTTTTGACAAAAATAAGTATTAAAAAAATATTTATGATTGTCTTGGAGAAGGGCTATTTTAATTGATTATTATTATTATTATTATTATTATTATTATTATTATTTCAAAAGGGGAGATTTTTAATAAAAATTGAGGATTTTAAAGAGAAATCCAATGATATGATAAGAAGTGAAATTCATATGTGATGTGATGTGTCTATATATATATATATTTTTCCTCTTTAATTTTTTTTTTTCCAATTCCCACCTGTTTGTAATTTCAAAAAAAAGTATAAAAAAATAAAAAAGTTGACTATTTTGTAGTAATTTTTTGATAAAACTAGTATATTGCCAAAAGACTCCCTAGATTAATTATACTAACACTCCCTAAATTGTTAGTAAATATCAATTTATTCTTCATCTATGAACCCGTACATTTTAACACTTCAATTCTATATATCTTCACCGACCACCTCCAAAAAGATCATATTTGTACCGTTTTAAAATTGACGAGTTAATATGTATGAATTCATAGATGAAGAATTAAAATAATATTAATAAATAATTGAGGAAATCTTAGTAATTAACCCAAAAGATTTTCGAAGTTTCGTATTTTTGTCAAAATATACAACATACCCATGTTCTAATCAAAGAACGAAAGTACTAAATTTTAACAAGGAAAAACTTTCCTGCCGGGAAAATTTTCAAGACAGAACAATCTAGGGAAACAAACAGAGATCAAAATGAAAACAAAGTCCTACCCTCCACAGCCGTTGCCGCACTTGCAGCCACCGCTGCAGCCACAGTTTCCTCCGCGGCAAGACATTTTCTAGGGAAAAAGTTGGGAGAGGAAGTTCTAAGAAAAAGAGAGAAAGTTGACAAGCAATAAATGCAAACAACAATAAAAGCTCTCAAGAGTTGAACGAGTAATAGGGAATGAACCCATGATCCCAATTTATAGTGGTTATAGTGGAAGGAAGGACAGAGAGTGGATGCTATCAACCGTACACGTTTCTTGATATGACGTAATGTTGATCTCCTACGTTCCTCTCCCTTGCGCCCACGTCCTTGCCTTTTTTCTATGGTTGTAATCTGTCCTCTTCTTCTTCTAGTTGAAAAATTATGGAAAAATTATAAAAAAATATCCTAAATTTGAACATTGTAATAAATAGGAGAGGTTTTGCTTTATAATACTATTACTATGAGTTCACACCATTCATTTAATTCACACAATACACATTTTTATTTATTTTTTATTTTTCTCAATTGACACCTCATAATCTCACATTATCATCAACATTTTAATCATAATTCTAACCATAATCGTAACCCATCAATCATCACGCAACCACCAATCACCATTGCCTTCTCTAGCGCTACTCTCCCTCTAGCTAACCCACCATAGCCCCTTCTTTCATGTCATCTTCACTGCCATCACTGGCAATCCTTGCAACTCCAAACCCCTCACCCAAGGTTTTGAAAAGTGGTTGCGGTCGCCTTAACGGTGGCGGTGACGCGGTTGCGGTTGCGGGGTGTAAAGGCCGTAGTGTAACGGTTGCGGTAACCGGAACCGTGAATTTTTTTATTTTTCGCACAATTTGAAAAAAACTTACCGATACGCATATTTTTTTTCCATGATCATATTTATTGGGTTAAAAATAAATATTGATCAATTTTTGTAAATTTTTAAGTGTGATCCAATATATTCATATTTTTCAATCACTATAAACTGAGTTTTTTACATTTTATTTTAATAATTAATGACTTTATATTTTACAAAAAATTAATCACTAACTATTATATATAAGATAAATAATGACAAAAGTAGGAGAATAAATAAGAGCCTAAATATATATACATACTTTAACCAAGCCAAATAGATAATGACCACACTTATTATTATTATTATTTTCAAATAATATATAGATAGACACACACAAACAAAATAGTTTAGTGATAGCAACTGAATAGAATAGCATAGGTCTTATAATTTTAACAAATCAATAATATGTTCTTCATCTTCCCTCTTCTCTCTCTCTATCTCTTGCTCCTCTATTTTCTCTCTTTATCTTCCCTCTTCTCTCTATCCCTCTTCTCCCATTTTCAGCTTTTTTTTGTGTGTTTTTTTGAAAAAAACAGTTTGGAACCGTTACGTAACGGTGCTTAACAGGCCGTTACAGTTGTTACGGTACCGTTACGACCGCTACGGCAGCCGCTACAACCGACACACCTGTGAATCTCAATCACACTGCAAAAGCGGCCGTAACGGGTGGCGGTAACTGTCAAAACCGTTACGTAACGGTTGCGGCCGCTTTTTAAAACCTTGCCCTCACCCTCACCCCTCACCCCGTCCTCTCCAACTCTAAACCCCACACACTCTTTGCAAATTGCGATCAGTCACTTCACTAGCTTTGACCATCCCTTCCTCTATAGCCATTGCCTTTGCAGTTTCCATCATGATCTCCCCCATCACTGCTTTCTAAAACCCTAGATCGCGAGTTGTAATTGATGGCAATGATGGCAGCGGCGACAAGCAAAAAGAAGAGGAGGGAAAGTGGCAACAGGAAAGACGACTTCGTAATGGTGGTGGCTTCATAGTGCTGCCGATTGGTGATGGTTGGCCAATCGGTAGTGGTGGTTGGCCGACCAATGAAGGTGGCTGGTAGTGGTGGCTATCAATAGGGTTAGGGTTTCTGAATGAGGGGTATGAATTAGAGATGATGGTATTTTGGATATTTGATTGAAGGATAAAATTGTAGTTAAAAAATTATGAATGATGGTGTGAACTAAGGGCATGTTTGATTGGGTGGATTGGAGCATGGGATTGGGATTATTAATCTGTGGGTCTAATTATCTTATGTTTGTTTTAATATTTTGGTTTAGGATTATTAATCCAATGGATAATTAATCCAACAAATTTGTAGGATTATTAGTAATGGGATAGGGGTGGATTATTAATCCAATGGATATTAATCCAATTAGATAGTGAATACCACACTAATTTAACAGGATTATTAATACTTCACTATTAATCTTGTGAATCAAACATGACCTAAGAGTATGTAGGGTGTGCAAACAGAATTTCTTAATAAATAAATTATGAATATTTAATTTTGTTAATTTAATCTTAGATTTATTTTGTATTTTAGATATTTAATCTGAAGAAGTATATTTGTAATTTATCCAAAAATTAAACTCTCAAATTTTTTGTATTTTTTTGCATCTAACAAACAGTATTCATACTTGAGGTTTGAAGGGGACAACAAGAGAGTGATCCAGTCGCGTGTCTCCGAAGATGTTCCCTCTGGGATTGTGGTGCTACTCGACAGATTTAGGAATTTGACATAGGGGTACTCTACTTTCTAATTATCCTCAAGTTTTTAGACAAATTATAAATTAGTGTAGAAGATCAAAAATAATTATAAATATACGGGTGAAATTTTTTTATTACATCTGATTAGAATATATGTTCTAGAATTTTTTAATTTTTTTTATTACAAGATAGATTAAAAGAAACATACCCAAAAAAATAAAAATTTCAATACTCAAATTTTTTTTTTTTAATGATTAAAGAAAATTGAAGAGATTATAAAGTATGATGAGAGAATGGGTGAGGAATACAAAAAGTATCATCGAGTTAGAGTTTACTAAAAGTGATTTATAAACATAAAATTCATAAAAAAAAATTCATGAGAATGATATGCCAATAACATTTGTAAAATTACAAAGACAATAGTAAATGGTTTGATTAAAAATGAAGGAACCACAAGATAACTTATTACATAGATTTTTTGTACAAACATTTTGTTTAGATATCTTTTTTTTTTTTTTTTTTTTGTTAAAACATCATATAAGGGTTCTCTTTGAAAATAAAAAATATTAGGTACCTTAAATAATTACGAGGGGCACTAGTATGATTTTACAAGGGATATATTGGAGACACTCTTAATATTCATGTGTATTAGTATAATTTTCAAAAAAATGATCCTTCATTACATCCATCTCTGGTGTTATTCTTGAAGATATCAGATTTATGGCATATCCGAGGAGGGGAGACTTGTCATTTAAATGGTGTCGCATAGTAGCTAATGGGGCTGTCCATTGAACTGCTCATGCTTATCTAGCTAATTCATTACCTTGGATTGGGTATTCCAGCCTCCTTCGATTCTTGTTGGGTGTTTTTCTTTCAATTCGTTATAATTGGAGTTTTTTTTTTTTTTTAAATAAAAATAAATAAAAAATACTCAAGGTTTGCGTGTCTTCTGGCATCTTCTTTCGTTTGGCAAAATGCAAAAAATATCTAAGCGAATGGTCTGTGATTGTTGATGAAATTTTTTGTAATTTGAATCATTATTGACCCTACTAATAAGGTGCAATAATGTGTAAGGGTTCTATCAAATTGATGCTTTTGGTTGTTAATAGGCGTGTGTTGGGTCGGTTTGGATGGTTCTGGATGGTTGTGTGTTGGGTCGGTTTGGATGGTTCTGGATGGTTTAAGAAAAATAATTTCAATTAAATTGCTTTTGAAAGGTTGATAATTTTTAATTTGTTGCCAACTCGCAGGACTTTAAAATTGGCAGTTTGATTTGAATATTTTAAAAACAATAGAATGGCCGAGTTGTAAATTTAATGTAGTTGTGAAACTCTAAAATAAAATAAAAATAAATAAAGAATTTTTTTATCAATCTTTTTTATTATTGTAAAACCGACAAAAGATCGAATCACTCTAGGACCCACAAAAAATCTCAAAAAGAGTTAAATAATCTCCATAAAATGAAGGATATAAGAGGAGAAAAAGCCCCCACAATGGAGGGAAATAAATCTCCATAGGAATGATTATTATATCAACAAACTAAAAATTAAGAAAATCAAAAAAAAAAAAAAACACTAGATCTAAGTCGCCACTAAACTCATCCAAAACTCCACTGATCCACAACCTTTAACTTGGAATTTGAAGACCCCATTTCTACTGTTCAAGATAGAACATTGAAATTGAGGTGGTTACCTAACATGAAACAAACGCATTATCCAACTTTCAGACTTTGAGAAGATCTGAAACCAAATCTTAAAATTTTGGGCTCAATTGTGGAGAATGTAAGACGGTAATGGTCGGATTAGTGAGGCAAATATTAGATCTGGGTTAAGGACTAGATTTGGAGAAGAATTAGGTGGAGGGGAAAGAATAGGGAGATCAGAGAGGTGGGAAAACCACCACCGTCTCCCTCTCTCCTAGCAGGAAATTCTAAAGAGAAAAATAAGAGGAATATTAGGATTTTCACCGAATATTCACAAATAGATTTGTTTCAATGAATACTTATCATTCATTCTTTCAAAAACAAATGTAATCTAGTAATGTGACTACAAATGTCCGACTAAAGTAATTTTTTCATTGACAATCTACAAAACGGGACTACAAATTGTACAACTTGGATTGTTAAAATAGGCTCGAGATGGATCTCCCCAAGCATCACAACAACCATTTGCCCAAGTGCAAGTAAGATAAAATCTCATGTTCAAGTCAATGAAATAGCGTATCAACATACTTTATAGTAATTTAACTTCTAGTTTGGTTTTTCTCATATTAATCATCTCAATTTGATATAGCGTTTGGATTTGGTAGGCCAATTTTAAGACTGATTTTGGTTATGTGAATCGTTCACTTTTAAGATTCATTGAGTATAATATATATGTAAAAATTAAGATGATTAGAAATCAGTAACTATATGTTTAAATCAAATTTGTATTGTAAAAAATGGATGACTATTTTTGAGATTATATTTGTCGTTCATTTTTTAAAAATAAATATGATTCCAACCATCTAAATTTTTAGCATATATATTCTACTCAAAGAGTCTTAGAAAATAAACAATTTAAATTACCGAAATCGATCTCAAAATGGGTCTACTAAGTCCAAACGTTTGCTTAAGTTGAAATGACAATTTAAGAAAAGCCAAACCTTTCAACTTTAATCCACTAACATCCTCATACGGCAAATAATAATAATAATAATCATAGTTAATAGACTGCCATTATTTACAATACTAAACTTTTTTTTCTCTTTAGATTTTTATTTTTTTATTTTTATTATCAAGCTTTAGATTTTAAATTTGAGTACAATTTATGAAGTGAAACAACAAAATAATTTGTGTATTTTTTTCTTTGTTTTTTTTTTTTTTTTTTTTTGGTCTTTTGAGAAATTTGGCCAAAAGTTCATTTTTTTCACATTGGGTTGAATCAACACCTTTGCTAGGATAAGTTGATTAAGATAATTGAAATCGTTCAATATATAGATTATATTGAATAAATTATTAAAATTATGTTTATTTTAAAATATTGTACAATAAATATAGATTTTTTAAAAATAAATATAATATGATATAATCATATGTCAATAAATATTCAATTAATTTAAACTTTTTTAAATAACTTACACGATAAAAATGAATCGTTTAAATCAATTTAATAGTTCCAAAATCAACACCATCACCCAAAAAACCAATCAGTTGAGGTTAGAGTGAATCCAAAAGTTGCTTTTTCTAACGTGAACGCAAGTTTGGGCTAAAGTGTCGCGGTGAGGTGAAAAGTCACTCATACGCTAATTTTTAATTTTTTATGGCCCATTTATTTTAAATGTTACCTGAGTTAAATATAAATCATATGGTAAATATGTGAGTGATTTTCTGATCACACTGCCAACTCAGTATTTAGCTGAAAAGTACTGGCAGAATAGATGGTGCTTGAATGACCTGTAACAGAAAGAAAAGATTCCGGCGGTAATTCGTCCACCCGGGAATACTCCGATGATTAAGTCAGTAATCAAATATCTCTCAAAGATAATCAATAGTGCTTAACTCACTGTTCTGAATATAAATTGCGTACCTTAGACCTATGGAGGTGCCTCTCTTTTATAGCCAACTCAATCCTAGTCTCAATAGAAGCCTAACTTCAATGGACTTCTACTCAGGGCTTATCTTGGACTCTCCAATAAATAAAGATAAATTCCCTAAGAGCTTTATTCTTATCCAGGCTGAAGTCCTTCCTCATTCTACGACTCTTGTCCCTTATCCGCTTATCCCGGATTCCGATATCTTCGGAGATAACCTCGGCCTAGCCGAGATCACCTCGGCGTCACGACCAGGACACATGGCATCTCGGCTGACACGTCGGCACCACCTTGGCCACGTGTTGGTACTCAGAAAATATATCCCCACAACTGCCCCCTAGGTTCTATTACCTCGGCATCTTGAGGTGATGGAACCTATATCGTTTGTGTCGGCTATCTTGCTGTATCATAAATTTACCGAGGTCATAATACACTGGCTTCTCACAACTAGGTCTTGTAGTCTGTCTTATCAAGGCTTCAGAATTTTTAACCAAGTTTATTCGAGTTTATTTAGCCGAGATTTTCCTATCAGCCGATGTCATTGCTTCATTAAACCAAGAACTCCAAGAGTTTTATCACACGTATGAGCTGTCAAGCAAAATAGATCATCTGTTTCTGCAACGCGTTTGTCCCCTACTGGATCGTACTAGATACACGCCTGTAAGTCATCTCGCGTCTGCGTGCGCCGTCTGATCAATACGTCGTTCTAGGCTCATTGATGGTGTTTTGCCACCATTCTCCGCATTTTGATCAAAAATCAATTTCTCTCTCTCCGTCTCTTCACTTTTGCATCCTCATTCTCAAGCTCTCAACTCTCTCTCCCTCTAAAATACACCATTGTTTCCAGATTTTCAAGCTCTGTAACAACTTTCATTCCTCTCTTCTGGTGAAGCTTTCGCTGTCCTTTTCTGATTGTAACCGTCTCCTGACTCCGGCGTCTTCAACACCGGCTTCACTCCTCTGGTAAGCTTCTGTTCCCTCCTGGTTTCCAGTTTGTGAGAAAGCTTTACCTTATTACTTGTTGTCATCGCTGTTTTGCTCAAGTTTTTGTTTCATAAATCACGTATCTGAGCACATTTATTTTACGATTTTGCTTTTTGCCCACACCGTTCTTTAATATACATATACCTATTCATTCTGCCACTGTTCTTGATGATTCACTCCTATTCTTGATTCTGAATCATTGCTCGTGTTTATGCTTGCCATGTTTTTTCCAGATTCTTGCCTTCTATCCTCGTTTTCATAGATCTAGGTTTGGGATTTGTTTATAAAACCCACAAATTCTAAGAAGAACTGAAACAATCCCCACAAATTCTTACCCCAGCTCACATTTAGGTTTTTGCCGAGGTATCTATAACCCTTTCAAAACACCTTTTTTCTGAAATCTAGCTCCTCCAATTTAAGCCGACATTATGGGTATGTGGAAGTATAGGGTAGACACCCTGACCAAGTTAGAACACTTTAGGTAGGAGTTTGACATCCCAGCCGACGTTCATCTGAGGTTGGCTGGGGAGGATGACTCCATCATGCCCGATATGAACCTCATGCCTTTTCCAGTAGTGGCCTTTATCGAGTGTGGACTTAGGTTTCCATTTGACACATTTTTCCGAGAAGTCCTTCACTACTATAAATTGAACCTAATGCAGCTTGCCATTAATTCTTACCGAGTTATCAACGGTACAATAGCCTTAGCCAAACAAGAGAATGCTAGGGTTACTCTTGTCGATTTCCAGTACTGTTACACTATGTGTCGCCTGAAATCGGAAAAAGGCCATATCTATTACCTCAAGCCGAGGTCTATTGAGTACAAGCTCATTGTCGACCTCCCAGACTCAAACAAGGGTGCTGGAGACGATTACTTCATCGTCTCGGGCAACTGGGAGTTTCAGCCCAACGATGACCTCTACCTTTATCCCCTAAGCCGAACAGTTTTCGGGGAAGGAGATGGTAAGGGCCAAGTGTCACTTTTTTTTACTCTCTTTTGTAAAGTTATCAATACTTTGTTCTAATGTCTGTGCTCTTCTTTTTGCAGTTCTTCCTCAGCCACCAAAGGGCTTTCGCCAATATTTCTTCTCCAGCAAGGACTTGAAGAAGCTATTGGATTTGCCAGTCCACAAGCGGAGAGCCCCTTTGCTACTCAATTTCATCTCGACCTACAAATCGGTACTTCCCGACGTCCCAAGGAAACAGAAAAGCAAGTCTCCTCCTTCCGCCACAACTCTACCAACAGCTTCTTCATCTCGGCCGAATCAGGGTTCAACCTCAGATCCAGCAAAACAACCATCTACCTCAGCTCCATAGTTGATCCCACCATCTCAACGTCATCGACGACGCCGAACAGTTTTTGCCACAGAGATGGGCCGCCAGAAAGTAGTTGCTAAGGACCTCTTAGCCAACATCCCGACCACTGTTGACGCTGAACCAGCACCATCTCAGCCAAAGCCGAAACAAAAAAGGATAAAGAAGGCTCAGCCAAAGGCAACGGTAACTCAGATTAACACTGAGGACACCTTGCCAATTTCCAAATTGGCTGAGAGTGATAAGGCCTTATCTGCCGCTGAGAAGAGGCCTGCCGAGGCCCAACCATCCGAATCCACAAGATCAAAGAGGCCGAGGTCGTCTTCTGCAACAGCTTTGGGCTCCATGAAGTCTGACTCCCCCTGGGACCCCCAAATAACTCTGGAGGACAGGCCTGTTAGAGCTAGCGATAGTGCCAACGACGTTAATGTCGGCGTCGCTCTTAGTACCGCTTTGCTTCTTCCTGGTGATCTTGACCGAAACACCGAGATGAGCGAGTATGAAAATTTTGCTCTGATGCTCCAGCGTTCTGTTCAAGTAAGTCTTCACACTTGGTGCCTTTCTTTCTTTTTTATACTTAGAAAATTTTCTAATAACTTCTGCTCTATCCATTTTTCTTTAGGCAATCCAGCACGTCCACTCCTTCTCAATGCAATCTTTTGAGACAAGGAAGGCGTTGGCCGACAAGACTAGAGAGGCTACTAGTCTGCAGAAGACTAATAAAAACTTGCAATAAAAAATGAAGACTTTGGCAGACCAGGCTGAGGCTGCTGTTAAAGCTAAGGATGATGCCGAAGAAAAAGCGGATGCCGCTGAGGCCATTAACAAAGTTCTTCAGGCCCAGAAGAAAGAGGCCGAAAAAAAGACGGCTGAGGCCCAAAAGGAACTTCAAGATGCCTTGGCCACCAACTGCCAAGGTCAAGGCCGCAGATGAAAAGGCATATGCTGAGGGCCGATGTCACGGCAGACTACGAGCGTCAGGTGAAGCAGGCATACAACAAGGGTTTCACCCTTGGTTGGATGGCTTTACTGAAAAAGCTTGAAATCCCCGAGGACTTCCCCCTCAGGAACACTGACGTTCTCGCCCTGCCATTGCCCCCAACTCCAAGTCAACCCAACGATGATTCTGAGTCTGAGGAGGAAGCTTTGGTGAGGAAGTCAAATGAAGCTGCTGGGGCCAAGTCCAATACTCAAAATGAGCAAATCTTGGACTTGACTCAAGATGAGGAGGCTGAGGAGGTTCTCGAAGATGCTACTCCCGAGAAGGCCATATCGGACGCGCCTATTGCCGATAAGAGCCTCGACCAAACCCTCCAGGAAATAGATGCCGAGCTTGCGGCTGAAAAGGCAGCCGACATGTCTTCTCAGCAATCTTCCGAGCTCCAGACTCAACCTGCTAGTGGTGCTGAAGAATCTTAGTTTGATGTTCTTTTTCTTTTTTTGTACCTTGTACTTTTTCTTTTTCTGGAAGAATGTAAGCACTTCATGTGGCCGATGTGCCTTCGTTTGAATATAAGTACAACTTTCTTTCGAATGCTTGTATGTTTGTCTTCCCTTTACTGCTCTTGTATTGCTCTCAAACTTAGAATATTTCTGCATATCTTTAATGTACACGTTAACTGTGTAATCTTCTCGGGGTGAAATACATCGGTTATACCCACCAATCGGTTTACATCGGCAAGTACATAAGTACTCATTTTAATACAACCTTAGCCTTTACTTGTAAATTTTTTCACAAATTTCAACAAGTGTTTGACATGATCTCGGTTTAACTTCAACTTGTAAATTTTTCACAAATTTCAACAAGTGTTAAACATGATCTCGGTTTAACTTCAACTTATAAATTTTTCTCAAATTTCAACAAGTGTTAAACATGATCTCGGTTTAACTTTAACTTGTAAATTTTTCACAAATTTCAACAAGTGTTAAACATGATCTCGGTTTAACTTCAACTTGTAAATTTTTCTCAAATTTCAACAAGTGTTAAACATGATCTCCAAGAACCATTTTCCAACTCCCTGCCCCCTAATGTGAACTTAAGTTCCACTTGGGTTCTCATTATGTATGTATCTCATAGACATCGTCAATTATCTTATTGATCATAAGTGTATAAAAATCAAGCTAAAACTTTATTTATTACTTCGGCAAATAACAAAGAACAGGAAAGTCTAATGATAAAAAAATTTAAGATTGCAAGTATTCCAGAGCCTTAGCAACTCTTTGCCCTCATTATTTTCAAGCCGATATACCCCATTGCCCAATACCGAGATGATTCTGTAGGGTCCCTCCCAATTTGGGCCAAGCTTGCCCTCTTTGAGATCCTTCTTGTTGCCGACGACTTTTCTCAAGACGAGGTCACCGATTTGAAACTCCATTGGGTTGACCTTCTTATTATAAGCCCTAGCAAGCTGCTGCTAGTATGCCGCCAGCTGAATTGCAGTTCTCTCCCTTCTTTCTTCCAGCAGATCCAGATCTCGGGCTAATAATACATCATTAGTCCCATTCTCTACTCCCTAGGTTCTGATCCCTGGGATGCCGACTTCCAGAGGAATGACTGCTTCTGTGCCGTAAGCCATGGCAAATGGGGATTCCCCAGTTGATCTTCTCAGCGTAGTCCGATATGCCCAGAGTACACTTGGCAGTTCATCCACCCATTTTCCCTTTGCTGCTTGCAACCTCTTCTTAATCCCATCCAAGATGACTTTGTTGGATGCTTCTGCTTGTCCATTGCTTTGAGGAAAACTCGGGGTGGAAAAATAGTTCTTGATTTTGTACTTTGCACAGAAGCTCTTGATTAGCTTACTATCAAACTATGTTGCATTGTCTGTAACTAGTGCTCTTGGGATCCCAAACCTGGTGGTGATGTTCTTCCATATGAAGCTCTTCACATCCACGTCTTGAATCTTGGCAAGGGGTTCAGCTTCTATCCACTTGGTGAAGTAATCTGTTGCTACCAGCAGGTACTTCCTTTGCCCAGTTGCTTGGGGTAGTTATCCAATGAGGTCCATGCCCCATTGGGCAAACGGCCAAGGACTGGATATTGGGTTTAGGTCTGCTGCTGGTTGGTGTATCAGAGGTGTAAACCTTTGGCACTTTTCACACTTCTTGACATAGGCCTCTGCATCTTTCTGCATGTAGGGCCACCAATACCCCTAGGTGATGGCCCTATGGGCAAGTCATCTGCCCCCAGCGTGGCTTCCACATATTCCTTCATGTATTTCGTACAGAAAATCTTCAACTTGTGAAAGATGTACACACCTCAAAAGGGGTCCAGTGAAAGATCTTCTGTAGAGATATCCCTCTGCTGTCAAACTGAATCTTGCCGATTTCAATCTGATCTTGTGTGCCTCTTTGTGATCATCTGGCAATTTTCCTTCTTTCAGGAATGTTATTATTGCGTCCATCCAGCTTGGTCCCATGTCCACACACATTACTTCACGCTCTGTGGTCAGTAGTTCGATGCTCGGGCCCGACAAGTAGTCGACCATTATCATCCTTGCCTTCCCAGGTTGTATTGCACTAGCCAGGTTGGCCAGGGCATCGGCGTGACTGTTATCATCTCGGCTAACCTGCTGTAGTTGGCAATGCTGAAACAAGGTCACCAACCAGCCTACTTCCTTTGCGTATGCCGACATACATTCATCTCGGGTTGTAAACTCGCCTGTTGTCTGGTTGACTATGAGCTGAGAGTCACAAAAGACTATCACCTCATCTGCTTCTACTACTACTGCCAGTTTCAGTCCTGCAATCAGTGCTTCATATTCTGCTTCATTGTTTGAGGCTTTAAATCCCAAACGAATGGATTGTTCTAGTATCTGTCCATCTGGAGATACCAGTACTACTCCTGCCCCCGCTCCTTGTCGGTTTGAACTCCCATCAACAAGCAGTCGAAAGGAGTCATCGATGTAAATGCTGCAGGGCCTGAGTTTTTCTTCCTTCCTTTGTTCTGGTTCCTTTGGCTGGGCCTCTCTATGCTCGCTTGGATGTCGTATACCTCGGCTCAACGAAGCCCGAGGTACGATGGCTCCTAGAGTGAACTCGGCCACAAAGTCAGCCAAGACTTGGCCTTTGATTGTTGTTCTGGGTCTATATTCCTGGTCATACTGGCCCAAGGCCACTGCCCATCTGGCTATTCTGCCTATCAGGTCTCCCTACTGCAACAGGGACTTCAAAGGATGTTCAGTTAGCACCACAATTTTGTGGGCTTGAAAGTAATGGTTCAGCTTCTTTGAAGCCATTACTAAGGCTAGCGTTAACTTCTCCAAGGGTAAATACCTGGTTTCTGCATCAGCCAGGGTTTTGCTTACATAGTAAACAGCCATTTGTTCCCCTTTTTCTTCACGGATTACCACTGCGCTTACCGCATGTTCCGGAACTGCTAAGTACAGGAACAGCTTCTCTGCAGGTTGTGGATTTGAGAGAACTGGAGCCGTGGTCAAATACTTCTTCAAGTTGGCCAAGGCGACTTCACATTCTTCTGTCCACAAGAAGTCTGTGGCGTTCTTCACTAAGCTGAAGAAGGGTTTGCATTTGTCAGAACTTCTGCTTATGAACCTATTCAGGGCTGCAGTCCTTCCAGTTAACAGCTGTACTTGCTTCGCCAATGTTGGGCTTTTCAGTTCTAGAATGGCCTTGATCTGATCTGGGCTGGCCTTAATGCCCCTTCTGATCACCAGGTACCCCAAGAACTTACCAGATCCGACTCCAAATGTGCACTTCGATGCATTGAGTCGGAGCCGATATGTTTTAAGAATATCAAAGACTGCTTTTAGGTCGGCCAAATGACCCTCAGGTTCTTTGGTCTTCACGACCATGTCATCGATGTAGACTTCCACTGTTCTGCCAATTAGATGTTTGAACATTTTGGTTACCAATCTCTGGTAAGTTGCTCCGGCGTTTTTCAACCCAAAAGGCATTACTCTGTAGCAATACAGCCCTTTTGGGGTGATAAACGCAGTTTTCTTCTCATCTGGCGGGTACATAGCTATCTGATGGTACCCCTTGTAGGCATCCAGGAAGTTCATCCTTTCATGCCCTGAAGTGGCATCCACCAATTGGTCAATCTTGGGTAAAGGAAAACTGTCTTTGGAACAGGCCTTGTTTAGGCTGGTAAAGTCCACGCAGACCCTCCATTTACCATTCTTTTTCTTCACCACCACTGTATTCGATAGCCATGTCAGGTAGTTTACCTCTCGAATAGCTCTGGCTTCTAGAAGTCTGTCTACTTCCTCTTCTACTGCCTCAACATGGATCAACGTCGGTCTTCTTGCCCGTTGGATTACAGGTTTGGCCAACCTGTCTACGTTCAATTTATGGCAAGTGACCTCGGGGTCAATGCCAGGCAGCTCGTAAGGCATCCAGGCAAACACTTCAATGTTTGCTCTTAAGAACGCCTCCAGTTCCTTTTCCTCTTCTTCGGCTTAGCCCGAGCCGAGAAGGAAGTAGCGTTCTTCATCCCCCTACTGGATGAGGATTTTCTTTAGGGCTTCTTCACTCTTCTCGGCTGGCTCCTTGCCGACGTCCTCTAGGACTTCCACGTCCTTGTCTTCGATTTCCGCCCATTCTGGTTCTCGTATGCTGCAGGTGGATTTTATTGCTGCCATAGAGCAGTTCTTTGCCTGCAGCTGATCCCCTCTAACCTCTTTTATCCCATGCTTTGTTGGGAACCGCAGTAGCTGATGCAATGTTGAGGGAACAGCCCCCATTGCATGCAACCATGGCCTTCCCAAGATAACATTGTAAGGGGAGGGTGTGTCGATTACAGTGAACTCTGTCTTTATCTTCTTGGTGCCAGCCTGCACATCAAAGCTTACTGCTCCTAGTGGCCATGTCAACGTTCCATTGAACCCGACCATTGGGCTATTAGATTGTTCCATATCATCGAGGTGAAGGCCAAGATCCTTGTAACATCTGACATACATGATGTCACAAGAGCTGCCTTGATCAATTAGGATGCGCTTCACTTGGCACTCCCCCAACCTGGAGGGATACTACCAATGCATCGTTGTACGGATGTTGTACCATCTCCAGGTCGGCTTCAGTAAGGACACTACTGGTCCCTGGCACTCCTTAGCCCAAGGTCTTTTCTGCTAGACCTGGTACACATGCTGCAAGTGCTTTACCTTCTGGGTCTCCCCCCGTATTTCGTTCTCGTTGACCTTCGAGTGAATTACGTTAATTACCCGAGGTCCGCCTACCTACGGCTGTTGTGCTGGGGGAGGTGGAGCTGCTGGTACCTGAGGCAATCTTGCATGTTCTTTCCTTGTCCTAGCCTCATCTACAAGGTCCCTCAGATGGCCTTGTCTTACCAGGTCTTCTAGGTGTGAATTCAGAGCTCTGCAACCCTGAGTCAAATGCCCATCTTTATTATGGTAAGCACAATGCTTACCAAGGCTCCTTCCCATAAACTCTCCTGGTACCCTAGCTGGTGCTCTGAAATAGGGTTGGGTTCGGATTTTATCCAGGACTTTGTGAATTGGGATTCGAAATACAGTTGTGACTGCCTGTGCAGTTCTCAGCCCTATCTCTTGCTTGTTGGATCCGTTGTTACCTGGGCCTCGCTTCGGCGAGCTGTTTGCTTTCTCCTGCTTTATCGCCTTAATCCCTGGCGTGTCTTCCTCGGGTCTGGCGTATTTCTCAATTTTGGCCATAAGCTCGTCCATGCTTTTTGGCAATGTCTTTGCCAATGACTTTCGTAGTGCGCAATCATCTTTCAGGCCGTTCTTGAAAGACACGACCGCCACATCTTGGTTGCACTCGGGTATTCGGTTGAACACCTCATAATACCTTTTTGCATAGGCCCTAAGGCCTTCATCCTCACTGATTCTCAAAGCCATCAGGGCATCTACCCTTAATGGCTATAGCTTGTTTGTCACGAACCTGGCCACGAACATCTCGGCCAGGCCTTCCCAGGTCTTCACACTTCCCTTCGGTAATTTGTGAAACCAGTCCGATGCAATCTCCCCGAAGGATGAGGAGAACACCTTGCAGAGCAACGGCTCGTTCCCAGTGTACAGTGCCATCGAGTTCAGGTATAATCCGACGTGATAGTTGGGGTCCGACTTCCCATCATATATCTGAAACCTCGGCATACTGAATCTTTTTGGTGCCTCAAATTTGTCCAACTCCACCGAGAATGGTGTTCTCAGCTTAACAGGGGAAGTTACCTCAGAATTTTGTTACTTCCTCTTGAGGTAATCTCTCAAGTCCTCCTTGGTCTGCCCAGGAGCTCGGCTATCTCCTGATTTCAATCTTTTAGGTGCACTGCTCTCAACTTTGTTGTGAGCCCTTTTCGACCTTTCTCCATTGGTCGCATTGAAGCACAACTCCTATCTTTGAACATGCTGATGTTCTCTGGGGTCTGCCTCCTTGGTGCGATGTGTCCTTCGAGATTCTTCTCTTCTCGACTCTCCTCGCCCGACCTCCCTTGACGACCGGTGCGAGTGTTTTTCGCTTCTAGCGTGCTGAGGGGCAACAGGGATTGTTTTCTACCCTCCCTTCTGGGCATTGGCCGCTGGAATCGGCGTGTCCTGCAGCGGGAACGGTGGCTGCATGACGTTATTCTGTATCATGAAATTGACCAGTGTTTGCAGGTCCGCCAATTTGTTCGCCATAGTCTTTACCTCATCGTCCCTCCGCAGGCATCTTTCTTTCCATACATGGAGGTCGTCCTCGTTGTAGTACCCGCTTTGGTCTGTTTTCTTTGGTACGTCGCCTTCTTGGCTGACGTCCTTCCTTCCGTGATTCTGATCACGAGTTTCTTCGTTACAATTGTCTTCTTCGACGTCAAGGTCAATAGGTCTCCCACTCCTAGTAGGAGTGTTATCCCCAATCTTCTTTTTCTGTCCGTCGTTGGCCATCTATTCTCCTTTCTTTCCCACAGACGGCGCCAAATTGTGTGAGCAATTTTCTGACCACACTGCCAACTCAGTATTCAGCTGGAAAGTAGTAGCAGAATAGATGGCGCCTGAATGACCTGCAACAGAAAGAAGAGATTCCGGCGGTGGTTCGTCTACCTGGGGGCACTCCGATGATTAAGTCAGTAATCAAATATCTCTCAAAGATAATCAATAGTACTTAACTCACTGTTCTGAATATAAATTGCGTACCTTAGATCCATGGGGGTGCCTCTCTTTTATAGCCAACTCAATCTTAGTCCCAATAGAAGCCTAACTTCAATGGACTTCTACTCAGTGCTTATCTTGGACTCTCCAATAGATAAAGATAAACTCCCTAAGAGCTTTATCCTTATCCAGGCTGAAGTCCTTCCTCATTCTAGGACTCTTGTCCCTTATCCGTTTATTCTGGATTCCGATATCTTCGGAGATAACCTCGGCCTAGCCGAGATCACCTCGGTGTCACAACTAGGACACGTGGCATCTCAGCTGACACGTCGGCGTCACCTTAACCATGTGTTGGTACTCAGAAAATATATCCCCACAATAAATCTTTTGGTTTTTTTTATTTTTCACATATCTTTATTGCTTATAGTTTTATTGATTATTTTACCTTCCGCAAATCCAAAATAGTAAAAATATGTACACAAAATTGATACATAAAAAATTAGTTTTAAAAATTATAATATGATCTAGATTAGACTTAATGTATTGTAAAGTCTACCTATAAAATAAATTTAAGTCATACAATAAAATTTTAAAAATATTTATGTACTTGAATTCTATGTACACCCAAAGTTAACGGATAAAGATGTCGTTTGGGAGAAACTTTTAATATAATTGAATTATAATTTTTATTTTAATATAATTACATTATAACTTTTCTTAAAAAAATATTTTTTACATGACCGCTCTTTCAAGAAAAAGAAGAAAAGCTATCATAACGACCACTTTGCATTATTTTGATAAAGTTAAAAAAGTTTATACTTTATTAAAGAGAGGTTTTTTTTTTTTTTTTTTTTATAAATTTTTTCGCCTAAAGTTATAAATTCATTGGAAAAACTAAACAATTAAAAATGCATCAAACATGCTAATACTTTTAACATAATTTTTTATATATTTATTTTCAATTAATAAATTAGTCTTTTAGCTAGTTCTCAAATAATGCTTTCATACACCTGTATTGATTGCTAGTAATGTGAGCATTCAATTATTCACGCAGTTTGATCCTTTATTTCTTAAAAACAAATTATATATTTAAAATATTCACATTTATTTTTTTTTACGTGAAACACTAATAAATCTTAAGGAAGCAACTTGCTTCCAGTCCTTAATCGGACTGGACGGTGCTGTTCGGCTCGTGGAGGCCTACCACGAGTCCCATTTCGATAATCCGAATCGTTCAATGTGTAGAACTCGTCGAGTACTATATGCTTTTAAAAATCACGTTGATCGGATATCGATAGCTATCTCATCTTATGAGTTTTTTCAACCGTTAATTTGTTCACCGTCCATTTTTTTTTATACAAAACTGATTTGATCACATACCTATCGATATTCGATCAACGTGATATTTTACAGGCATATAGTACTTGACGAGTTCTATCCATTGAACGGTTTGGATTATCAAAACGGGACCCGTGATAGACCCCTACGGGCCGAACAGCACCATTCAGTCCGATTAAGGACGGGAGGCAACCTGCTCCCAAATCTTAAATAGTAATCTTATGAATTGTTTGGTCCTCCCTTTTTTCTTATAGACCCAAAAGTCTCATTCTATTGTGCATTACATAAAGGGTCTCAACAAATGTAGATTTTCTCATAATGTTGAAATTACTAAACGTAACACTTCAAAAAAATTCTTAGTATACTTTTTCCAAACGTAACACTCTAATGTAACACCCAAAAAAATTCCTTAGTGTACTTTTCTTAAACGTAACAATATAACAATCTAAAAAAACTTCTTACTGTACTTTTCTCAAACATAACACTCCAATCAATGCAACACACAAAAACTACTTAATGTATTTTTTCTAAACGTAATAATAAAAAAACGTAATACTTCAATCAATGTAATACACTAAAAAATTGCTTAGAGTATTTTTCTCAAACGTAACAATATAACATTTTAAAAAAAATTCTTGGTGTATTTTTTCCAAACGTAATACTCCAGTTAATGTAACAGACAAAAACTCCTTAATGTACTTTTTCTAAACGTAACATTCTAATATAACACTCCAATGTAACGCTAGAAAATCACTAACAGAAATATATAGATTTCCACGCTCGACAACTAACATTTCAGCCACCAATCCCCTCAAAAAGAATCTTCCATACCTCACATTTTCATTCTCATCCCAAAAACGAATCATAAAATTGAAAAAATGAATTACAAAAGGAAATTTACTTAAACTCAAATGGCACCAAATCAAATAAATACAACTTTTCAAAATAAAAAGGACTAATTGGTTCATAAGAAAACTCTTACGACTAAATAAATTAACATTCCTCCATATGAGATTTATGATAACTTTTCCTTTAATTAACAGTTCATTTTTATTTTTTATTTTTTGTTTTTTTATATAACAATTAGGACATGATCATGTAGTTATCAACATCTAATCAATTTGATTTTTTATATAAATAATATTTGTGATAAATTTTATAAATGGAACAGTTTAGATCATTGAAATAGGCCTAAGATGGGCCTACTCAAGTATCACAGTAACTTGTTATGTCTTGTGGGCACAACAAAAAATCTTCCTCTCCCTCGAAACTATTTACACTTCAACAAAATTGAATTTTTACGGCTTGCGATGCATGCTGTAAAAACTCTTTCACAGCATGCACACAAATGCCGTCATATGACATGCTGTGAAAAGTTGAGCATCATTTACGGCATGCAGGTAAAGTTATAAAAAGTAATAAATTAAACATTAATGACATATCGTATATAACTTTTTACGACATTTTTATCATGTCATAAATTATCATACTTTTCATGACATAATTTTGCATGCCGTAAAAAATTATTTTTAATATATTTATGGCATCCTTCGTATGCCGTATATAGTATTTTACGACATTTTCTTACATGTCATAAATCATCACACTTTTCACGACATAATTTTGTATGCCGTAGAAGGTCATTTTTAATATATTTATGACATGCCTTGTATGCCGTATATAATCTTCTATGAAATTTTCTTACATGCCATAAATCATTACACTTTTCACGACATAATTTTGCATGCCGTAGAAAGTTATTTTTAATATAATATATATATATAGGAACATGACCTTGCCTAACCGTATGTAGACAATAGCTTATAAAATGCAACCTGTTACAAACCAAGCAGAAGCAGCAACTATGAAGTAAGCAAAAAAATCTAATATACATACACCAAACAAACTGCATACTAACTTTTATCCTCAACTTCTATCATATCAAGCTGATAACAACCTCAAACATACAAATCAAATCATTACGAAGTGTTATCACAATGACCACAAGCAAGAAGTCATGACTTAAAACATAATTGACAAAAAATGGATTAATGGCAAAATTCAAAAATCATGCATATCATGCCTATCCAGATTATGTATAACAATCTGACATAGTTTCCTAAAACAAAGCCCCGCTAAAATACCAGTAACCTAAACCCATGAATCTTGAAGATTAATTTCCACAGGCAACAACATTAAGAATTGCTTACCTCTTATCCATCCAATTCAACAACATGAAATCCATACCTTAATATACAGTAAATCAGCTAAAGTCATCTGACAATTGAGAATTCACCAGCAGACAGACCATATATTTAACTCATGATTATGTATTTTCTAGCTAATATGTAATTCCATTGGTACATGGACCAGGGGTAAATGCATCAGGTGCAAGTATGAGTAAAGGTGTCAAAGCCTCCAGATATTAGAATGCAAAGATAAAGTTGAGTTCTTCAATTTATATTGGGGGGAAAATGATAGAAATTTTCACCAAGTGACCCATGTGCACTGGCAACACACAGTTAACAGGTACTGCACCACAAATAACACCTACATGCTTTCCCATTAATGTCTCAATATGGTAGATCATACAGTCAAACGGTAGTTGCAACAATCAACATTATGCTCCCCATTCCATCATAACAAAATTGGAGACTTATATACAATGAATAAAAACATCTAATGATATAATTTCATAATAGGTTTTTATGTTTTTGTTATAAAATAATTCAAATCATTCCTTACATACAACCAACTACTTTGTCTTTTTCCCTCTATTAAACAATGATAGAAATGAAATAAAAAAACAAAAGCAAAAACAAAATTCAAAGTATTCACACCAAGGCCATCATTTGCACGAAAGAAAAACAGGATCAGAATTTGACATGAAAACCCAAAGTGACCACCACTGAATTGAGATCAGCACTGGAAGATGAGAGCAGAGCAGACAAACACCAAAGTGACATGAAAACCCATTACCACAATACATACATCCAAATTCACCGACATATCCTATATTTGTTATTTATAGCATTTTGTGACCCCTAATTGGCATTTGTCATCAATGGTAGCACAAAAGCTACAAAACCAAACACACTATGTTAGGTAAACTAATAAAATTCTGGAAAAAACAGAGAACACTAAAGAGTAGAGCATCAAATGGGGAATGTGAACTATATTAACATAAATTTAACTAAAGTATTTATGTTTGTGTGTATGTCTATGCATCAATTTACCTATATATAATTCCCTTGTAGCAACATTCTACTCCATTTTAACTCTACTCAAAATTCTTTGATCAGCAAAAAATGGAGATACCACATCTTGGCAACAACCTTGATGAACTATCATGGTTCTTTATCTCTTTGCCACCTCCTCCAATGCATACCGAGTGGACTTTTGAAGAGAATAAGTTGTTTGAGAACACTCTTGCTGAGTTCAACCTTAATTCTATAGACTTATTTGAGAAGATTGCTTCCAGGATTCCCCGAAAAATAGTTGATCAAATCAAAGAGCACTATGAAGCACTAGTGGAATTTAATTGAGATTCCATCAACAAATTATTATACAGCAAATTGCTCAAACTCGACAGGAAGAGCTTGAGGGAGAGAGAAAGAGAATACGAAACTGAGAGAGAGAGAGAGAGAGAGAGAGAGAAAGAGAGAGAGAGAGAGAGACGGTGGTGCTCACCTTAGTAGACAATGGTCCTTGCTTCCCTTGCCGGTGCAGATGGTGGAGGCGGTGGAGCTTCGAAATCTCAAAATCGAAATTGCCAATCGGTCTGAGATTGGATCTAAGATGAATTACCAATCGCTCTGAGATTAGATCAAATGGGGCTGAAGAAGGCTGATTCGATCGGTAGAGAGATTAGGGTTTAGAGAGGGTTGAGAAAGAGAGAGAGAGAGAGAGAGATCGAGACCAGAGAGTGAGAAAGTAAGGGGGCCTAAATTGTTTTTCAGTTTTTTGTTTTAGTTATTGTAATATTTTAAATAATTTTTTTTTTTACTTTTTAAATTCAAATAATTTATATATACTTAGAAGAAATATTTTATTTTAATTTTAATAATGTTTTAATTTTTAATTTTTTAAAAAAATTCACTAAATTCAAAAAAATATAAAATTTAATACATTTTATATATATTTTTTATTTTATTTTTATTTTTTACAAATATTTTATTTTTTAGTTGTATTCAGATTAGTCACATCTAAAAAATAATAAATAATAAATTATTAAAATAAGGAAAAATATCAAATCAAGGTAATTTAAAAAAATAATAATTACAAATTAGTGAGAAGCCATATAAATATTAATCATTAAAATTATAAACGTTTTCATAAATGTGTAATTTTTTTTTTCCAAAATCCCACTGGGTGCAATTATCCCTTAAAAGAGACATTAAATTATAAAATAATGTATAAATTATTTTTTATGTTGTCCTCAATTAGAAAAATTTAAGGTGAGAAGCTTGGTTAGAAATTGTTAGCTTTTTTAAATTAAAAAAAAAAATCGGATTGAAATTTTTTTAATAAAAATTTTCATGACATGCTAATGCATGCCGTGTAAAATTATAATATTTTATGACATGAAATGTATGTCATCTTAAGTACAAATATTTTATGACATATTTCTGTATGCCGTGAAAATATACATTTTTTACGGCATGCTTTTGCGTGCCATAAAAAAAATTAGGATTGATTTTTTTTTTTTGCAGAAGTTTTCACGGCATGCTAATGTATGCCGTGTAAAGTTATAATATTTTACAACATGAAATGTATGTCGTCTTAAGTACAAATATTTTACGACATATTTTTGTAAGTCGTAAAAACATACATTTTTTATGGCATATTTTTGCATGCCATAAATATATGAATTAACGACTTACATGGTATGTATGCTGTTATTGACAAAACATTAACGGCTTGCAAAAAAAAAAATGCCGTAGAATGTACTAACTACGACATGCATTTAATGCATGCCGTAAACATGATGCCGTAAATAGTTAGTTTTGTTGTAGTATTAAATGACCACCTAAGTTTCTATTAACTAGGATTTTAATAACAATCTTATGGATTTGGTTGAATAAATTAATTGATCTTCTTCAATAATGTGCCTTGGTTTTCATAAAATTTGGGATGAAGAGAATACTTCAATGGTCACTTGGACCGAATTCAAAGAAGGTTGTTGTTTTCAAATAAATGTTATGTTGAGCCTGAGGATTTATGAGGTGGTTTAGCGTTATGGTAGACATATGAGGTGTATATTGATATTAGATTCACATCCAGAAATTTGATTAGAGCGGTGGTGTCACCTCCTAGTAATCTTCGAAGTTGGGCTGCTTTATTCGTGTATGCTCCTCCTTAGAGAGGGAGTTGTAGAAGCTTTTGCAGGTAGTTTCAAAGGATGGTTTCAGATAATCAATATCCTTTTTCTGAGTATTGGTGATTTCAATGAAATAGGCTTCATTTGGGAGAAACAAGGAGGAGCGGAATGTCGTATGAGCCAGCTTCAATTCTTCTTAGAGTTATTGTCAAATTATGCCCTTATGGATTTAGAATTTAATGGTGCCCCTTATACGTGGACAAACAATTAGATGGGTGCGGCAAATGCTCGGGAAAAGCTGAACCGAGCAGTGGCATCAGTAGAATGACAAGCTCTTTATTCTTATGCTCAAGTCTTTCATGAGGCTTAGGTGGGTTCTAACAATTGTCCCCTTGTCCTAAATTGTCAAGTTCCTCTAAAAAAGGTGCCAAGAGTGTTCAAGTTTGAAACAATGTGGTCTACCCATATTGACTGTGTGGATGTTATTCATTCAAAGTGGGATGTTGAAATTAATGGGTCCCCTATGTTTCAACTGAAATAAAAGTTGAAGTCATGCCACAATGGTTTACAGGATTGGAGCAAGGCTAAATTTGACAATAACAAGCTTCGTATAGGCCAATTGAAATCAGATTTGTCAAAGCTTCAAGCATGGGATGCCTCGGATGAAAATTTATAGAATCAAGCATGGATCAAATCTGAGCTGGAAAGTGTTCTGGCTAGAGAAGAGATGTATCTCCACCAAAGTTCAAGAATTCGATGGCTGAATTATGAGGATAAGAATTCAGCTTTCTTCCATGCTTCCATGATACAACGACGACAGTGAAATTAACTTCTTCAATTACAAAATGAGGCTGGTGAGTGGCTGACTTTGGATTAGGGTATTGGACAATATATGCATGAGTTTTTCTTGCATCTTTCCACAAGTGTTAAGGAAAGAAATTTGGAATAAGCTCTTTCAGTCATGAAGGAGTCAGTTATAGAGGAGATAAATAGGATACTAGTGGATCCAATTTGTGTAAAGGAAATTTGAGCAGTTGTGTTTCAATTGGGACCTTTTAAATCTCTTGGGCCTTGTGATGCCCCGGGTTTCGGGCTTGAATAGTATTGTCTAGTGGAGTAGCATGTACTTTTTCGGTGTTTTGTTCATCGTTTTGAGTCATTGAAAATTTGTTCTACTCTTACTTAACCTCTCATAACTTTTCCGGGTAGTAAACTTTGAGTTTTGGACATTGGAACTTGCCTTAGTTTGCAAAATCACCTTCAGAATTTCTGGACAAAATTGTTCGTGCGGAATTGAAAACCGCCCAATTGGATCCTTATAGGGTTTTTCAACATTTTCAATTTTTTTTTGGACAGAAAACCACTGAAGCGGATTTTGAGTCCCCTTCGAACAGATTTTGGGTGGATTTCTGGGCAGCTCTCTGGAGCAATTTGCCCATGAAGGGAAAAATTTCCGCTCGTGCGGAATTCAAACTGCTCGGGCAGATTTCGGCGCGTCTATCTCGATTTTTGTGTTCTTTTCCTCAAAACTGAAGCCAAAAGGTTGTTTTGACCACTTTTTCAGCTCTCTCTTTCTCTCTCTCTCTCTATATATATATATATATATATTCATATTTGCTCTCACTTCTCTCTACAAACCCACCAAATGTCAACCTTTTCTCTAAGATCTATCAAGAATTTGAGAGGGCTTTTTACACCGAATCGAAGAGGCTGGCGAGGGCTACGTTCTCACTGATCGAATCGAGTATTTCTTAACATCCATTTTTAGGGTTTTTCATCCTCTTCCTTTCCAAAGCTTAAGGTAGGGATTCTCTTAGAGTTATATATACATTTTTTGCAAGTTTGTGTTGATTTTGGAGCATCCTTTTGTAGTATTGAACCTTGATTTTGGCTTATGAGTTCTTAATGATCTTAAAAGTGGGGTTTCCTCAATGTTTTCTAAAAGAATTTAAGGGTGTGAATAGGGATGGCAATTTAAACCAGGTCCAACGGGGACCCGCCCCCCATCTCCGATAAGAGCGGTTATTTCCCCAAAAAAACTCCCCACGGGCAGGGGAGGATGGTATTTGAAATTGAATCCCCGATCAGTTTCGGGCCGGGGATGGGGATAGCTTTCATAGCCCCGGACCCGGCCTGTCCCCGGCCCCGACCCCGACCCCGACCCCGACCCCGACCCCGTCCCTAATTCTCCCCGAAATGAAATTACCATAATACCCCTCTATTCATTCATATATATATATATATATATAACCCCCTATGTTTGTTTTCTCCTCTGATTTGTCTCTCTCTTCTCTTCGCAGACAACTCTCTCTCACTTACTCTTCTCTCTGCAGTCGGCGATAGCTCTCTCTCACTCACTCTTCTCACCTCAGTGGCGACGACGTCGTCTCATCCTCCACGGCAGTACGCACACCCTCACCTCCTCCTCCGCCGCGCCACCGCCGAACCTTCATACTCCGGCTTCGGTTTCTGCCACGACAGATCTAGAAAAATCTGAGCAGATCCCATCACTGTCGACTCCTTTGTTCTTACATCTCAGATCTGAGAAGATCAAATCCCGTCATTTATATGTATATGTATACATGTATATCTATATGTTACTATGTGTGTCTCTATCTGTCTTCATTTCTTTTCTTCTTCTTTTTTGTTGATGATGTTGCCTCTGATGATGTTGTTGTTGTTGATGAAAATGATGTTGTTGATGATTTATTATTGAGAGAGAAAGCTAAACATAGAGAGATAGAGAGAGAGAGAAAGAGCTGCGGGGATTTTCCGGGGTCGGGAAAACCCGATCCCTGTTAGGGGGCCGGGGTGGGAAGGTGATGGGTTCCCCGCCAGGGATCGGGGACGGGGACGAGGACGAGGACGGGGATGGGGAATTTTGTAGCTTCGGGGATCGGGGACGGGGAGTGCGATCCCCAGCCCCGCCCTGCCCCGTTGCCATTCCTAGGTATGAACTATATTGTTAATGAGGGAGTTGCCTTGGGAAAAATCCTTTCAAAAATAAGGAAAAAACTAGTTTTGTGAAAACCCTATAAACTAGGGATATTATTTTAGGAACATGATAAGATGTTATGAAATCTTTGGTTGTCTAGTATCATGATATATATGTGATTGGAATATTCCTATGATTGTTTGTAAGGAGGAAGTTCTGTCACCACCTAAATCCAACCCTAAAGGTTTAGTGCTGTAACCGACCAGCAATCCGTGATTACTAAAGGCTTACTTAACAATAATGACAATAACACAATAATGGGGCTGGCAGAAGCCAATCACTACTAGAAAAATAATGTCCAATGAGTTGTGAGGACTTAAATGAACAACACAAGTTTCATATACTTCTATATATACACAACACTTAAGTCCATAAGACGCTTATACACAAAAACAAAACAGAAGTTAGGGAATTAAATCCGAAAGCCAAAACAAATCATAAAATATTCACTTGACTTTATATAACATTCAAAAAGGGTGGGTTTAAATCACCCCAAAAAGCCTTGACATTAACGGTTCGGAACCTCACGGTGAGGCATAAAGTTTGGCTTGACAAAACGGATTCAGGTCGACACTGCTAACTTTGCTCCGGTGCCTGACCACCTACATATATACAATAAATTGTGAACTAAAGCCCAATGAATAACAAATGTGTAAAGGGGTTAAAAATGTCAATTACATCAGTAGATCATTTATTCAATCAATGTCTCATAATTCATGTCATATCTATCATATAGTAATCATAGTAGTCATACGTGGTACATCCCATAGCAAAACAGTACAGTAGGTCTTAAAGACCGAACAGTCAGTTGATGGCCATCAATACAATAACAGTAGTTCCAAAGATTGGAACTGACAGAAATATCTGTAACAGTAGCAATAACAGTCACAGTAGCAGTACTAGTAACAGTTGCTAAGGATGCCACAAATATAATTTACAAAATAGGACGATCATTCATTTTAAAAACAGTATCATTTCAGAAAATAGTACATTTAATCGATAGAAAATAAGTACAGTTGAACATAGTTTTACAACATTGTTACTTACAGTGGGCTCCTTGAAACACGTGCTATAAGGCACTAAAGAAGCGGCGTCCGACCTAACCAAATAAATTCAAGCACAACAATTCAATTAAATTCATATCTTTAGCCAATTCTATTTGATTAGGTTGTTTACTTATTCAATTACTATGCATCATTACTCGATCGATTCTAATGTTTCATTTATTTATTCTAATGCACTCATGAGATGCAAATAGTCATGAAAACACTTTAAAACCATGTAAACAGAGGCCCGAAAGGTGGAAAAGATGAGCGGAAACAAAACCAGGACCAACCTAACTTCCGCATGTGCAGGGGTTCTAGTCGCACGTGCGGAACCTTCCCCGTACGTGCCTCCCGCAGGTGCAATTTAAGCAAAATGCTTGCCTTGGCTGCCCTGTTTTCCACACGTGCGGGGCCCTAAGCCCCACGTGCGGCACTAGAACAAAATTCAGTCCGAAACTTGCTATGTTTTTGGGTCCCTCTCTTTCAAAATCTAACTTTATGTTTTGCACAATTCAAGACCCAAAACCTTCCATAACATGGTAAATAGACAATCTCTTACTTCTTTTGAAATCAAACATTCAATTTAAAACCCAAAGTCCATGCAATGAATTCAAGCTCTTGAATTTACAATTTATGTTCATTAAATATACATGTTGAGCTCTCATCCTCAATTCTCATGGAATTCCCTTTTGTTTTGGAAAAACATGTAAAATAACAAATGAAGAATCATGAATTTTATAAAACCTTTGCCATGCATAGTGAATTTAAGAGCTAACTAAGTCAATTCTTCCATACCAAGACATGCATGTATTAAACTCTTAATAACATAAGCAAACCTTCTAATTAGACACCAATTCATCCTAATTTAAGCTTTAATCTTTAAAGACGATGGATATACAAGTCTCTATATCAAGAAAGTATAAAGAAAAGCCTACCTTGCTTTGATAATTAGAGTGAAATCAAGACAATTTTTCGCTTCCTCCTAAGTTCTTCTCCTTTTCCTCTATTTCTTGTTGAGTTCTTCTTTAGCACTCTCTCTTTCTCTTAGAATTGCTCTCACTCTCCCTCTCTATGTGTCTATGAATCAAGGCCCAAGGAAGTCCACTATAACTCTCTTATTGTTTGAAGATGGACTTATAAAATACAATTATTCTCTAATTTAATAATACTTCTTTTCCTAGTTTAAATTGTATTAACTCAATTAAATTAATCTGGTAATCTTATAACCTTAATTATACTAATTTAAATTATACTAATGTAAATTAGGCTCTAATTCCTATCCAATTTCTTAATTCTAACTTGTTAAAATTAACGATAATTCATACATATCCCCATTAGTTCAGAATAACAATGCAATACCAATAAATGCAAGCATATATCATATGGCACACATAATTCACAATTAGTAGATAGTCACATGATCAATAGTAAGCACATAATTAGCTTAATTAATTAAGGAGGTGGTTGTCACAAGTTCCATGGAAAGAAAATGAGAAATGGGTAAATTGAAACTTGTTGTATAGCAAATTATCGATTGGTCTTGAAATGACCAAGTGGAAAATAGATATTTACTTGCGAAGAATATATGAATGTTGAGGTTGTTAAGTCACCCTTTAAAGTTATATTATGATGGTTAATATATGAAAAATACTTAAAGGTTAATGTTTTATTACTTTATCTCTTATAATGTATTATGATATTGCATTTATAAGAGATATGAAATTTGATCACAATGGAGGATTGTGTAGATGAGTTAAGAATTTTCAAGGCATTGATATAGAAATGTATAGTATTGGCATTGTTTATGCAAAGAAGATTATGTTCTTAATCTTTTCATATTTGCCACTTCGTTGACTATGTACGGGGATCGAGCTATTATTTGTGCGCTCCAGTAGAAAAAAGGATTATCCAGTACTTTTGCAAAGCACTTGAACTTTTGGGAAGAAAGTTTTACCGCTCAAGCGGTGAAAGTCGCCCTCGAGCGGTCGGTCTATATGTTTCATACTTCCTTTACTCACACTGCTTGAGCAGTGAAGTGTGCGCTCGAGTAGTGAAGTGTGCGCTTGAGCAGCCATCCAGATTTTCAAAGAGGAAAAAAAGACAAAGTGTTTTATATTGGAGAGTGCTTTATGGTGTTTAGCTGATGATCTAAGAGTAATTAATGGATTCATGACCTTTGTTTTCTTTTATTCACAAAAGATAGAGTTATTCTTCAGTGGATTCCAGAGAATTTGGGCCTGAAACTTTGGGGGATTCTGGAGTGGCTCATCGTCGTGAATTTGACATTGGCGTTATGGATTCAACATTGGACAAGACAATTTTGATATGAAGACGGTGGTGGTAGTGGCACATTGGGGTCGATTCAATTCAGGCATGGATTCACTAGGTAATTGAAGATACACTTGTGTAATTCATTTTTGTCTTCTTAATGGATTGTTTTTTAGTTTTTGCTCGTGATTTTTTTATCACAATTGGAAGCGTTCCAATTATGATTTTTTCACATTAAATCGTTGTGTCGATTTGTCTTTAATTGTTTGATTAGGATTGTTATTCATTGTTTAAAATTGAAATATAATCACAAATCAATATCTCGAGTATTTTCAATTTTTCACTGATAAATTATAAACTCTATTTTGTTTTTTGAAACAGAGATGTGATATATTTTTTAAAATTGAGCTTTTAAGAAAAAAAAAACATTATGGAAACTCCTACGCTACCAATGATTTTAGAATATTTATAGGCTAATTATGATTTTACAGGTTATTGATTAATTATGGATTACTATTAAACTATTTGTTACAAATAAGGCTAACTATTGGCTTGGCTAACCGTGATTTAAAAAAATTATTGATTAACTATGATTCACTATTAAAATATTTGTTATAGATAAGGAATATCCTTAAATTTCAAATATGTTTTTGAACATCAAGTATGCAATGTGTGTTTAGTGTTGACTAATCATTATTATTAGAATATATATATATATATATATATCTTTATATGTAAAGGAGATCTATCAGATTTTTGGTCATAATTTGTAAATTGATTATGTTATTATTTTGATATTGTTTTGTTTTCAATAACAAAATCAAATGATTTGATATACATATCAAGAGAATTTTGATTTCCTTAGCTTATATAAGTACATACGACACATTTGATCATTTTCTTTTGCAAACTTTAATTATTCTCTGCGAATAATTTTTTTCAAGCTTGAATTATTTTTTGTATATGTAATTTTTTTTTTCCTTTTATTTTCTCATACATACATGTACTATGATCACATAATCTAAAAATTGATTTTAACCTAATAACCTCAACGACTAATTTCATCATTATGATTTGATAAATAAAAAATCAACAATAAAAATGAGAAAACACTACAAAAAAATTGTGATGTCCCGGGTCTTGGGCTTGAATAGTATTGTGTAGTAGGGTAATACGCTTTTCTTTCGGTGTTTGGTTTACCGTATCGGGTCGTTGAAATTCCCTTTCTACTCCTATTTAACCTCTCTTAACTTTTTTAGGTTAAACATTTTCAGTTTTGAGTATTGGAACTTGTTTTGGATTGCAAAAACTAAACTCTGGTTTCTGGGCAAAATTGCTCGTGCGGAATTAGGAGCCACCCGAGTGGATCTTCACAGAGTCTCCTTGGTTTTCTAGATAGAAAATCTCTTGAGCGGATGGGTCTCGCTTGAGCAGATTTTTGGTGAAATTTTTGGGCAGCTCTCTAGAGAAATCTGCCCATGAGACAGAAAATTCCGCTCGTGCGGAATTGAAACCGCTTAGGTAGATTTCGACATGTCTATCTTGATTTTCGTGCTATTTTTCTCAAAATTGATGCCAAAACGTGATACACAGATTTTTCACTTCTCTCTCTCTATACTCATATTTTCTCTCCATTCTCTCTAAAAACACACCCAAATTCAATTTCTCTCTAAGATTTAGCTCAAATCTTCAAGAGTTTGAGGGAGCTTTTTACACCAAATCGAAGAGGACGAAGAGGGCAACATGTATAACCGATTGGATCGTGTTTTCGCCAACGTTGATTTCTTGGGTTTTCTTCATCTTCATCTCCCAAGCTTGAGATACGGATAATTTTTTAGTTTTATATATATATATATATATATATATTTGCAAGATTATGCTTGTTTGAAGCATTTATTACATGTTGAGTTATGATTTTGTGTTGTTGAACCCTAGATGATGTTAGAATATGATTTTATCTACTTTTCTCAAAACTTTTGAGAATATGAGTTATGTTCCAAGGTGTGGGTATTGTTTTGGAAAAATATTTTCAAAAATGGAGCAAAAATCTTATTTTGGTGGAAACCCTAGAATTTAGGAATTTTGGAAAAAAGTTTAGATGTTGTGAAATTGATGGTGATAAATTGTTATGTGAAGAAATGATGAAGAAATTTCTATGGTTGTATTACATGAGGAATTTCATGGAGCAAATTGATGACTTTGGTGCTTATGGTTGAGTGGAAAATCAATGTTTAGAAAATGATGTTGAACATGTGGAAAATACATGAATTTTGAGGTTGTTATATCATCCTTTAGAATTATATTATGATGATTAACATATGAAAAATGCTTGAAAATTTATATTGTATTATTTTATCTTTTGTAAATGTATTATGATGTTGCATTGATAAGAGATGTGGAAAGTAATCACAATGGAGAATTGTGTGGGAGAAATTAAAAATGGATTATATTAATGCATTAGACATTTTGCATTGTCATTCCATTTTGTCATAAATGCAATTGATTTTTAATCTTGCATTGGAAAAGTATTGCCTTGAGTAAAGAAATTGTTTTGTGAAACAATATCATATTGATTTATTTTTAGGATAAATATGTTGGTAAGTTCGGATAGGGGGTGTAGTTGGTATTGATATTGGTTAAGTTGGCCTAAGTGTTCATGGTGAAAGACCGAAAACACGCGCGGAGGAGGTACCACGTGCCTTCCGGTTAGCTACTGATAAAGTGGGGATTGGTAGTACTTGTTATGCCTATTTGCAGACACCAACCTAGGGATTACCTGAGTCTTATTTACCGCCCCTTTGAATTACATTGAAATTATTGAATTCTTAAATTCTCAAGATTGCATTGTGCACAAAAGTTTCAAAAGATAGAGATATATGTTTTTGAACATAGCATGGCATATGCATTCATCCCATGAAACTGTATAAAATGTATATACTTTGTAAATATTTTCCTACTGATCTTTGTGCTCACCCTATGGGATTTTGGGCAAGAAAGGATGTGGTGATCTCGCCAAGTTAGAGGCGTGGAATATGTCTTGAGAGCACAAGGCTCTTTTCTTTTGTTGTAATTGTTTTGACAAGCCAGGGGCTTTACATATATGGGTTCGGAAAATCATTTTTGTGTAACCGGGCTTAAATCTTGGAATTTGTAACCCTTGAGGGCATTAATTCGTACTTGACTTATCATGTTACATGCTATAGATTCATATTCTAGAAACGTTGAATGTATAACCGCATGTGGGACATTCTTTTGTAAAATCTCGGGAGTTTAATTAATATTCATGTTAGAGATTGATGGTAATGCCTATGTTGAGATTTTATGTTCCATATATATGTTAAGCATTGGAGAAGTTGATTGGAAATAAGATGACGTAAATGGAAATTGATAAATCCTATATTGTGTAAATTTTTGAGACGTGACAAAAATACTAAGTAAGAAGCTTTTTTTTGTTCATTTTTTTATTATTATTTGTACATACATCATATATAAATTATTCATTATTTTATACAAGTCAAGTCTGAGTTTACTTGAAACTCTATACCAATTCAATCAATTTATTCTCAAATGAGCCAAACAAATGGACAATATAAGAGGAAGGATGGAGGCAATGTGAGATTTGAAAAGAGAGATTATGGGTGGGGGTAGAGGTTGTTGGACAATCTTCACTGTAATTAATTAATTAATTCTGTTGTGTACTTAACAACAACTAGAATATAAAAGAAATAAAGGAAATGAGAGAAAATTGTTTGATTATAAAAATCAAACTAGAAATAGAAATAAATAAATAAATAAAAATAGATTTTATTTTGTTACAAAAACAAAATTAAAATCTGATTTAAATAAACAAATAAAACATAATAATAAATTAAATAACTTACTTGATTAATTTCTTCAAATAATAATCTGATCAAGTCGAATGTTTGACATTGTGTCCTTAAGACACATTCGTCCTCTCCTCGGTACTTTCAGAATATGGACGTCTATCTCCCAAGATGAAATGATTAACAACAAATAAATGCAGCACTACAATTTATTTGTTCTACGAACACACTTAGTTTATACACTCTTTCTGACAGAAAAATAATTGAATAAATGCAGCAAAATGCAGAGATGATTTGCAGCAAAAAATGGACGAAAATTTGAGTGAATTCATCAAATGAGGGCTGTCTATTTATAGATGTAGTGGTGGCTATTCAATTTGAATTAAACAGGTGCTAACCTGTTTTGAACAGGTATGAAACCTGTTTGGTTTTGAATTAAATAGATTTAAATTTGTTGGGTTCAAAATTCAAACAGATAAAAACGGGAAGGGACCTGTTTGGGTGTACAGAAAAATCGAACCAGTTTATTTCCAGATTAATTTGAATTCTGGATTTTATTTTACCAAAAAATAAAATTAAATTCAAATGTTTTTTGCCCAAAAAGATAGGTATTGGGCCGGACAAGCCCAACCCAATCCTTGCACCACGCACCCGTGCCCAAGCCCAAGCCAGCCAGCCCGCCGCGACGCGCGCGCGCGTGTGTGGTGATTTTTGGGTCCAATGGGTCTAGCCCATTTTGCCCATAACCTCTCCCTTCTACAAACTTGGGTACCCCTTGGGGCACACCCCAAGTACCAATCCTAAGCTTTATAAACCCATTCAAAACTTCCCACCAAATCAATGTGGGACAAGCCTTATTCAAACCTTAAGGAATTTCCACCAAAACTCCATTTCCATGGAGCTCACTTTGGCTTCAATTTCCCATTCACTCGATAATGGTTTTGAGCAACCAAATATACCACGTGAATCACAGCACGACATAGAACGCGGTACCATTTTGACCCGCCAAATTTGACGCTCGGGTCCCACCTAAATAATAGACCTAAGTTAGGAAAAAATTCTGGTTTTACCCAGAATTTTCCAACCATTTCCAACAATCCCCCACATGAATGGAATTTGATGACAACGAAAATGCAACAATATGCAGACTTTATCGAAAGAGTATAAATCGAAAATATCTTGCATCAGGATAGGTAGCTTTCGGCCTTGAACCTTCCCTAGTGATAACCTATCGGACTTACTAGCTAACTAATGGACGCAATGCCTTGAATTGTTCAGCTGTTTGTGTAAGCCAAGACAATAGATTTCACACAAAATATCTTCTAACACATCGTGGTTCTCACTGTTGTGTTCATTTTGGCCTTGAGCGCTCCTGGTTTTCATGAGTGTTTTTAGAGAATTTAGCCTCTTCATTCTCATAGAACCGGCCCCAGTTCGACACTCATATAGGTGATTCTTATTGTAAGTATCTCTTTATACTTGTCTTGATTTTTATACCTAAATCAAGATATTAGTAATCATTAAAAGCAAAGCTTATCCTTATATCCCTGCAGACAACATATGTTGCAGATATCACTCTCACCATAGGAATGGGTAAGGAATTTTAATCCCTTGGTGATTTCTAGCGAGCCACACATAACTTAGTTGTCCCTTTGAGCTTAGTTTTTGGGATCTCCAATCATATAAGTAGGGTTACCATTATGACGACTCTTATGTAATAGGCTTTAATCCCATCCCCTTCAATGAACTATACACTAGCTCTTTTGTCAAACCTTTTGTTAACGGATCCGCAATATTCTCTTTAGATTTTATATAATCTATTGAGATTATTCCATTTGACAATAATTGCCTAACGGTATTATGTCGACGACGAATATGTCGTGGCTTACCATTATACATATGATTCTATGCCCTGCCTATTGCAGATTGACTATCACAATGAATGCAAATAACTGGCACAGGTTTAGGCCACATTGGAATGTCTTCTAGAAGTGACGAAGCCATTCTGCTTCTTCTCCTACTTTGTCTAAAGTAATGAACTCGGATTCCATTGTGGATCGCGCAATGCATGTTTGTTTCGTGGATTTCCAAGAAACAGCAGCGCCTCCAGAGTAAAGACATATCCACTTGTGGATTTTGAATCTTTAGTATCTGATATCCAATTTGCATCACAATAACCTTCAAGTACTGCTGGATATCAAGTAAAATTCAAACCATGATCATGGGTAAATCTTAGATATCTAAGAACCCGAATGATCGCTTTCCAATGGTCTTCTCCGGAGTTACTAGTGTACCTACTCAATTTACTGATAGCAAAAGCTATATCAGGACGAGTACAATTCATTAGGTACATTAGGCTTCCAATGATTTGTGAGTATTTTAAATGAGACACCGCATCACCTTTATTTTTCGACAAATAAAGACTAATTTCTACAGGTGTTCTTGCTACATTTATATCATCCTTGATAAATTTACCAAAAATTTTCTCAATATAATGTGATTGAGGTAATGCATATCCGTCAGATATTTTAGTAATTTTCATTCCTAATATAACATCCGCGACCCCCATATCTTTCATATCAAATATTTTGTTAAGCATTTGCTTAGTTGATTTGATCATGTTTTGACTGCTTCCAATGATAAGCATGTCATCCACATAAAGACAAACTATGACATATCCTAGGTCATTGTTTTTAACATAGACACACTTGTCACATTCGTTTATCTTAAACCCATTAGTAAGCATTGCATGATCAAATTTTTCATGCCATTGCTTAGGTGCTTGTTTTAATCCATAAAGGGATTTTACAAGCCAACAAACTTTCTTTTCTTGCCCTGATACTACAAACCCTTCGGGTTGCTCCATATAGATCTCTTCATTTAGATCACCGTTTAAGAAAGCTGTCTTAACATCCATTTGATGTATTTCTAAATTAAACAACGCTACTATAGGAATAAGCATGCGAATGGATGTTATTCTTGTCACAGGAGAATATGTGTCAAAATAATCCAGACCTTCCTTTTGTCTGTAACCTTTAACTACAAGTCTTGCTTTTTCTTCTCCAAAGAATCCCACAATTCTTTTGCTGACTTCAAAGGACTGTAAACATTATACAGCATGTTGTCAAGGCCATTAAGGATGTAGTTTCTGCACAGGAAATCTGAATGTTTCCAAGCATCTACAGCGGCAACAACTTGCCGATCACTTTCACTCTCTTTAAGTGCTGGAGCCTCTTCATGGAGAAACTGGGTCAAATTTAGAGTTGTAAGATAAAATAGCATCTTCTGCTGCCATCTCTTAAACTCAGTACCATTAAATTTTCGATTTTCTCCATGATTTATTGGTACATGAACATGGTTCTGGATAGGGACCGGTGTTGGTGTAACAATCGGAGTACCACTTCCAGTTGCAGTTTCAGTTGCAGTAGCCATAATCTCTTATTACAAAAATCAGAAAAAATTAAAACACAAATTAATTTTCTAGTTACTAAAACTAGAAAATAAATTATTACACAAAATAATTTTATTTTCCTTGTTACTAAAACTAGAAAAATAAAATACCACAATAATTTTCTATAATACAAATTAATATTCTGCAATTGTTAATGCCACCAGTATATTACTACTAGTTGTCAAAGAAAAGAGACAGTATATTACTGCTATCTGTCAAATAGCATAAACCACTATTTATTTTTCCAACCAGAATATGTCTTTATGAAATCACAGAAAATTAAATACAATAAAGATACCAAAAATAATGATCTGTCTTAAGATTGTTGGACAATCTTCACTGTAATTAATTAATTAATTCTGTTGTATACTAAACAACAACTAGAATATAAAAGAAATAAAGGAAATGAGAGAAAATTGTTTGATTACAAAAATCAAACTAGAAATAGAAATAAATAAATAAAAACATATTTTATTTTGTTACAAAAACAAAATTAAAATCTGATTTAAATAAACAAATAAAACATAATAATAAATTAAACAACTTACTTGATTAATTTCTTCGAATAATAATCTGATCAAGTCCAATGTTTGACACTGCGTCTTTAAGACAGATTCGTCCTCTCCTCGATGCTTTCAGAATATGGACGTCTATCTTCCAGGATGAAATGATCAACAATAAATAAATGCAGCACTACAATTTATTTGTTCTATGAACACACTTAGTGTATACACTCTTTTTGACAGAAAAATAATGGAATAAATGCAGCAAAATGCAGAGATGATTTGTAGCAAAAGATGGACGAAAATTTGAGTGAATTCATCAAATGAGGGCTGTCTATTTATAGATGTAGTGGTGGCTATTCAATTTGAATTAAACAGGTGCTAAACTGTTTTGAACAGGTATGAAACCTATTTGATTTTGAATTAAACAGATTTAAATCTATTAGGTTCAAAATTCAAACAGATAAAAACGGGAAGGGACCTGTTTGGGTGTACAGAAAAACCGAACCAGTTTATTTCCGGATTAATTTCAATTCTGGATTTTATTTTACCAAAAAATAAAATTAAATTCAAATATTGTTTGCCCAAAAAGATAGGTATTGGACCGGATAAGCCCAACCCAATCCTCACACCACGCCCGCTCGCCCTCCGCAGCGCGTGCGCGTGTGTGTGGTGATTTTTGGGTCCAATGGGTCTAGCCCATTTTGCCCATAACCTCTCCCTTCTACAAACTTGGGTACCCCTTGGGGCACACCTCAAATACCAATCCTAAGCTTTATAAACCCATTCAAAACTTCCCACCAAATCAATGTGGGACAAGCCTTATCCAAACCTTAAGGAATTTCCATCAAAACTCCATTTCCATAGAGCTCACTTTGGCTTTAATTTCCCATTCACTCGATAATGGTTTTGAGCAACCAAATATACCACGTGAGTCACAACGCGGCATAGAACGCGTTACCATTTTGACCCGCCAAATTTGACGCTTGGTCCCACCTAAATAATAGACCAAAGTTAGAAAAAAAAATTGGTTTTACCCAGAATTTTCCAACCATTTCCAACAGAGGTTGACTTGGGGGAAAATGTAGGGAATGAAGGTTACAAGTTGAGGTAATTGCATAGTAGATGTGCTTTAAATAAGAGCCAATGTGGTTAAAGACAGATGATGAAAATTGAAAAGATGATGGTCGGCGAAGGGTGGAGGTTGAAAATAGTTATCAAAGGAAACATTTTAAAAAGAAATGGTTACCAGGTTTAGAGATCAACGTATAAGATAGATGTATATAAAATCTTTTGATAAGGAAGATCCATTATAAAAAAATATATAATAACTTTTTTTTATATATATTTTAAAATCTAGTGTATAATACGAGTAATATATTAGTACATATTTTACAAAAAAAAAAAAAATGTTTTGAAATGAGAGGTGGTGACCAAAGGTGATTATGAATGAAAGGAGCTGGTCAAAAAAAAGTTGTAATTGCGAGAATGGTTTGTTCGCCGTCAAAGATTGGGGGATTTGTCGAAGGGCGGGATGAAAAAGAATAGAATGAATGAAACTTTGTTTTTAAAATATTTTTTATTTATTAGAATTTAGTAAATTTTAAACATTTTTTTTTATAATCTTTAAAAACAAAAAAAGAAAAAAGAAATACCACTATGCCCACTGGCTAGTTTTGCTAGTTTAGTATGACATATCATAATAAAATAATAGGTCACTTTTTTTTGCCGTTCAAAAAAATAAAAAATAAAATATTAATTGGAATGTCCTTCCTTGGAATAAAATAAAAAATAAAAATACTTCCATAATTTTGGGGTAATTGCACTCACAGTCACATCTCTTCTAATAACATATATATTAACATTGTTTAACTTTTATAATTACATTATTTTTTATCCTTATGTTGTTATTTGTCAAATGACCACTTTGTATCAAAACCAGCTAATTGTAATTAAGTAATCTCTAAAAAATATCTACCATGGATAAAAATATAATTTTAACTCGGTTAACTTGCTTTTTATTTCTAAATTTGTTTAAATTAAATAGACAAAATAGTGGTACTGCTAAAAAATTGATAATTTTCCAATAAAATGGGACAAAATGTTATGCCTTTTAAATTATTTTTAAAAAAAAAAACGGTATAATTATGTTAAAATTATAAAATATATTGTAATTTCTTTAAACCTCAAAAGGTTCAGTGTGTGATTTACTTTAAATAAAAGTTGGATTTTCAATAAGGAAAAGGAGAAGTTATTTTGATATTAGTGGACGTAATTAAAGATTGGGACAATTAAAAAGAAAAAAAAAAAATCTCAAGGTTTGAGCGTTTAACAAAATAAATCCTCCTTCTAAAAAAAATAATAATAAAATAAATCCTAAATCTTTGATTTTATTAATTTAAACTTAATCTTTTGATTTCTTTTCAATTCAAACTATTGGCCTATTTCTGTTAAGTAAAACCGATGAAAAATGAGTATTTTAGTCATTAAACTTAATGTAGATATACATAAAATATTTAAAATATCATTTTTATTGAGTTTAATGACTAAAATGTAATTTTTTTTATTTATCAATTTTACTTAACGAAAATAGACAAATAGTTTAAATTAAAAACAAACAAAAAATTTTTAATTTAAATTAATAAAATTAAAAATTCAGAATTTATTTTGTTATAAGGCTTAAACAATGAGATTTCTTTTGTAATTTCGCCTTAAAGATTTTATGGAGACTTTGTCTGGCATCCTTGCAAGTCAATTATTCCAACAATTAATTAACAATAACTAAAGAAAGGAAGGTTTAATATAATTATCATTACCTTTGTTTAATTAATTTAATAGAAAAGCATATCACACCATCAATATAAGTATACATATTTTAAGAGAAAAATTTATATTCTCTCAAGCACTGGACTATAAAGAATGGTTATCCTCTTCTGTGCCATGAGCAAATCTGATTTCAATGAATTAAAATCTACAATGTCTTTTTCCTTTTCCCTACAACTCCACATGGGCTGTTTTATTCTGGGGTCATTTTTTTTTTAAAATATCTCTAAAATGACCCATCATTGATTGATTAAACATTAGAAAAGTGGGCTCATAAGTCTGATTTTCTTCCTTCATCTTATGAGGGGTGGCCATGGTCCATGGTTTGCTCTCCCAACCTAACTTAATATTTGTAGAGTTTAAAAAAAATATTTTGTTTATCGGATCAAGCTAAACTAAGATTTTATACCTATTTAATATTTAAGTTGGGCTTGAGATAAGGAATTTTAGCACAACCCAACCCATCCTATCCATTTATAGAATATTAATTGCAATTTTATATTCTTTTAGCTATAATAAAGTAGAAAAAATGTAAAGACAAAAAAGAATATACTTCTTTCTAAAGTTTAGATTAAAATATTTATTAAAAGACTATATTTATTTTACTATTAAATTTTGTTAATGTTTCAAATTTAAATAATAATTAAGAGGATTTAAATAATTTAATATCCCTTCAAGATAAAAATAAAAAATTAAAAATTAATATCTCATATTTAGTGGGATAAGTGGGCCGATTCGGGATTTAGAAGCTATTTTACGGTTGGGTTTGAGATAACTAAATTATGCCTAATGTCAAATTGAATTAGGTTTGAGATGACATATATTCTCCAACTATATAGTGAAATTCCATAACGAACTTGGCTGGGCTCAAGGTTTGTCCACCCCTACTTAAAATTGAGTTTATTTATTAAAAATAAAGCTTATTGGCTAAATTTTTTTATGCTAAAATGTCTTTAGAAAAAGTTTAAAAAATATATAAATTTATCAAATTAGCTTCCTTTTTTTTTTTTGGCTTTTTTTAATTTTTGAAAAAGTTAATAAGTTTGGGAAGTTACTAAAAAAATTACAGTAATTTTTAGTGAGTAAAATAAATTGATGTGATATTTGACTTTTTTAAAAGATAACAAACAACTTAGTGATTTGTTTATTTTTTTTTTAGCAAAGGTTGACTTTTTTGGATCACATTACCTCTCTATCATTTTACACATCTTTTTATAAAAAATAAAAAATATACTAAACTAACATTTTCCCAAACAAATTGTGGGTGAATGAACAAAATCAAACTCTTATTATATGGGTCCAGTTTTTTCTATTTAGTCAATCAATGATGACTCATTTCAGTGATGGTTTTCAGAAAATAAAATAAATTAGTTGATTAGAACAGTTTGACGGGAAATAACCAACAAAAATAAAGAGAATTTTGTTCATCGACCTATCACATGACATGAATGAACAAAATTATTTCTCACTTATTGATCTGTTGTAGGCCCTAAATGAATTTCGTCCCTCTGTTGTGTTGTGGGGAATCCCTTTTGATGGGCAGCAAGTGAATCATTTTCCTCCATTTTTACGTCCTTTTTGATTTATTATCACCAGTAGGCGCGACATTTAATCAACGGGTTATAACTTTTGTGACTAGTCTTTTAATTATTAAAGTCTTTTAAGAGAAGGTCTTGAATTCCACTCTTGAGAGTGAAATTAGGAGACAAGTCTTAAGTTCTTGTAAGGAGAGAGTTTGAGTTAAACTCTCCTACGATACTAATTTAACAATTAATTATTAACTTTCACTAATAAAAAAAAAAAAAAAAGAAGAAGAAGAAGAAAATGTGACACTCATGGCTGGTTTGGCTTATCCTAAATAAGCCAAAAGGCTAAAAAGTTACTCCAAAATCCAAAAAGATATCACTATTCACCCTAAAAAAAAAAAAATTAATTTTTCTACAAAAAATACAATTTGAATTGATGCTTGTGCAACGGCTGTGCAGCGGCTGTTGGCAAAAATGAAATGATTCGGTGTGATTTTCACACACACTGTTGTTCAGCCCGTGGAGGCCATCATGGGTCCCATTTTGATAATCTAAACCGTTCAATATATAGAACTCGTTAAATATTATATGTCTGTAAAAAATTACATTGATCGGATATCGATAACTATATGATCAAATCAGTTATGTACAACAAATGGATGGTGTTATAATCAATGATTGAAAAAAACAAATCCGATCAGATAGCTATCGATATCCGATAAACGTGATTTTTTATAGACTTATAGTACTCGACGATTTATACACATTGAACGGTTCAGATTATCAAAATGGGACCCGTGATGACCCCCACAGGCCGAACAAAACCATCCAGTATAATGCCCGAGAAGTAGTCAATAATCTCCTACCCACCCTCTCTGCCGTGCTGCTCCCCACCGTACGCCTATACCATTACTTTATTCCCCTATACAATTATTTATACAATTTTTTAATACACATTTTTCCATAAAAAGTCAAAAAGTTAACCCAAACCTCCATATTTTTTTCTTAACTTTTTTAGTCCAAAAAGACAAAAAGTGCACTTTTTTAGGACACCCCAAACCAACCCTCAATTTAACCCTCTACACATGGAGTAACTATTCTATTATGCAGGCTGCTAAATTATTAATCTTTTTAATCATTTTTAATGGATCACATCAAATAAAAATATGAGTAAAGTAATAGGAACTGTTCTGTTAGACAGTTGTGGGTAGTTACTCTGTTAGGCAGTTGTGAGTGTGGGGTAGTTATTTTGTTACAGGATCTGTTACGGGAAAGGGATTATAAGGGGGGAGGGAGTTACAGATAGGGGAGGTTGTATCTTCTTTTGTTCTTCTTCTTTTTCTTTTTCTCTCTTATTGTAAAACTCCATGGAAGAGTTCTTCCTTTCGTTTGATGAGAATTGAATAACAGAAGCTGAGTTTCCTTTCTAATTTTGAGATTAATTGCTAGAAGCTTATCAGTGGTATCAAAGCCACCGTTTTTCGGACTTGGGCAAATCACTTTGGTAATGGCGGACGGTACACGATCTCAGGATATCAAACGAATCGAGGATGCTATTTGGCATCTAAAAGAAAGTTCGGATAAACAGGCCGAACCCATGGCTGGAATCAAGGATCTGGTTTTAGCTTTGAACCTGAAGTACGAGCAAATCGCAGAAAAGGTGAGTTCTTCTTCTTCGGTTCCTCCGATCATTCCTACACAAGAACCCACCAATAATCCAAATCAGTGGCACACTAGATTTGCCAAATTGGATTTCGCGAAATTTTTCGGTGAAGACCCTGAGGCTTGGGTATACAAATGTGAGAAGTTTTTCGAATTTAATCCGATCGATGAAACACAAAAAGTGTGATTGGCTTCAATACACATGGAGGATAGGGCTATTCATTGGTTTCGATGATATGAAAAGACCCATGTTCTCAGATCTTGGAGGGAATTTGTTGGGGCCCTGGCTGATAGATTTGGAGATAGCCTATTGGATGATACCATGGGACAACTATCGAAATTGAGACAGATATCAATAGTCCAAATCTACCAGGGAAAATTCGAAGAATTGGCAAATAAAACAAATGAGTTATCAGAAGAATTCTTTGTTAGTTGTTTTATAAGTGGCTTCAAGGATGAAATCAAGGCAGGAGTACAGATGTTTAGGCCAAGAAATGTGTCACAAGCCATGGGTTTAGCAAGGTTACAAGAAGACAAAATTGAGGCCTTAGCTAAGAAGAATAGAGTTTATTCCAAAAGCTACAGTACCAGTTTTCCTACAAGTAGCAAATTAATGGAGCCAGCTTCAAAACTGTCACGACCCATACCCGGCCCTATGGGTTTAGTACCGTAATCGGCCAGTAATCCGAGATTACCGAAGGCCTACTTAACAGTAAGACAGTAATACAGAGTACAGGGGCATGGCGGAAGCCAAAACAGTAAATAAACTGTATCCAATGAGCTGTGACAGTCTGTATGCAAAAAGAACTTTTCAAAACATATGTACAATCAGTGCAAAACAGTATATACAACATTTACAATCGTTCAGAACAGGGACCTAATCCCTATTAAACAGTACCATAACAGTCTATACAGATTACAAAACAGATACAGAGACAGACTGGGGAAATTAAAACACCCCTAAGCCATAGCTTGACAGGCTCGAAACCTCGCAGTGAGGCACAGTAGTTGGCTTGACAAAAAGGGGAGTCTAACCCATGCTCCTAACTCCGGTCTGGTGCCTGAACACCTACATATATATATAAACAGTGAGCTAAAGCCCAATTAATAACATAATGCGTAAAGAGGTTAAGAATAAATGTCCTTACAGTAATGAAAATAGTTCATTGATTCAGTATAACAGTCATTCAGTTATAACAGTCATATGTGGTACATCCATTAGCATAGCAGTACAGTAAACAGTAGGTCTTAAAAGACCGAACAGTAAATGATGGCCATCAATCAGTAAACAGTAGTGGTTCCAACAAGGGAACCGACAGAGATCTCTGTAACAGTAACAGTAAACAGTAGTTGCTAAGGATGCCATAATACAGTTCAGAATATAGGACATACATTCATTCGATTAACAGTATCAGTTCAGAAAGCAGTTCAGTTAAACAGTCAGAAATATTCACAGTTGAACATATCTTTACACAATTGTTACTCACAGAGTTCTGGGCTACAACTAGGCTAGAGCGCGTCCCCAGATGCCAACCCTACACAGTTTACAGGATGAACACACACTAAGTTATACAGTTGGGAAACAATAACTTAATCCCTAATTTGCCTCGGTGTGGTTCTAAATCAATATCCTTATTAAGATGCCTTAAACTAGGCCTAAGAATGCCTAGGATGGAATGAGGACGCAAAGATACACTTTAAAAGCATTTTCATAATTTTCAGAAAACAGGGGTCTCGCTCGAGCGTGGCTTTCTACGCTCGAGCGGACATGCAGACAAAGGATCTCCGCTCGAGCGTGACTTACATCGCTCGAGCGGACTGTAAGCTACAGTGAAAATACTGGATGCTCAAAATTCATGCTCGACGGGCGCTTGACCCTCGCTCGAGCGAGAGACACAAGTCCTCGCTCGAGCGTGAATTCTCTCGCTCGAGTGGACTGTAAGCTCATGCAAAGTACTAGATGCACGCATTTCACGCTCGAGCGTCACTTTACTCGCTCGAGCGGAAGGCATGATCACAGAGTGTACGCTCGAGTGTGGAGTTCCTCGCTCGAGCGTGGATCCAAAATCTGGAAATTCCAGATTTGAACCTCAAGCTCAAAACCAAGTTTAAATGTACTAAATTCGATCCTCTTGGGCTAAATTTCTGGAAAACATTTGTAAACACATAGAATAACATGTTTCAAAACTCAATTTGTAAAATCAAGGCGCAAGGGTAGTTTAATTGAATCCAATTTCAAACTAATTTTCATGAACAAGATGAACATGCAACATGCATGAACTCAAATCATTTCAAAGCTTTAAATATAAGCTCAAATGAGCTAACTCTTACAAAAACATGATGAGTTCATGGTCTACTCTCAAAACATGGACATGCATGTGAGGAATTATGAACTACCACCTCAAAACTTCAATATATATACATGCATGCAACAATTAAGCTTCATGGCAACAATTTAACTCCAATTTATGGCCTTAGGCTCTTATCTACCATGAACCATGCACAAACTAACTTGAATTCATAATTAAGAAGGTAGTCACTCTACCTTTGGTCCTCAATTACAAGAATGGAAGCACAATATGCAAGAATCCCTTCAATCTCTACAAGTCTCTAAGCCAATTTGTGAAGAACTCAAGCTTTCTCTATCTCTCTCTCTCTCAAGTCGGCAAGAACAAGAAATGGACTGATGAAATGTTGCCAGTGTATAATGAGGCTCAAATATAGTCTAGGTAGTGGGCCACTCATGTGGCAAAATGGTAATTAGGCCAACTCTTGACATTAAGCTTATTTTAATCTAATTTAATCATACCAAATCACATCTTAAATGAATATGCCATAAAATCATATAAATTATGATTAACACATATCATTAATCAATTTCAGATTCAGCCGCCGATAAGGCCTTCAATTTGCAGTTTAAACATAAAACACAAACAGATAATCAAACAGGCAACAGATAGATATACAATTAAATAGATATACTCAGTCAATTTAGTTCCAGATTTCTGTCAGTCTGTTCAGTATTTCAGTTGATTCAATTACTTATCATAATCAATCTCAGTTTAACAGTAATCAGTAGCGTTATCAGTGATCAGTGGTGAGGGTTATTACAAAAACCTATGGAGTCAATAACTGCTGTAAAGAAACTGACACAGAAGAAATTGGAGGAGAGAAGAATGAAAGGATTATGTTATGGATGTGACGAGAGATATTTTAGAGGCCATGTTTTCAAGAAAAAGCAACTCTTTATGCTTGAATCTGAAGATGAGGAAGATGTCTTTGAGGAGGTGGTGCAGGACATGGACAAAGAAAATGTGCAAGAAAATATGCAAGAAGAATTGCAAATCTTAGTTCATGCCCTATCAGGTTCTTTCTCTTATAAGACTATGAGAATTAAAGGAAAGGTTAAGAAGAATATGGTCACTATATTAATTGATTCAGGTAGTACCTACAATTTTTTGGACCCAGTAATGGCAGAACGAACTGGAGCATCAATCCAATTCACTAATCCTTTAACAGTAGTGGTAGCTGATGGTACCAAGTTACAAAGCAATGCTATGGTGAAGGATTTCCAGTGGGTTATGCAGGGTACAATTTTTACAGCTGACATGAGATTATTACCTTTGGGCGGTTGTGACATGGTATTGGGAGTCCAATGGTTATCTACTTTGGGACCGATGTTATGGGATTTTTAGAATTTGAAGATGGAATTCACTGCATTTGGCAAAAAACATGCGCTGCGAGGTGGTGCAACAGTGGAGATACAGCAAATTGAAGTTAAGGCAATGGAGAAGTTGATACAGAAAAAACCGCAATGACTCATAGCTCATCTTTGCAGCCTACATTCCAATTCTGTGGAAGTTGACCATGAGGTTCATTCAGATCTTGATAGAATCTTACATGATTATACTGATGTGTTTCAGGAACCCAGTGACTTACCTCCAAGTAGATCACATGATCACAAAATACCTCTCAAGGATGGTAGTCATCCCCCAAATATCAGGCCTTATCGATATCCTTATATTCAGAAGAATGAGATTGAGAAAAATAGTAAAAGAGATGTTGAACTCAGGGGTTATAAGGCGGAGTGTGTCTCCTTTTTCTTCACCAGTCCTTTTGGTCAAAAAGAATGACAATACCTGGTGAATGTGTATTGACTACAGAGCTTTAAATAAGGACACTATCTGTAATAACCCTCACCACTGATTACTGGTTAACCACTAATTACTGCTAAACTGAGACTGATTATGATAAGGAATTGAATCGACTGAAATACTGAACTGACTGATTGAATGTACTAGTTTAAATGAATTTCTATCTGTTTGACTGTTAAATTATCTATCCATGTTTTATACTTTAAACTGCAAATTGAAGGCCTTATCGGCGGCCGAATCCGAAATTGATCGATGTTTTATGATCATTAGAATTTATGTGATTTTATGGCATATTTAATTAAAATGTGATTTGGTATGATTAAATTAGATTAAATAATGTTAATTTACAAGAGTTGGACTTATTTATTTAAATGTCATCTAGTAGGTCTTTGTTTAATAACATATTGAGGCTTGAGCTACATTTAGACAAATATTTCCTCAGCCATTTCCTTAGACTCAACCGACCAAGAGAGAGAGAGAGTGAGAGAATTGAGTTCAACTTGTTGATTTGCTTGGGATTTGAAGGAATTGTAGAGATAATTTCAAATTGAACTTCTACACTTGAATACAAGACCTAAGGTAGAGGATTCAACCTCTCATTGATGTATTTGTGTATTGTCTTGCATGATTCTTGGTATATTGAGGATTAGAGTCTAGAGTTAGCTTTAAAATGTTGAATTGAAGCTCATTCCATGTATGCATGCCTATATTGATGAGTTTAAAGTTGTTTTCATGGAAGATTGTTACATGCATGTTCACATTTTTGCATTGGACCATGAATTCATCTTGGTTTTGAAAGAATTGGCTCATTACAGCAAGTATTTGAAGCTTTGGAGTTGCTTAAATTCATGCATGTGCATGTTCATCACATTCTTGAGTTTTGAGCTAAAGTTTGTATTTAATCAACTTACCTTTGGGCTTTAATTTCTCAAATTGAGCTTTGAATCATGTTATACTATGAGTTTACAAGTGTTTTCCAGAAAATTAGCCCAAGAGGATCGAATTTGAGACATTTAAACTTGGTTTTGAGCTTGAGGTTCAAATCTGGGTTTTCCAAAATTTGGACTCACACTCGAGCGGGGAAAGTGGTGCTCGAGTGTGAAATTCGTGCTCCCAGCACTTTGCATTGTTTTACAGTACGCTCGAGCGGAAGAATGAACGCTCGAGCGGGGTCTTGTGTCACACGCTCGAGCGGGTGTCGAGCGCCTATTGAGCGTGATTTTCGCACATCCAGTACTTTTGCCATGTTTTGCAGTCCGCTCGAGCGGGGAAAGTGACGCTCGAGCGGGACCCTGTTTTTCTAAAAATTCTGAAAATGTTTTTAAAGTGCATCTTTGCATCCTCATTCCATCCTAGGCATTCTTAGGCCTAGTTTAAGACATCTTAATGAGGATATAGATGTAGAACCGCACCGAGTCTAAGTAAGGACTAAGTCTTTGATTCCCGAATATGAACTTAATGTGTGTTCATCCTGTAAACTGTGTAGGGTTGGCATCTGAGGACGCGCTCTAGCTTATCTGTAGCCCAGAACTCTGTGAGTAACAACTGTGTAAAGATATGTTCAAATATGAATATCTTCTGAATGGTTAAACTGTACTGTTTCTAAATTGATACTGTTAACTGAATGAATGTATGTCCTCTATCCTGAGCTGTATTGTGGCATCCATAGCAACTACTGTTACTGTTACTGCTACTGTTACAAAGATCTCTGTTAGTTCCTATCTTGGAACTTCCTTTTACTGTTATGATGGCCATCATTGACTGCTCGGTCTTTCAAGACCTACTGTTTACTGTACTGTCCTGCTAATGGATGTACCACATATGACTGTTATGACTGAATGACTGATATACTGAATCAATTGACTGTTTTCAATACTGAAAGGACATTCATTCTTAACCTCTTTACGCATTATATTATTCACTGGGCTTTAGCTCACTGCTCATATATATATATATATATAGGTGTTCAGGCACCGGACCGCTGCTAGGGGCGTCAGGCTAAGCACTGTTTGGTCAAACCTACCTTTGTGCCTCACCTCGAGGTTCCAGTACTGTTCAAGCCAAGGCTATGGGGTGTTGGAGATTCCCCATTTTTGTTTGTGTCCTGTATAGACTGAGTGAGACTTGTACTGTACTGAATGTTTCTGTATATGTTGTAAATACTGTCCTGTTTCCAAACGTACATATATATGAAAAGTCTTTTTGCATACAGACTGTCACAGCTCATTGGACATTGTTTAATTATTGTTTTGGCTTCCGTCATGCCCCTGTACTCTGTAATACTGTCTTACTGTTAAGCAGGCCTTCGGTAATCACGGATTACTGGCCGGTTACAGTGCTAAACCCATAGGTGCAGGTTTGGGTCATGACAGAGTTGTATCAGAGCATTATTAAACCACGAGTTATACCGCACACACGTGTCCAAATGAGCTATAGGGTGTCCTAGAAAAGTGATTAGGGCATTGCATGAGCATTGAAAAGTGTGTGTGGCCACGACATGATTATATGTGCTAATGTGTTAATATGTTTAAAGTATGCAACTTCCTATGTTTATTATTACCGTGTTGCATATAGTGAAATAGATACTGCAAGGACTACTGATGAAACTGAATCATCTGACGCCAAAATGGCAAGATTAGAAAGAACCGTTGAACTACTGACTGAAGCCTTAAGGCAACAGTAACAACAGAACCAACAGCCCACACCGCCTCCAGTACAGCCGGAACAGAATGTGAATGATGACATTATCACTCTACCGCAGAAATTTAGCAAGATGAAACCGCCATCCTTTCAGGGAGGCCTTGAACCCTTAAAGGCTGAAGCATGGGTTCTTGAAACAAAAAAGTTATTTGAAGTGTTTCCGTGTTCGGAGGCACACAAAGTACTGCTAGCTACCTTCACCTTACAAGAGGAGGCCAGAAGGTGGTGGATGCTAGTCCGTGACACCAACACAGTTGTGACTTGGGCTTAGTTTAAAGAGTCCTTCTTTGAGAAATACTTCCCACAGTGTGTCCAAGACCGCAAGGTGACTGAATTTGAACAGTTGAGGCAAGGTACCATGTCTGTTGCTGAATATGAATCGAAATTCACCGAGCTTGCCAGATATGCACCACACATGGTGGACACTGACTATAAGAAGGCCAGGAAATTCGAAGGCGGCCTTAATGTCGAAGTACTTGACAGAATTAACGTGTTGAAATTGCACAAGTATGTGGATGTTCTTGACCGGGCCATTATAGCTGAATCAAATATTGAAGCACTGAAACAAACTAAAACACCAGCGTCTGAATGGCGTGGTAAGAAACGGGGTTTTAAATTCAAGAAAGGCAGAAACAACCCACTGAACAAAAAGCAAAACTCAGGGTTAACCACCGGCTCTAGTCAGGGAAGTGGTTCCGTACCACCCTGTTCTGAATGTGGTAAGAAACACAAAGGGGTTTGTTATAAACTTTCAGGTGCTTGTTACAGGTATGGCAAGGTGGGCCACATGGTCAAAGATTGCCCTTCCACTCCTCAGGGCAATAGTAAAGCTGCACCAAGCGCAGCAACATCAACTGCCCCACCAAAACCCAACCCTAAAGCGACTGGAAAAGAGCCTATGAGGCAGGGCCGAGTGTTCGCACTGGTACCGGGAGATGTACAGAATACCGAGACCGTTGTGTCAGGTATTCTCTCAATTTGTACTCAAAATGCATATGTTTTGATTGATTCGGGGTCTACACATTCATATGTATCACATGCTTTTTCACGAAAATTGAATAGACCATTGGAACCCATGAATTACTTGTTAGCTGTATCTTCACCTGTTAGGGGATCTGTGACTTGTGCTTATATGTACCCTGCATGTGAAATTATTGTTGGGGATATGCATCTGTATATTGATTTACTGCCTCTAAACATTGATCATTTTGACGTGATATTGGGAATGGATTGGTTAACAAAATATCATGCTACTATAGACTGTGTGAAAAAACAAGTTGTTTTCCGTCCACCTAGCCTACCCGAATTTGTGTTTAATGGAGTTGGAGTGGTACCTCCCCCATATTTGATTTCATCTATGAAAGCATACAAACTGATTAGAAAGGGGTGTAAAGGGTATTTCTATTCTGTAATGACTGTATCTACTGATGTTAACGCTAATGTGAACAGTATTCCTATAGTCAGAGAATTCCCAAATGTTTTTCCAAATAATCTACCAGGGGATTTGATTGATAGGGAGATTGAGTTCACTGTTGATGTGATTCCGGGTACACAGCCAGTATCTAAAGCTCCTTACCGAATGGCTACGACTGAACTGAAAGAATTGAAAGTGCAACTGCAAGAACTGTTAGATAAGAAGTTCATTAGGCCCAGTACTTCGCCATGGGGCACACCTGTCTTGTTTGTGAAAAAGAAAGACGGCTCACTAAGACTTTGTATTGATTACCGTGAACTGAACAAGGTAACTGTGAAAAATAAATATCCATTACCGCGTATTGATGACTTATTTGATCAGTTACAGGGTGCTCAAGTATTCTCTAAGATTGATCTCAGATCCGGATATCATCAGCTGAAAGTTAAACCAGAGGACATTGATAAAACTGCTTTTCGAACGAGGTATGGACATTACGAATTTTTAGTTATGCCTTTTGGAGTTACCAATGCACCTGCTGCATTTATGGACCTTATGAACAGAATTTTTAAACCATTCCTCGATGACTTTATTGTTATATTCATAGATGACATTCTGATTTATTCCAAGAGTAGAGAAGAACATGAACATCATCTGAGACTTGCCTTACAGACCCTAAGAGAACAGAAACTGTATGCGAAATTAAGTAAATGTGAATTTCGGCTTGATCATGTTATGTTTTTGGGACATGTTATTAGTAGGGATGGAATTTCAGTTGATCCACAGAAAGTTGAAGCCGTGGTAAATTGGCCTAGACCAACAAATGTTACAGAAGTCCGAAGCTTTTTGGGGTTAGCCGGGTATTACAGAAGATTTGTCAAAGACTTCTCCAAAATTGCCCTACCACTGACACAATTGACTCAGAAAGGGATATCATTTGACTGGACTGACCAAAGGGAATCAGCATTCCAAGAGTTGAAAACTCGACTTGTGACTGCACCGGTTCTTACCCTACCTTCAGGTACGGATGGTTTTACCATTTTTAGTGATGCTTCTCATAAGGGTTTGGGATGTGTTTTAATGCAGAATGGGAGAGTTATTGCCTTTGCATCCCGACAACTGAGACCGCATGAAAAGAACTACCCGACCTATGATTTAGAACTTGCTGCAGTAGTGTTTGCACTGAAAATTTGGCATCACTACCTTTATGGGGCGACGTGTGAAGTGTATACCGACCACAAGAGCTTGAAATACTTCTTCACACAGAAAGAACTGAACATGAGGCAACGGAGATGGTTAGAATTGATTGAGGATTATGACTTACAGATTTTGTACTATCCAGGGAAAGTTAACACCGTTGCCGATGCACTGAGTCGGAAATCGATTGGAAATTTAGCCTGTTTACTCATTGGACAGAAAGAGTTGCTTTGTGACCTTAAGAAATCTGAAATCGAGATTGTTTTGCGAGAACAAGGTGGAACAATAGCTGTCATTTCTGCTCAGCCGGCACTGATTGAAGAAATTAAAGAAAAACAGTAACAGGATGACTTCTTGAAGAAGATCATCGAAGAACGAGAATCCAAACCGAGGCCGGATTTCAAATTTGAGAATAATGTGTTAAAATTCTAGGGAAGATTGTGTGTACCGAGTGATTCTGAACTGAAAAGAAGAGTTCTGCAAAAGGGCCACAATTCAAAACTATCTATCCATTCAGGAAATACGAAAATGTATCAAGACTTGAAATTGAATTTCTGGTGGCCGGGAATGAAGAAAGAAATTGCTGATTTTGTGTCAAAATGTCTTTATTGCCAACAAGTTAAAGCTGAACATCAACGACCTGCAGGCTTATTGCAGCCCTTACCGATACCGGAGTAGAAATGGGAACATATCACCATGGATTTCATTGTCGGTTTGCCTCGCTCCAGTAAAGGTATGGACTCAATTTGGTTTATAGTTGATAGACTGACTAAATCTGCTCACTTCTTACCTGTCAAAACAATTTATAATGCGGACAAATTGGCTGTAATCTATACTGATGAGATTGTTAGATTGCATGGAGTGCCTGTGTCCATTGTTTCTGATAGGGACTCGAAATTTACATCGAGATTCTGGCAAAGCCTACAGACAGCATTGGGTACTGAACTGAGACTGAGTAGTGCATACCATCCTTAGACAGATGGCCAGTCAGAAAGGACCATCCAGACTCTGGAAGACTTACTGAGAATGTATGTCCTTGATTTTCAGGGAAATTGGGAAAGCCATTTGCCTTTAGCCGAATTTGCTTACAACAACAGCTTTCATTCAAGCATCGATATGGCGCCTTTCGAGGCTTTGTATGGTAGAAAATGTAGATCTCCAATTTGCTGGGTAGAAGTTGGAAATGGGCCTTTGCTTGGGCCCGAGATTGTCTATGAAACTACCGAGAAAGTGAAATTGATTCAACAGAGATTGAAAACTGCACAGAGTCGACAGAAAAGTTATGCGAATGTCCGCAGGCGAGACAGAGAGTACGAAGTAGGTGATCACGTTTTTATGAAAGTGACACCGATGAAAGGCCAGACTCGTTTTGGAGTCAAGGGTAAGCTAGCGCCGAGATATGTCAGACCGTATGAGATTATTGAGAAAATCAATCCGGTGGCGTATCAAGTAGTGCTTCCTCCTAAAATGGAGCATATGCATAACGTCTTCCACATTTCTATGTTGAGGGATTACCTCCGGGATCCTTTCCATGTGATTGAGCCTACTCGTGTAGTGCTGAGTGATGACTACACTTATGAAGAACGGCCTATTCAGATTGTGAACAGACGGATCAAGAAGTTGAGAAACAAAGAGATTCCGTTAGTGAAAGTTGACTGGCAAAACCATGGTGGCGTGTATGCCACTTGGGAAAGGGAGGATGACATGGCCAAGAGATATCCTGAATTGTTCCCACTGGATCCTGTTTTATTCCAGAATGAAGGTAATTCGAGTTTAGAGGACCAAACTCTTTTAAGGAGGGAAGACTGTAATAACCCTCACCACTGATTACTAGTTAACCACTAATTACTGCTAAACTGAGACTGATTATGATAAGGAATTGAATCGACTGAAATACTGAACTGACTGATTGAATGTACTAGTTTAAATGCATTTCTATCTGTTTCACTGTTAAATTATCTATCCATGTTTTATACTTAAAACTGCAAATTGAAGGCCTTATCGGCGGCCGAATCCGAAATTGATCGATGTTTTATGATCATTAGAATTTATGTGATTTTATGGCATATTTAATTAAAATGTGATTTGGTATGATTAAATTAGATTAAATAATGTTAATTTACAAGAGTTGGACTTATTTATTTAAATGCCATCTAGTAGGTCTTTGTTTAATAACATATTGAGGCTTAAGTTACATTTAGACAAACATTTCCTCAGCCATTTCCTTAGACTCAACCGACCAAGAGAGAGAGAGAGAGTGAGAGAATTGAGTTCAACTTGTTGATTTGCTTGGGATTTGAAGGAATTGTAGAGATAATTTCAAATTGAGCTTCTAAACTTGAATACAAGACCTAAGGTAGAGGATTCAACCTCTCATTGATGTATTTGTGTATTGTCTTGCATGATTCTTGGTATATTGAGGATTAGAGTCTAGAGTTAGCTTTAAAATGTTGAATTGAAGCTCATTCCATGCATGCATGCCTATATTGATGAGTTTAAAGTTGTTTTCATGGAAGATTGTTACATGCATGTTCACATTTTTGCATTGGACCATGAATTCATCTTGGTTTTGAAAGAATTGGCTCATTAGAGCAAGTATTTGAAGCTTTGGAGTTGGTTAAATTCATGCATGTGCATGTTCATCACATTCTTGAGTTTTAAGCTAAAGTTTGTATTTAATCAACTTACCTTTGGGCTTTAATTTCTCAAATTGAGCTTTGAATCATGTTATCCTATGAGTTTACAAGTGTTTTCCAGAAAATTAGCCCAAGCGGATCGAATTTGAGGCATTTAAACTTGGTTTTGAGCTTGAGGTTCAAATCTGGGTTTTCCAGAATTTGGACTCACGCTCGAGCGGGGAAAGTGGCGCTCGAGCGTGAAATTTGTGCTCCCAGCACTTTGTATTGTTTTACAGTACACTCGAGCGGAAGAATGAACGCTCGAACGGGGTCTTGTGTCACACGCTCGAGCGGGTGTTGAGCGCCCATCGAGCGTGATTTTCGCACATCCAGTACTTTTGCCATGTTTTGCAGTCCGCTCGAGCGGGACCCTATTTTTCTGAAAATTCTGAAAATGTTTTTAAAGTGCATCTTTGCATCCTCATTTCATCCTAGGCATTCTTAGGCCTAGTTTAAGACATCTTAATGAGGATATAGATGTAGAACCGCACCGAGTCTAAGTAGGGACTAAGTCTTTGATTCCCGAATGTGAACTTAATGTGTGTTCATCCTGTAAACTGTGTAGGGTTGGCATCTGAGGACGCGCTCTAGCTTATCTATAGCCCAGAACTCTGTGAGTGACAACTGTGTAAAGATATGTTCAAATATGAATATCTTCTGAATGGTTAAACTGTACTATTTCTGAATTGATACTGTTAACTGAATGAATGTATGTCCTCTATCCTGAGCTGTATTGTGGCATCCATAGCAACTACTGTTACTGTTACTGCTACTGTTACAAAGATCTCTGTTAGTTCCTATCTTGGAACTTCCTTTTACTGTTATGATGGTAATCATTGACTGCTCGGTCTTTCAAGACCTACTGTTTACTGTACTGTCCTGCTAATGGATGTACCACATATGACTGTTATGACTGAATGACTGATATACTGAATCAATTGACTGTTTTCAATACTGAAAAGACATTCATTCTTAACCTCTTTACGCATTATGTTATTCACTGGGCTTTAGCTCACTGCTCATATATATATGTAGGTGTTCAGGCACCGGACCGCTGCTAGGGGCGTCAGGTTAAGCACTGTTTGGTCAAGCCAACCTTTGTGCCTCACCTCGAGGTTCCAGTACTATTCAAGCCAAGGCTATGGGGTGTTGGAGATTCCCCCTTTTTGTTTGTGTCCTATATAGACTGAGTGAGACTTGTACTGTACTGAATGTTTCTGTATATGTTGTAAATACTGTCCTGTTTCCGAACGTACATATATATGAAAAGTCTTTTTGCATACAGACTGTCACAGCACATTGGACATTGTTTAATTACTGTTTTGCCTTTTGTCATGCCCCTATACTCTATAATACTGTCTTACTGTTAAGCAGGCCTTCGGTAATCACGGATTACTGGACGGTTACGGTGCTAAACCCATAGGGACGAGTTTGGGTCGTGACACTATCAAGGACAAATACCCTATTCCCATGATTGATGAATTACTTGATGAGTTGCATGGAGCTCAATTCTACTCTAAGTTGGATTTAAGATCTGGGTACCATCAAATCCGGATGCATGCTCCTGACATTGAAAAAACAGCTTTTCGAACGCATGAAGGCCACTATGAATTTTTGGTCATGCCATTTGGCTTGACCAATGCTCCATCCACCTTTCAAAGCCTGATGAATGACGTGTTTAGGCCATTTTTTAGGAAATTTGTGTTGGTATTTTTTGATGATATCCTCGTATACAGTAAGAGCTGGGCCGAACATATGTTTTATGTGACTTTGACCTTGGAAAAATTGAGAGTTCATCAACTATATGCTAAGATCTCCAAGTGTGCTTTTGGGAAGCAGCAAGTGGAGTATTTGGGGCATATTATTTCTGGTTCTGGTGTGGCTGCAGACCCCGTTAAAATAGACGCTATGTCTACTTGGCCTAGACCTCAATCTTTGAAAGCTCTTCGAGGATTTTTGGGTTTGACTGGCTATTACCGAAGGTTCATAAAAGACTATGGCAAGATCAGCCAACCCCTTACTATATTGCTTAAAAAGGATGCCTTTAAATGGTCAGAGGATGCTGAACAAGCTTTCGTTCTATTGAAAAGAACTATGACTACTGCTCTTGTATTGGCTTTACCCAATTATGATAAAACCTTTGTGCTAGAATGTGATGCTTCTGATAAGGGGTTGGGAGCTGTATTGATGCAAGAGGGACAACCCATAGCCTATTTTAGTAAGTCATTGTCTGGCCGCAGCTTTGGGTTATCTACATATGAGAAGGAATTCTTGGCTATAGTTCTAGCTGTTACCAAATGGAGGCATTATCTCTTGGGTAGACATTTTCACATTAGGAAAGATCACCAAAGCCTCAAATTCTTGCTGGAGCAGAGAATTACCACTCTCGTGCAACAAAAATGGCTTCCCAAACTCATGGGTTTTGATTACGAAATTGTATATCGGAGTGGTAAATCTAACTACGCTGCAGATGTCTTGTCCAAAAAAGGAGAGGAAGATATGAGCAGTATGTTCGCTCTCTCCGTTGTCCTCTGCCATTGGGTTAAGGATCTTCAAACTAGTTGGGAACAAGACCCTTCTATCCAACAACTTATCGCAGATTTGACTCAGAATCCAACCAGTCATCCTCATTTTCTTTGGCAGCATGAAATGCTCTATTACAAAACCAGGTTGGTAGTGGGTAATTCACCTCAACTAAAGACCACACTCATCAAGGAACATCATGCTACTCCCGCCGGTAGGCCTTCAGGAGAAGAGAGAACTTATAGAAGAATCAAACAAGGTTTTTATTAGAAAGGCCTAAAATCTTATGTACTTTAGTTTGTGGCTGAATGTGATGTATGTCAGCGGAATAAGTATGAAACAGTGGCAGCACCTGGGTTGTTACAGCCCCTTCTCATTCCTACTAAGCTTTGGAGTGATATTTCGATGGATTTCATTGAAAGGTTACCCAGCTCTTCCCATAAAACTGTGATCTATGTGGTTGTGGATAGGCTTAGTAAATATGCTCATTTCATTTCCTTAACCCATCCATACACCGCTACTGCAGTAGCTCAAGCATTCTTAGATAATGTGTTTAAACTTCATGGGATGCCTCTTTCTGTTATTTCAGACCGGGACCCGGTGTTTACTAGTAAATTCTGGAAGGAATTATTTCGATTGCAGGGTACTAGTTTGTGTATGGGTTCTTCTTATCACCCCCAAATGGATGGCCAAAATGAAGTAGTTAATAGATGCCTTGAGGGGGTACTTGTGGTGCTTAGCAGAAGACAGACTTACTGAATGGACCAAATGGCTATCTCTGGCCGAATGGTGGTATAAAACTACCTACCATGTCACTATGGAAGTCACACCATATGAGGCCTTATATGGTCAAACCCCTCCTAGCTTGAACCATTATATTCCAGGGAATACTGTTGTGGCAGCTGCTGATACTTTGTTGCAAGATAGAGCTGCTATTTTGAAGTTGTTGAAAGAGCATCTAGTTCAGTCCTAGCATCGAATGAAACAACAAGCAGATAAGCACAGGTCTGAGCAAGTTTTTTCAGTTGGCGATTGGGTTTTCCTTAAACTTCAGCCTTTCAAGCAAGTTTCTCTGGCATTACGGAGGAACTCTAAACTAGCTCCCAAGTATTTTGGTCATTTCCAAATCCTGCAGAAGCTAGGACCTGTTGCCTACAAACTCGATTTGCCATCTTCCTCCAAGCTACATCCAGTTTTCCATGTCTCCTTATTAAAGCCTAAACTGGGTCAAGGTATTGTTGTACAACCTTCCCTTCCACCTACCAGTCTTGATGGCCAGCTACAATTGGAACCCATTGCGATTTTGGATAGAAAACTGATCAAGAAACATGGCCGGCCTCTTACCATGGTTTTGGTCCACTAGTCTAATTCTATTCCTGAGGATGCCACCTGGGAGACTTGGTACTCCTTGCAGCAGCGTTTTTCTCATTTCCAGCCTTGAGGTCAAGCTTCTTTTTAAGGGGTAGGGAATGATAGGAACTGTTCTGTTAGACAGTTGTGGGTAGTTACTCTGTTAGGCAGTTGTGAGTGTGGGGTAGTTATTTTGTTACAGGATCTGTTACGGGAAAGGGATTATAAGGGAAGAGGGAGTTACAAATAAGGGAAGTTGTATCTTCTTTTGTTCTTCTTCTTTTCTTTTTCTCTCTTATTGTAAAACTCCATGGAAGAGTTCTTCCTTTCGTTTGATGAGAATTGAATAACAGAAGCTGAGTTTCCTTTCTAATTTTGATATCTTACATTTTCATTTTCGTCTTGCGAAGGTTGGGTCTCAACCAATAATGGGCAAAATACAAAATAATGTAATGGTCTTAGACCACTGAATGACTTGATTCTAATGTTTCACTGGTCTAAGATCACTTAAACTATTGGCATTTCATATTTAGATTGGAGTCTAAAAAGATAAATATGCAAATTCAACTGTTAAGCTAAGTCATAATCGACAATACTTTCAAATGAAAATTGCACCGCCCATTTAATAGAAATAATATAAACAAACTAGTGTGGGATTTGAAAGTATGAAACTAGTTCATTGTAATAATGGTATCAATGAACACAGGACAAGGTCTTCTACTCTTTTTTATACTAGTGATTGGGAACGTACATTGTACGTGAAACGTGATTTTTTTATCAATTGTTAATATTGTATTATGTATTTCTTAAATTAGTATATGATATGTATAAAAAGTATAAAGACTTATATGGGTAAATTAATTTGTATCCAAAATACAATTAAGAAATGAATACATACTCGGCTGAAGAATTTTAATGATAAATAAAAAAATTTATAAATATAAATATTAATTTATAGTTAAATTGTTGAGATCGCAATCTTAGCTTAAATAACAAACAATAAGCAAGTCCTTTAAATATATAGTATAACACAAATCTTTATATATATATATATATATATCAATTTTCTACTTTAATTTTTCATAATTCGTACATGTTGGCTTTTTTGGCTTTCAAATGTTAAAAATGTAATTTGAGCGTGCTAGTAAGGATCAATAAGTCCTTACAGAAATATTAAATGCCAACCAATTAATAGACGATTGCTTCGAGAAATATTAAATGCCAACCAATTAATAGACGATTGCTTCGAGAAATATTAAATGCCAACCAATTAATAGACGATTGCTTCGAAATTCTTTTAGCCTCACTGAAGAGAACTTTTACGGCGGCTTGTTTTAGGAGAAAATTCAGAAGACTAATCACAAAATACAAGGAATAGGGAGAAACAGTGTCAGAAATCAAATTTCATTAAGTAAACAAAAGTTTACAAACGTACCTTCACACTTTTACAGCTTCAAATGAGATTACAGCGACAAACCAACTTAGAACTACTCCTAAGAATTTGAAGTGCAGAACAGGAAAATAAATGACTAGAAATGTAAAGGACAGGAAAATATAAAGTAAAATAAACTGGTTTCTAGATCTGATTTTGGGGCTTGTAAATGTAGCCATCAATGGTTATTTATAAGGAAAAAAAACTTCCAGCAATAACTACTCAATAACCACATAAAACTACCCACTCTTCCACTTTCATTCCCACAATGCAATATATTTCTCAATGTCTTCCACTAAGTCACTTTGTCCATCATATTGTTTACATATGCTTTAATTTCTTCCACCTTGTCTTCCATGTTCTACCATGCAAGACCACTAATTTTGTAACTTCTCTTAACTCTAGATTGATCAAAAAAGTGACACGTGTCCTGCAATAATAATAATAATAGTAGTAATAGTAGTAGTAGTAGTAGTAGTAGTAATAATAATAATACTATTTATGGTGTCAACGTTACCCCCTCACGGCTCTTTAAAAATGATGTTTATTTGAATTTTTGAAGAGCCGAACCAAGCACAGAACCGATATGAGTAATAAAGTGCTTTGAATACCACAATAGCACCAACGAAGTGCTTCGAAAGGACACCACACTAAAGGCATATGCTTCGAATTCAATATGAGTGCTTCAAAGTGATCAATTCGAATCAAGAAGCACTAATTGATTTGGACACAATACATACCAATCATGTTTAGTATGAGTCATAAGTAGAAGTTTTGTACTTTCTTAGGTGGCAAGTTCAAAATTTCAACATGAGACACCAATTTGTAATCAATGAATGCATGCACTTACTGTGTATTGTGTCCAAAAATCATGGCTAACACTTTTATAACATGGTAACACTACTATGTTCATTATAAAAAACCTCTTCGAAGCTCTTTCGAAATCCTTCAAAGCTTCTCTAGCACCCTTCGAAGCTTACTAGAATGTTTATTATAAAGGACATATTAAAGCCTCCTTGAAGTTACTTTGAAGCTAATTCATAATGCTTAGAAGCCACTCTGAAATGATTCAAGGTTTACCACCATGTAAAAGTAGCAAATGTCTTACTTGACAGTAGCCAATATCATGGCAAAAAATAATGAGACGTCTCAAATTCTTGAAGAATTGTAATTCAAAGGATGAAAGCCATCCTCTAAAGGTATTACTAAAGAGCCAAAATCATCCTTTGAAGGTCGAAGGTGCTGACAAAGGACGAATCACATTCTTAGAAATACTCAGCAAAGCTTCGAAGGTTCACAACCACCATTATGTGTTTTTTTTTTCTTTTTTCCGAAGCTGTTGTTGATGCAAGATGGAATGCTTCGAAGCTAAAAAATTATGGCAAAAAAGGCTTTCGAAGCACACACGTTGACCAACAACAAAGCCAAAATGATAATTGTTTACATATCCACTTCGAAGACAATCTGGAGTATAAAAACATCATGTCTAATACATAGCAAAGACCAGCTTTTGGTCAAGAATGATGGTTTTCACGTTACATGGTAGAAAACAACAAACATGTGAACTCATTGTGTTTTCTACAGAGCTTTTTCTTTCTTGGCCAATTGTAAATTTGTATTAGCCACTATTTCACATATAACCATGAAAATAGCCACGACCATTATTATTGGTCATTTCTGTTAGACTTATTTATTTTGATGATTTATTTAATTATGTTTTAATTTATTTAAAAGAGAAAAATAGAATCCAAAATTTATTTTGATAATTTATTTAATTATATTTTAATTTATTTGGAAGAGAAAAATAGAATCAAAATTTATTTTTTTTCCATTATTTCTCACCTAAACATTTATCCTAAATGTTGTTAGAATGTATTTAATATTTGATTAAATTAGGAGTTCAAACAGTCCAAAATAGAGGTTCAAACAGCCCAGCACAGCAGCAGTTCAAAAAGTTCAAAAGGTTCAAGTGGAAGATATTCAAATTTGTAATGATGGAGTAGAAGATATTCAAATTAGTAGTGATAGAGTGGAAGATATTCAAATGAATACAACGACTATAAACGGTTATAAATTCAAATGAATACAACGACTATAAACAGCTATAAACGGTTATAAGTTTCATTATATATACCAAAGCCTCTAATGTAAACAAGTTACAAAAAAAAAATTAGAAAATATTCTTTAATCTATAATCATTCACATCTATTCTCTAAAAAAAAAAAATTCTCTGAGAAGTGTTCTTTAATTTTTGTTTACATCCTCTTTTAAAAATTATACACTGAGACGTATAGCTTTAAGCCCATCTTTCCTGTGTAAGGTTTACAGAAAAATCAGAGCTTCATTTTTATATCTATCTTTGAGAGATGATTCTTGTAACTTTCTGTGAAAGCAAAAACACATTCTTTTCAACCTTGTAAAAGTAGTACACTCAGTGTTCTTGACTTAGAAAGTTTGTGTAAAATTTGTGGAGGATTGCTCCATTTGTGAAAAGGTTGCTAGCACCCTGTGAAGTTAGAGTATAATGGAACATCTCAAGTGAAGCTTGAGGAGTGGACATAGGCTGAGTTGAATCCGAACCATTATAAATTTGTTTGTCTCTCTCTCCCTTATCTCTTTATTTTATTTTAAATTGCCATAACTATATTTCATATTTTTACTGTGCTAAAATCATTAACTGACATAGTTGTTAAGACACTTATTTTAATTATTTTTATTTCATTAATTATATTTATTTATTGTGCTAGTCATAATTTTTATTAGGGTATTATTAATTTTAATTGTAAAAACGTAATTCACCCCCCCTCTTAGGTTGTCTTTTGGATAACAATTTTCAAGCTTCCCATTGTGAAAATGTAGGGGGAAAAAACTCAACAAATATATTTTCTAAACTTCGATATTTTGTTAACTATTTCATCAAAATTAAATTTTGATGTGAACCACAAATCTAAAATGGATTTTGAACAACGATGATAGTGTTATATGGTGGTTTTGGAAATTTAAATATTTTGAGATTTTCCACACCATCAAAAATTTTAAATCTACTAACCGTAGGTTACTCATTATTTTTAACCAAACTTGATTTAAAAACATGATCACTAACAAGTTTTTCATGAATTGCTCTTTACAAATGGATGTATAAACCCCCCGAGCCATATATGGAACATCATTCTTAGCCATGTTTGACTCAAGAACACGCTCTTTCGTTATGTTAATTTCATAATTTGGCTCTTTAAAAACGGGCTCTTGAACTCCCCAAGCCATTGATGAAGTTATTTTTCACCAATTTCAGTCATAAAAAACTTGAAAACATTTTGTAAAACCCCACAAAATGCAGTCATTAAAAACTTAACAAGAAGGGTTGATAATTCATGTCTCTATTAGAAATTTTCCATATCAAGTTGATGAATTACTCTATATTTTTTTCTTCTACCAAATAATATGATAATAAAGTTACAACTTGAAATTTTTCTTCATCAAGAAAATGGATCTCTTCTTGAAGATCCAAAAATTTTCTTTCACGCCAATATATTTCATATTGATAAATTTAAATGGCAAAATCCAATTCGTTTGTCATTTCTTCTTCTATGCCTTCTTTAAGGCGCTCATTTTCTCCTTGCCGTATTTGTCTAGCCATTATAATGATAGTCCCACCGGACATGCCAAAAATATATATTAGCTTTTTTGGCTTTCGAAGGTTAAAAATGTAATTTGAGCGTACCAGCAAAGATCAATAAGTTCTTATAGAAATATTAAATGACAACCAATTAATAGACGATTGCTTCGAAATTCTTTTAGCCTCATTGAAAATGACTTTTACTGGTAGCTTGTTTTAGGAGAAAATTCAACAGACTAATCACACAATACAAGGAATAGGGGAAAACAGTGTTAGAAATCAAATTTCATTAAGTAAACGAAAGTTTACAAATGTGTACCACTCTGTGCTTCCTATTATAATAAAACTATATTTGACCCTTTGATTACCTTAATTGAGAACCTTCTTAGTTGTTGTTTGAGCCTTGGTTGAGATATTACCATAGTGGTTGGGTGAGATTGAATCAGAAACTCCAAATGTGAATAATTGTTATTGAGTAGTTTTCACTCTTTCATCATTTTCTCTCTCCACACTTTGAATCTTGATGTAAAGCTAGAACCATTGGAAAGATTACTTCAAAGACTTCAATTTGGACACAAGAATGACCCTAAACGGAGTCCGTACGAGAGAGTTATACCTGTTTGAATTTTGAATTTTTGTGTTGGAAGCATGCTCGCTCGAGCAAGCTTTTCTTCGCTCGAGCGAACTGCACGATTTTCAGAGATTCTAGGAGCTTCTTTTGTACGCTCAAGCCAAGCTTCCTTCGCTCGAGCGATCACGTCGTTAACAGACATTATAAACTGACTTTTTGGCCCAAAAACTTTATTTTTCTCTCTCTCTTCTCCTTTCATCCTCCAAACCCAAAACCCTAACCTTCTAAACTCTTGATTTCTCTTCTATTTACCCAAGATTCACCCCAAATCTTTCAAGAATGTTGAAGAGCAAGCGTAGATCAAGACTTCTACCGATTGTTTTGCGATTTCCTTGGAGTTTCAAGTTGGGTCTTCATCTTTGGCTTCAAATCTTGAGCTTTGAATCTTGAAGTAAGGATTTCTTTGCTCCTTTTCAATACCCCATCTATAGATAGATATGTGGTAGATTTTATTGCATCAAAATTATATCCATTATGGATTTCTTTGAAAATCATGAAAAGGGGATTTAGGGTTTGTCATTTGGGAATGAGATTATTAAATTGATTGTTGTTTGGGTTAATTGGGGAGTAATCTAGCATGTTTATGTTGAAAGAAGAAAAAACCCTAATTTAATGTTTTGACTTGGTAAATTAAAAAGATGTAAAGTTGAATAATGTTTGTAAATCGTTATTATGGTTTGTGTAAATGTGTTAATAGCTAAAAGGGAGAATTAACTATAGCATTGAAATTATTTTGGATTGATTATATTAAGTTGAGTTGGCTTGTGGCTTTGAGATCCATGGATTAATTTTGTGAAATGAAAAAAATGGATGGGGATAAAGGGTGGAGTATGTTAACTTGGAAAATAAGAAAATTGATTTTTGAAATTGAAGAATGAAATGATAACACTATGTGAATTTCAGAAATTAACTTGAGGTTGGATTATGAATATTTTATTTTACTATTGTTGTTGTTGGATTTAAAATCTCATGAGAGTTGGATTATTATAATACGTGTGTTGAATACATACATGTAGAGGTTTTGTCCTTGGTCATTGGTGGATGATGACATTGTTGTGTTGAATAGTTTATGTGTATACATTACACTTGTTGGTTGTATTTTGTCATGCTGTGATGATTGGTAACGTATATTGCGCTGAGAATGAGATGTACCATTACTTTCCAGCTAGCGCCTGGAGAATTGGGTGCGCTTAGAATGAGAGGTACCAGTACCTTCCAACTAGCGCCTGGAGAACTTGGCAGAGGTACCATTACCTTCCATCCAGTGTCTGGTAAATTGGCATTTCGTTATGGAAAGGTGTATCCTTGGCTTACCATGCTTAAGGTATGTAGAGCAGAACTTATTTATCACTATTGTTTCAGTGTATCTGGGTATATTATGGATTATGATAGTTATGGTTCTGGAAGGCCGAGTTGCCTCATTTGTTGAGTAGATAGTTGTTGTTTGCTTGTTGTTTCCTTTTGTACTAAAGGTATACATGTATAGATACGAATGTGTTGAAAACGAACGTAAGTACTATATTGAGATTGTGAATAATGTGAAGAACATCAGATGCTTGCAAACATGTTTTGAAAAGGCAAATCAAGTGTAAATCCGGAAAGTGGGAGAAAACGTAATAAGCTTGGTGAAATTGTTTTCAGGAATTTGTTATTGTCATATGAATTTTGGAAAAAGGTAACAAGAAGAAAGAAAAGTGAATTGCTTACATTATTGAATGAAATGAATGATTTTGAGAAAAGTTCTTATATATGTATATTTCTGTATAAATCGTCACAATATTTATAAAGTATGAGACTAGCATTCATGATCATAGCTATCTGTAAGTTGCTATTGTTTAGGATCATGTTGGGATCGCTACTGGACTATATGTTCATCCCACGTTGCTAATCTTTTTTCAGGTGAATGTCGAGAAGTGTTTCAAGGTAATGGGTCTTCTTTACTTGTTGGCCACGGGGCCTTTTATTTGTGGGCGAAATGTCGTCGATGTAGAAAGGGTTAACCCCTTTCTTTTAATTTAAAAGATGTAAGCCTACGGGCAATTTATTTAATTATAACTCCTGTTGCATTCATGTTGTACTCGAATGAAAGAATCTTTATTCATGTGTTCTTGTAAATATAAAGAGTTTCCGTATCTTATCTCTGAAATTGAATCTATAATAATGGTTTGGGAATGGAATCCGAGTAATAAAAAAGCAGGGCGTTACAAAATGTACCTTCACACTTTTACAGGTTCGAAGGAGATTACAGCAACAAACTAAATTAGAACTACTCCTAGAAATTTAACGCGCAGAACAGTAAAATAAAAGACTGGGAAATAAATGACTGGGAATGCAAAGGACAAAAAAATATAAAGTAAAATAAACTGGTTTTTTGATCTAGTTCCAGGGCTTGTAAATGTAGCCATCAATGGCTATTTATAGGAAAAAATTTCTAGCAACAACTACCCAATAACCACCTAAAACTACTCACTCTTTCACTTTCATTACCACAATGCCACATATCCCTCCATGTCTTCCACTAAGTCACTTTGTCCATCATATTCTTTACTTGTGCTTTAACTTCTTCCACCTTATCTTCCATGTTCCACCATGCAAGACCACTAACTTTGTAACTTCTTTTAACTTCTGATTGATCAAAAAAGTGCCACGTGTCCTGCAATAATAATAATAATAATAATATTTATGGTGCCAACAGTACTTGCAATACAATTAAAGGTATGAAATTTATTACACAATTTTGTTTAATGGTTCATCTCATAATACAAATTCATTGAACCCACTATAGCATATTATTTACATACTATTGGTGTAAGAATGTGTTAATATCAATATGTAATATATTTTTATACATCAAGAGTTGTTGAGTCTTGTTTCCTATATCACGAATATCTTGCATGATGAAAAATATAACATTAGTTGTTAGTATATTTTTATTTTATGTAGATAATGTGAAATAATTTTTTTAAGAAAATGGAATGATATTGTAGCTTAATATTTCAATCGATATAGGAATTTCATAATTATTTTCACAATATTTATAGATCCATACTTATAAGTGTTTGCAGGGTCAACCTTATGAAATTGTCAAGTTACATAATTTATTATGACATCTGTAAGTAATCAAGATATAACAAAAATTGATCAAAACTTTTTATTTGATATACTTATTTTCTATATCATTGAGCTGCTGCGATAATATTTGGGTATCATTTTGATTTTTTTTTTTTTCTTTGTAATTTGACTAAAGTGTGCATGAGGTAAATTGTTTTTCTTGAACTTCACAACAGATAGGATAATTCTTACTTCAACTCATCTAACTTTACTTAGAGAGTTTCTTACAATAGATATTTTGTAATTTTTGTTTCACTATCTTTTTATTTTTCTTCTTGCTCATTGTAATAAAAATATTTTGATGAGTAAAAGTTTGAGGCGATATCATATTGTTATGAATTTTAAAATCCATTTTCTCTCAATAATGTGATTTTTTCTATGAGAGGAAAAAAAGTACAATTATTGTCATGATAAAGGATTTTTGCAAAGTCTTGATTGTTATTGAAAGTGTTTATTATGGATACTTGTTTGTGTGATATGTATGTATGTATGTATTAAATATAAGTTGATAGAAAAATAATACACAATTTCGTAATTTTTTCTTTACAAATATAACTATATTACTAAAGCGATACATGTTAGAAATTTAAAGTATTCGATGGTAATATAACATTACAAATTGACAATTTATGAATACAGTAACATATTTAAATTTACATTTATATTTTTTTAATATATTTATATATGTAAACATTGACATATATAAGGTATTACAAAAGTAATATATGAAATCTATTGTAACAATATAATATAGGTAACAATGAGAAATTAATTATTTATAATTAATTTTTATTGTATACACTATTTTTTAATTAGATTATTAAATTCACATAAAAATTGAAAGGAATTTATGAATAATTTGTGTAAAATTAGAGATTAGTGAAGAAAGATTTTTTTTTTTTTTTTTTTAAAAAAAAGAAGTTTATAGTGTTTGGTTTGGTTTTTTTTTTTTAACTTTTGTTTTGAATTTTTTAGTTTCATTTTTTTTTTTTTTTTTGTCTTTGAAACTATTTTTTTAATAATCCTTTTATTTCCTTTTTAGTTTCACTTAATTTAATACTTTTTATTTTTTATTTTACTTTTAAATTTAGATTCACTTAGTCTAAATACACTTAGAAAATAATTTGTTGTGTATGCTTCTTGGGAAAAAAAATTATTAATATTAAATAATAATAATAACAACAAAATATATAATAATAATAAATCAATACATGTTTAAATTTATAAAAAAAAAAATTTATCATATTTTACTTTTTAATTCTATTTAGATTATTATATATATTAGATTTTCATGTAAAAGTATATTTTAAATATAAAATACAAAGAAATTTCAGTATCTTTAATCACTAAAATTGAGAAAATATGAAAAATTAAAAATTGAAAAATATATTTAAAAAATAAAACCAACGAAAGTGGTTCTTATTTAGAATTTTGACATCATGCCTTGATTATTAAAGTACCAGGTAAAATATTACAGTTTATAAAATATAATTTAAACAAATGAAAGTGACCTGCAAAATTTTGAGATGCAGCACAAATCTTTGGTTTAAGAACTTATGTGTTTTCCTCTATCTAGATTCAAATAAATGCATACAACTTTAAGACTCAACCAAAATTATTCACAGTGATTTGATTCATGATGAACAATTGTAAATATTATGTATATCAGTATATAATCAGACAAAGGAAATAAGAAAGAATAATTATTTTTTGTTCTTCAATCATCATCAACGTAAAAAATAAGGAAACACTACAAAAATTAAAAGTTTTAGAGACCAAAATTAAGGGACAAAATTATTTTTTAGGAACCAAATATTTTTATTGCGAAAAGTGTCATTATTATATTTTTAGCAACAAAAATTGGACATCAGTAATGAATTATTATTTTTGTAGGACCAAATTTTTTGTCTCTAAAAGTGTATTTATTAGTGATATTTTCAAAATTTTGTCACTAAAAGCTTTATTTTTTACTTTTTGAGACGATCTTTTAACGACTATCCTCACGACGATAAAAATTAGCTCCTAAATGTATTTTGCAACAAAATTTTCACTTTTAGAGACCAAAAAATTTGGTCTCTAAAATTTTTATATGTTGATGATTTTTTTTATTTTGTTTTATTTTGTTGATAAGGAGACGATCTATTTATATTTATATAGAATTCTTGGAAGCAGATATATATTTTTGAGTATTTAACTCTAAAAATAAAGAAATAATTGATTTATATAAAACTTTTCATAACTTTAAAAAAATATAATAAATTTAAAAAGATAAAATTAGAATTAAAAATAAAATAAAAAACTCCCCATACTTTTATAATAGTGGTAGATTTAGATTTGTACGTTCTCTTGAGATAGGCTTGCGAAGCTGGTGTTGTATGCTAGTTGTGCAAGAGTAGGGACGGTTGATCACCTTACATACACAATAAAAAAATACTTAAGATCTGCAATATATGATTTTTAAATTTATTTTCAATGACGTAGACAATTGAATGTCAGTGTGGTTGATTTGTTTAAAAACCAATCAACATACCAATTCTTAGCATGTCATTGTTTGTATTTAGGGGATGGTTATAATCATTTTTTGGTAAAAAATTATTTATAAGTAATTTATAAGTAATTTTTTTATGAGAGAGGAAATGAGTTATAATTTGAGAAGCGGATTATAACCCACTTCTTAAAATAGGTTTAAATTTAAAGATTATTTGTACAATTCTCTAGTATTACTTCATAAACAATTATCTTTAAGAGTCCAACTCGTTAAAGACGTTAAAGATAACCCTTATCACTATTCTGCATTCTTATCTTACAATTCAACTGCAGTGTAAAGTGTTGGTGATAATTATAAATAGAACATCAGAAAATAAGAATAATAAAAATTACAATAACTATTGTAACGGTTGAGACGCGAGAAATTCGCTCTCTTTAAGGAGATTTAAGCCCTCTACGATTAGGCAAAGCCTCACACCAGTGCAGCAGAAAAAATCTTGACTTGTCCCCCCAGGATACAACTGCCCGACTAAGTCGTATGGTTCACTAATACTGCACAATTGGTTGAACCCAAAACTTTATCACATACACCCTTTTTTATTTGTTTGATAATCTCACACAAAACATAATAAAGCAACCAAAACTTTTTCTCATATGTTCCAAGATAGGATATTAGCTTAATTTATAGAAGATGAAACTTGGTGGACAAGTTTCTTGGGGGATTCTTCTTGGAAGTTGCTTGGAGGCTCCTTGGAAGTTGCTTGGAGGATAAGTATGAAGACTTGACTCTTGGAAGACGACTTGACTCTTGGAAGACTTGAAGGAGACTTGACTAGGCAAAGACTTGGAGGATAAGAATAGGAAAGGAAATTAGTGGGCAATTTCCTTGGAAGACTTGAGAAGAAGACTTAGAGGAAAGAAAAACAAATCAAACCAATAACACATTATAATATTAAAATACCTGCTAACATAAAGCGTGCCTTAATCCCATGTATATACAATCACTATATGTCCTATGAAATTACAGGTATGTCTATATTTCTTACTAAGCAACAACCAATCCCGTTATTCACAAAGCAAAATCAATTGGCATACAGGCTCACAATTCTAACAGCTGATCGTAAACACAACTTTTTATTTGAATCCATAAAAAGGGTTTAGGTGACTTGGGGTCTATATTTGATGTTGGATTGGTGTTAAAAGCAGCGTGCATGCATCTAAGAGAAGTGGTGATACTAGAAGTACTACCACACTGTGACCTATGCTTCTGAAGCAATATGGACCTCTGCAAATGAAAGAAAGAAAAGGTTTCAAAACATGACACTTTAGATTTAGCCAAACTAATGACTTAAGGAGAGGTCACTATTTCTTGAGCCCAAGAGTTAGAGGGAAACAAAAAAAAAAAAAAAAAAAAAGAAGACGAGATATGAAGGGGAAATACTATGGTGTGTACCAGTACATACCATATGCATCCTAAAGGAGTATGGCATGGTTTGGGAAGAGGGTTTGGGGGATTTTTTTGACTAAAATAGTCACAAAAAATAAAATAGAATTTTTAATTCAATAAGACAAAATATTACATCCAATCTATAATCATTACATTCTTTCTTTCACAAAAAAGTCAAAAGCCCTTTCCAAACCAGACTTTTTAGCTCCAGGTTAAAATAGTCAAAAAATCAACCCACTTCTCAAACCATACCTATATATTATTTGCACGCTATCATAAAATATATAACTTTATCACAACATCTCATAATCAACCATAAAATGTATAATCTCATTACAAATTGGCGTAACAAAAAATATCGTAACCAAACCATAAACTTTTGCAACATCAACTAGAAAATTTTAGACATTTTGTTACGCTAATTTATGGTAAGATTATGCATTTTGTGATTGATATTAAAAAATTTATGATAAAATTATATATTTTTGTGGTAAGATACATATGGTATACACCCCTAAAAGTGCTAGGTATGCATATGATAAGATGCGCACCATAAGATTTTTCGATATTGAAAATGCCAAAAAAGAAAGAAAGAAGAGAGAATGGAAAAAAGAAAATTAATTTAATTTTTTTTTTTTTTGCAGATGACCAATAATTGATAGAATGTTTGGAATGATTTAAATAAATATATTTTTTTAATTTTTATGAAAAAAATATATATATAAAAATAGAAAAATAACATAATTAAAAAAATAACAAGACAAAAAAAGTACACTTTTAAAAGGAATATCAAATAGTGCCTGAAACTTAAGAAATGAGTGAAATAGATTATTGGGATGGGACTGTGATGGCCCCATGGGCCGGACTTGATGGTCCAGGAACTGGTACTTTTGTTTTTAGTGGAGCGAGGAAGCGTGATAGATGTTGAAGAATCAATGAGTACTTGCCTTGGGACTGCAACCATGGAAGTTAGGCTAACTTTGGAAATTCATGAAAAATTTAAAAAGTTAAAAAATTATTTAAAAAGTTAAAAAGTTATTATAATTTATTAAAAGTCAAAAATTACGACTGTACAATTCTCAATTTTAATTTTTCTCTACACATTAATTTATACAATTTTTTAATACATATTTTTTGATAAAAAATTAAAAAGTTAACCTAAACATTCATATTTTTTTCCTTAACTTTTTAATCCAAAAAGACAAAGAATGCACTTATTTAAGATACCCCAAACAACTCCTAGTCTGGTTTTATTTTACTTTATTTTTTAAAACAGAAGAATTTGTAGGTAATATGTGGAGCAGGTTAAAAGAAATGCCAGGAAATTGATAGGAAGGGTTTTCTATTGATAGATCTAGTTTTCAATTATTCAATCCAATATTTCAACCTCAAAACCACAAAAGTCTAGACTAGTGAGATGTGAGAGATAAGCTTTGCCACATATTGTCACTTGTACATGTCACATATAGAGAATAGGGATAATAGATTGTCAAAAATATCTAACCAGGATCGGTGAAATATGAAAAATATAAAATAATAACTAAGAAAACTTTACAGTAAGTTACACTGACATTCTCTGAGGTTTAGTCCAATTATATTCTATCCCTTGACGTTTTGGAGGGATTTCTAGCACACACTTATCGGCTCATTCACATTTGTATTTTTAGATGATAAGATGACGACGTTTGAAGAAGTGAAGACTTGTTCAACAGGATTATACAAGACAGATTATTTCATACTCGTACATGTAAATTACACTAACACCCCCTGAGGTTTAGTCCAATTATATTCTATCTCCCGACGTTCTAGAAATTACATTTCTACCTTTGGGGTTAATAGTCTTATTTCACCCCCTACTTATATAAAAGATAACAACATTATATTGAAAAAAAAAAAAAAAGTAAAGTAAAGGAAATAAAAAAAAAAATAGAAAAAGTAAAGCAAAACAAGAAAAGAGATAATGCATGAGTTCAATACTTTCATTCCGTCTAAATAATTACAATGACAGAGGGGTTAGCATAATTTTTCAAACATCAGAGGTGATAGGTATTAAACCCAAACCTCAAGGGGTATAAGTGTAATTTGCCCAAACTTTTAAATCATATGCACACATAAGAACACAATATTTATGTATTTCGTCCCAAAACTAGGGTCACGTATATAATCAGTACAATTTTATTATAATCAAAAAGAATTACAAACAATATATAACAATAGTTGGGGAAATTTTATTTTCACACACTAAATTATCTTTGTGTACATCTTTTCTCAATCTACACATTTAATAATTTAATTTTTACTTCTTTATCTCAGTCCACTCACTTCACATCCCAAATATACCATCACATTCTCTGTGCACATCCTCTCTTTCCATAATTTTTCATTCGAAAAACCTTAACCCTAACTACAGCAGCTACCGACGACGGTGGCAACGACGACATCAACCACTGCCCCTTCCCAACCTCTCAGCCATTCTCACACAGCCCCTCACGCTGCCGTCACCTCCATCGCGATCATCGCTGATCGCCGTCACCTCCATCCCAATCATCATCGGTCGTCATCACCTCTGCGATCCACCTCCCCACTCATTCCCCAGTCTTTTTCGCCCCCTATCCAGTCATCTCCACCCTTTCCATTGCGACGCAACCTCTCTCCTTCACCACGATCGATCGATCGATTGATTAACAGAGAAAGAAAAAAGAAACAGAGAGAGATTCGATGGTTGCTGCTCGAACAAACCCTATAAATTTGATAGTTGATATTTGTACATACTCAATTGGTTCAGCGATTAATATCTAAACGACGGTAATCAGTTCAGCACTGGTAGTCCGAACGGTCGCGATTTTTCTAGCGATCTACAGGGAAAGAAAAAAGACGAAATGGGAAAGTTAGGGACTGAAAGGAGTGGGGAAAGTGAAAAGAAATGATGTATATGGTTGAGGTTTGGGCATGGGAGGCAATGGCCGGCGGTGAAGTGGCTGGTGAGATGGTAGTGGGTGAGATGTTTATGGAGAAATTGTGAGATGTGTGGGTGAGATGGTAGTGGGTGAGATGATAATTTTGTTAAAGGATAAAATTGTGATTCTGAAAAAATTCATTAAGTGTGTGAAGTAAGAAAACTTGGTGTGTGAAAATAGAATTTCCCCAATAATTGTTCCCAATTATATATATATATATATATACAGAATTAGGGCTATATGTCACAAATGCAAAAATACCAAAAAAAAAACTTTAGAATTCAACCTAAGTAGTTTGTGTATCATACTTGTCAAGATGCACACCGCCCAACACTACCGAATAATATTGTTTACAACCTATTTCACCAAAGTATATTTGTACATATAGAAGGGAAAATCCAAAGTATTTTTGCACATCAATGCAAAACAAGAGCACATATATGATCAACACAGGTCAAGGAAATTTTACTTGCTTATTGCAATACATATACTGTTTTTAAAAAAATTACATAGATTCTTTTCTTTTGATGTTGATAATTAAACATCATCTATTGTGGTGATGTGGTTTTCGGAAATACTCTTTCTATCCCTGGTGATTCCTCTGAGAAGATCCTCGATATGATACCTGTAATAACAAGAATAACTCCAGTCGATGGTGTCGGAATTAGTACTCCGACGGACAAGCGAGATCCGAAAGAATTTTCTTGAGTGGGTTTTCTTTAGGTTTAAGTTTTTTTTACCTCCCCTTCTTCTGAGCTCTACCTCCACCTCTTATAGTATCATTGTCCTTGATCTTTGTTCCATGCAACCCAGCCCCTCCTCATTATTCTCCTTGGCCCCCACTCTTGCTGATTCGTTTGCCCTCATTTGTTCGGCTCTGGGTGATCATAAGGTTCAATGGGCTTGGGTTTTACTGAGCCCACATTATTTGGGCCTACTTATTAGCCACTTGTTTGAATATATTTATTCAGTTCTCACATCTATCTATACAACTAAGAATGGGATAGGATCTCCACTTCATATACCATGAATAAATTGTTCCAAAAAAAAAACACAATGCATTATAGATCATTACTCACCAAACTCTGCATAAATTTTTTCTACTTTCATTAGAACATCAATACTAAATCTTTATGTACTATACAGTACATATGAATTTATCGTGGACTCTTTTCTGCCTCATCTATTTCGTGGTTGAAGTGCAAAAAGTTCCTCTAATAGATTGTCTAATATCATCGTAAAATTCACTATTCAATTGCTCGATTGAAGTTTCTGTTTTGTCGAGGTTTACTCAGCTTTCGATCAGAATGGGGGAATCCATTCTTACCTCATGTTTTATGATAGGTGAATACAAAAAAAGACAGAGGGGAAGGTTTATTATATGATCAAATTCACTAATGTATTTTACGATTACTTTTTTGTTGATTTTTTACAAAAAAGACGTACAAACAAGTAGAAAGAATAAGTTGACTTTTTATAATGACTTTTTGGCTAAAATATTTTTTTCACAAACGAGGCCTAATTCAATTAGAAAGTTAAAGTTGGTAGCTTGAAAGCTTAATTATCAGAACTATTCAAAACATGACATTTCTAACTCATCTACACAGAAACATATATTGTTAAAACAAAGGGCAAAAGCTTATGAAAATTCTGTAACTCATGTCCCCAGATTGTTTCCAAGTATGAATTATAATGAAGGAAAATCAAATCCAAAGTATGCCATTATTATTGCATGATAAATTGATGTTAACTCATGCTCTTCAAGGCAGTTTTATTTCATGTTGTGATGAATTAGTATTTTTTGGGTGGGACAGTCAAGTCCAGTCTTTTAGAAATTTTATGTAGGCTGTATGTAATGGCGGACACGGGTGGCTCGCGGGGGCCACCCTCAAACTTTTGGATATTTATAAAAGAATTTTACATTTTCACCATTTCAAAATTTATATAATTTACTTCAACCCCTTTCGAATCTCAATATTTTACTTATGTTACCCTAAATTTTGAAAATTTTCATTATTTTCATGCAATTTTAGTAATTATAAGAGAAATTAGTATTTTAGTCATCCCAAACCTTTGAAAAATTTCATTACTTTTATGTAATTTTGAGTATTATAAAATAAATTAGTATTTTGGTTCTCAAAATCTATATAATCTTACTTTAATTCCTTTAAAATCTAAATAATTTTGCTTTAAGCCCCTCTTTGCACAATTTCTGCATCTGCCGTTGACTGTGTACTCAACTAATAGCAGCTGACTAAATGAATAATTTCTATTTTAGAGCCCCTTGATCAACCATCCTACTGTCACCAAATCTCTGATACCCAATTTGGCATGCCTGAATCATCATTTGGTATTCAAATTTTGGTGCCAAGATTTGGTCTCTCTACTTCATTGGTTTTATTTTTATTTTTATTATTAAAAAAAAAAAAAGGAAATCAGATTTACTTTCCTTCATTTTCTTCTAAACCACACAGTTCTAACTTCTCAATCATATTATGCATCCAGAAGTATAAAGTTACCTAGTCAAGATTAAGAGGATGTTTGACAATTGATTAAAATAGTGTAAAAAAAAAAAAGAAACAGTTTCCAAACCAACTCACCTAAACATAGTTGCAGAATATACAAAGATTAAATTTCAGACATGTATGCCACTATTAATTCTCCCACCACTCATGCCCACTAACATGTGATGAAGAGTAGTATTTTGAAGAAGTGTAGGGGTTTTAGGTATGTAAAAAATGTTACACAATTTTTCACTCCAAATATTGTATTGGCCTTCTGTAATAGAATAAATCAATGGTGGCGTGAACGCATTTATATTTAAATTTTGAATATTTTGATAATCGAGAAAAATTAATTAATATTTTTCATGATTTAATAAAGGATAACAATTATTTAATATGAGAATTATTTAATGAAAATGGGTGACAGCTATTGCATAAAAAGAATATTATTCATAAGGAAAAAATTACAACAACGTTCACACCAACTCAGATGTATACTTTATATAATATATATATATATATATATCAGAGATGAGAGCATACACTACATGTATAAAAGTTAAAATAAAAATTATTTAAACTAGTTGAATCTAGCGAATTAAAGCAATTTAGAGCCGTTATTATCATGTTTTGAGTGTACGGTGAGTGTTATTTGTTACATGGTTTTCAGGAAAAAAACATAAAAATTTAGGCCCATGGAGATGACATATCTCACCAAACTCGACCAATCGGTCAAAGTGGATCTGAAGGCCCATTTGGAAAATCAAATGAGTTCATCTCTTGGCCTTCGTTTAATCTTTGGGACTAGTAAGTTTTCAACCCAAACTGCCGATAATTATTCGATGATTTTGGAGTAATACTCCATTTTATTAATTGACTGGCAGTTAGCAAACACAATACGTGTATAATTTAAGTAAATAAAAATAAAAATAAATGATAAAAAAATTAATATTATAATATGTATATTGCTCAAGTGGTAAGAATTTTCTTTTTTTAGACTCAAGATTTTGGTTTCAAGTCTTGTGCAAAAGCTGGACCTAGTGTCTTGAAATCATTTGCTTCTCTTCAAGACTTTAGGTTTGAATAATATTAATTTTTTTATCATTTACTTTTATTTTTACTCATTTAAATTGTATACACATTACGTATGTCAACTACCAATAATAGTATACGTAGTTATTAATTTAGAATATGGCCTCAACTTGCTCCAAAAAATATTGAGTAATTTCTCTCAAATTGCAATGGTATCATTTTTAATTTTTGTTTTCAAGAAGGATGGATGAGATGTCTAGAATTTTTTTTTATTTTATTTTTTTTTTTTTTAAATTCTCAGTTGTAATTACTTACATGGAGTCTCCACTAGAGGGCACACAATCTTCTATTCTTAAAATTTTTGTGTCTCTGTTCTAATTCAAAAATCACGTCTTGAGATTTGATCAACATTGTGTTGGACAATCTTCACTGTATTTAAAAGATTTAATTTTATTGTGTACAAAACAACAACTAGAATTTAAAGAAATAAAGAAAATGAGAGAATTTGTTTGATTACAAAAATCAAACTCGAAATAATAAATAAATAAATAAATAACAGATTTTATTTTGTTACAAAAACAAAATTAAAATCTGATTAAATAAACAAATAAAAACAGAATAAAATTAAACAACTTACTTGGTTAATTTCTTTGAATAATTATCTGATCAAGTCCAGTGTTAGACACTGTGTCCTTAAGACAGATTCGTCCTCTCCATGGTGCTTTCAGAATTTGGACGTCTATCTCCCAGGATAAAATGATCTACTACAAACAATAGCAGCACTACAAATTGTTTGCCTAACGAATACACTAAGTGTTTATACTCTCTCTGACAAGAAAATAATGCAGCAGCATGAAAAGAATGTTTTCAGAATTATAAAGGACGAAAATTAGAGTTACAAAATCCAAATGAGGGTTGTCCTATTTATAGATGTAAAGGTGGCTGTAGAATTTGAATTGAACAGGTATGAAACCTGTTGGTTTTGAATTCAAACAGATTTGAATCTGTTGAATTATATTTCAAACAGATACCAAAAACGGGAAGGGCCCTGTTTGGGTGTGCACTAATACCAAACCTGTTTATTTTCGGGAAGGGCCCTGTTTGGATATACAATAAAACCAAACCAGTTTAATTTCGGGAAGGGCCCTGTTTCAAATGTTTTTGACCCAAAAAGATTAGTATTGGGCCGAACAAGCCAACCCAACCCACACCACCCACACCCCACCGCCCCGCGCCAAGCCCAGCGCCCAGGCCCGACCGGATGGACGGCGGGCGCGCGCGCGTGTGGTGATTTTTGAGTCCAATGGGTCTATCCCATTTTGCCCATAACCTCTCCCTCTAAAACACTTGGATACCCTTGGGGCACACCCCAAGTACCAACCCATGCCTTATAAACCTTTCAAAACCTCCCACCAAATCAATGTGGGACAAGCCTTATTCAATACTTTAAGGATTTTCCACCAAAACTCCATTTCCATGGAGCACACTTTGGCTTCAATTTCTCATTCACTCGGTAATGTTTTGAGCAACCAAATATACCACGTGAATCACAACGCGGCATAGAACGCGTTACCACTTTGACCCGCGTAAATCGACGCACGGGGCCCACCTAAATATTAGACCAAACTTAGGATAAAATTCTGATTTTACCCAGAATTTATAACCATTTCCAACAATCCCCCACATGAATGAAATTTGATGACAACGGAAATGCAACAATATGCAGATTTATCGAAAGAGTATAAGTCGAAAATATCTTCCATCAGGATAGGTAGTTTTCGGCCTTGAACCTTCCCTAGTGATAACCTATCGAACTTACTAGCTAACCAATGGACGCGATGCCTTGAATTGTTCAGCCGTTTGTGTAAGCCAAGACAATAGATTTCACACAAAATATCTTCTAACACATCGTGGTTCTCACTGTTGTGTTCATTTTGGCCTTGAACGCGCCTGGTTTTCATGAGTGTTTCTAGAGAATTAGCCTTTTGGATTCTCATAGAACCGGCCCCAGTTCGACACTCATATAAGTGATTCTTATTGTAAGTATCTCTTTATACTCGTCTTGATTTTATGCCTCAATCAAGATATAAGTAATCATTAAAAGCAAAGCTTATCCTTATACCCCTGCATACAACATATATTGCAGATATCACTCTTATCATAGGAATGGGTAAGGAATTTTAATCCCTTGGTGATTTCTGGTGAGCCATACATAACTTAGTTGTCCATTTGAACTTAGTTCTTGGGATCTCCAGTCATATAAGTAGGGTTACCATTATGACAACTCTTATGTCATAGGCTTTAAGCCCATCCCCTTCGATGAACTATACACTAGCTCTTTTGTCAAACCTTTTGTTAACAGATCCGCAATATTCTCTTTAAATTTTATATAATATATTGAGATTATTCCGTTTGCAACAATTGCCTTACGGTATTATGTCGACGACGAAATGTCGTGACTTACCGGTTATACATATGATTCTGTGCCCTGCCTATTGCAGATTGACTATCATAATGAATGCAAATAGCTGGCACAAGTTTTGGCCACATTGGAATGTCTTCTAAGAAGTGACAAAGCCATTCTGCTTCTTCTCCTACTTTGTCTAAAGCAATGAACTCAGATTCCATTGTGGATCTTACGATGCATGTCTGTTTCGTGGATTTCCAAGAAACAGCAGCGCCTCCCAGAGTAAAGACATATCCACTTGTGGATTTTGAATCTTTAGTATCCGATATCCAATTTGCATCACAATAACCTTCAAGTACTACTGGATATCGAGTAAAGTTCAAACCATGATCACGGGTGAATCTTAGATATCTAAGAACCCGAATGATAGCTTTCCAATGGTCTTCTCCGGGGTTACTAGTGTACCTACTCAATTTACTGATAGCGTAAGCTATATCAGGACGAGTACAATTCATTAGGTACATTAGGCTTCCAATGATTTGTGAGTATTTTAACTGAGATACTGCATCACCTTTATTTTTCGATAAATAAAGACTGATGTCTACAGGTATTCTAGCTAAATTCAAATCATCCTTGATAAATTTATCAAGTATTTTCTCAATGTAATGAGATTGAGATAATCCATATCCGTCAGATGTTTTAGTAATTTTCATTCCTAATAAACATCTGCGACCCCCATATCTTTCATATCAAATCTTTTGTTAAGCATTTGCTTAGTTGATTTGATCATGTTTTGACTGCTTCCAATGATAAGCATGTCATCCACATTAAGACAAACTATGACATATCATTGGTCAGTATTTTTAACATAGACGCATTTGTCACATTCGTTTATCTTAAACCCATTAGTAAGCATTGCATGATCAAATTTTTCATGCCATTGCTTAGGTGCTTGTTTTAATCCATAAAGAGATTTTACAAGTCGACAAACTTTCTTTTCTTGCCCTGATACTACAAACCCTTCGGGTTGCTCCATATAGATCTCTTCATTTAGATCACCGTTTAAGAAAGTTATTTTAACATCCATTTGATGTATTTCTAATTTAAACAACGCTGCTATTGCAATAAGCATGCGAATGGATGTTATTCTTGTCACAGGGGAATATGTGTCAAAATAGTCCAGACCTTCCTTTTGTCTGTAACCTTTAACTACAAGTCTCGCTTTATACTTATCAATTGAACCATCTGTTTTCATTTTTCTCTTGAATATCCATTTATATCCAAGAGGTTTAGAACCTGGTGGAAGATCCACCAATTCCCACGTATGATTTTGCATAATGGATTCAATTTCATTATTAACAGCCTCTTTCCACAAAGGTGCTTCAGGACCTGTCATTTCTGCCTTAAAGCTTTGAGGTTCATTTTCTAACAGGTATGTCAGAAAATCTGGACCAAAGGATTTTGATGTTCTCGCTCTCTTACTTCTTCTTGGTTCATCATCAGTTAAATCCTGTTAGTTGAGACCATTACTAGTCTCTTGTGTTTGATTGTCATTAGTCTCTTGACTTTGTGTACAATCATAAGTTCTTTCCTGTGAACTTAATTCCTGTCCTTTCTTATAAGGAAAGACATGTTCAAAAACACAACATTCCTTGACTCTATAATAGTGTTCACATTTATATCAGGTATTTCTGATTTATAAGTCAGAAACCGATATGCACTACTATTCTAAGCATAACCAATAAACACACAATCTACTGTTTTTGGTCCAATCTTAGTCTTTTTAGGAACAGGAACTTCAACTTTTGCCAAACACCCCCACACTTTTAAGTATTTGTAGGAAGGTGGTCGACCTTTCCACCATTCGTAAGGAATATTTCGGTTTTCTTATGGGGTATTCTATTAAGAACATAATTAGCAGACAATATTGCTTTCCCCCACAAGTTCTATGGTAAGCCTGAATTTAGTAACATGCCATTCATCATTTGTTGTCTACGATGTGCTTGATTCATAAATTTCAAATCCAAAAAACCAAAATAATTATGACTACACAAATCAGAATTAATGTTTTGACAAAATCATATCCTCATAAAAAATTTGCCTAAGAAACGAACAATTCAAAAACCCAATTGATTGTATACATTCTTGCAACTCATTTATAAATAAATGTCACTGTCATAAAAATATTTGTGACAGAAGAAAATTAAATTATCTTAACTAATGCAAGAGATACACCCCATATTAATAAAATGGTTTATGGTTTAACAATTTCTACTACGCAAGTAAAATAATTATTAATGACATCTCATTCAAAATAAACCAATAATCAACATAAAAGATTTCTTAAATTACTTCCCAATTAAACGGAACGATATAATTACATACATCTTCATGTTTAAATTTCTCTGGTGTTTAAACACCCATTCAAAATTGATTAGAAATATTCAAATTAACCTGCTTATGTCCAAAGTCGACATAACAATTTATCATTCCAAATCACTTGAAATTATTGTTAAGAAATAACTTGAGTTGATATCATACATGCATATCAAAATAAATCAAACATACATGATCCCATCACTTGCATCATGAAATAAAAGGATTCTCAACTCATAAATAAAATTCAATGCATTTAAACTTTAAATTTCAAAATGACAAAACATACCTTCATTTAATAAGTTTGATTTGTACATAAATAAACAAATTAAATATGCATTAAAATGTTCTTGTGAATATATATATATATATATATATATATATCCTGACTCAAGTGCAGAAACAATTCAAGACTATGAATCCACATTGTAATAAAAATAAAATTTGTTTGTAAAACTAATATTTTACTCTAGAAACAAATTCTTCCATGTATACTCACGATGAACAATGATAAAGTCAAAAGAATTAACACATTTTCACAAAGGGTTCAAAAATAAGTGGTCTACCAAACGAAACCATAAGTCACTTACAAAATTAACAGATTGTAACCGAAATACAAAGTTACATGATTGATTAACAAAATTAATTTTCTAGTTACTAAAACCAGAAAATAAATTATAATACAAAATAATTTTATTTTTCTTGTTACTAAAACTAGTAAAATAAAATACCGAAATAATATCCGATTACAAAAATCAGAAAACCAAACCTCAAATTAATTTTCTAGTTACTTAAACCAGAAAATAAATTATAACACAAAATAATTTTATTTTTCTTATTACTAAAACTAGAAAATAATATAATTTTATTTCCCTTGTTACTAAAACTAGAATATAAAATATCACAAAAATATCTGATTACAAAAATCAGAAAACACAAAATAATTTTCTAGTTACCAAAACCAGAAAATAAATTCTAGTTACTAAAACCAGAAAATAAATTCTAGTTACTAAAACCAAAAAATAAATGATAACAACAAAATAATTTTATTTTCCTTGTTACTAAAACTAGGAAAATAAAATACCAAAATAATTTTCTGTAACACCAAATAATATTCTGCAATTGTTAATGACACCAGTATATTACTACTAGTTGTCAAAGAAAAGAGACAGTATATTACTACTATCTGTCAAATAGCATAAACCACTATTTGTTTTTCCAACCAGAATATTACTTCGGAAACACAGAAAATTAAATACAATGAAGATACCAAAAAGGATCTGTCTTAAGATTGTTGGACAATCTTCACTGTATTTAAAAGATTTAATTCTATTGTGTACAAAACAACAACTAGAATTTAAAGAAATAAAGAAAATGAGAGAATTTGTTTGATTACAAAAATCAAACTCGAAATAATAAATAAATAAATAAATAACAGATTTTATTTTGTTACAAAAATAAAATTAAAATCTGATTAAATAAACAAATAAAAACAGAATAAAATTAAACAACTTACTTGGTTAATTTCTTTGAATAATTATCTGATCAAGTCCAGTGTTAGACACTGTGTCCTTAAGACAGATTCGTCCTCTCCATGGTGCTTTCAGAATTTGGACGTCTATCTCCCAGGATAAAATGATCTACTACAAACAATAGCAGCACTACAAATTGTTTGCCTAACGAACACACGGCCTCGTTTGGGAACAGACTAATTTAGTAACTTTTGGCTATTTGGCTAAAATATGAGCTAAAAAAACTAGTATGTTTGGGATGACTTTTTGGCTTTTTACGAAAAGATGTGCAAAAAGTAGAGAGAAAAGAGAATCTTTGACTTTTTGGTATGGGTTGTTGGCTTTTTGGCTAATTTAGTAACTTTTTGGCTTTTTGACTAAAAATGAGGGTTCCCAAACGAGGCCTAAGTGTTTATACTCTCTCTGACAAGAAAATAATGCAGCAACATGAAGAGAATGTTTTCAGAATTATGAAGGACGAAAATTAGAGTTACAAAATCCAAATGAAGGCTGTCCTATTTATAGATGTAAAGGTGGCTGTAGGATTTGAATTGAACAAGTATAAAACCTGTTGGCGTTGAATTCAAACAGATTTGAATCTGTTGAATTATATTTCAAACAGATACCAAAAACGGGAAGGGCCCTGTTTGGGTGTGCACTAATACCAAACCTGTTTATTTTCGGGAAGGGCCCTGTTTGGATGTACAATAAAACCAAACCAGTTTAATTTCGGGAAGGGCCCTGTTTGGATGTACAATAAAACCAAACCGGTTTAATTTGAATTTATTTTACCAAAACTAAAATTAAATTCAAATGTTTTTGACCCAAAAAGATTAGTATTGGGCCAAACAAGCCCAACCTGCCCGATTGGACGGACAGTGGCGGCGCGCGTGTGGTGATTTTTGAGTCCAATGGGTCTAGTCTATTTTGCCCATAACATCTCCCTCTAAAACACTTGGATACCCCTTGGGGCACACCCCAAGTACCAAACCCATGCCTTATAAACCCTTTCAAAACCTCCCACCAAATCAATGTGGGACAAGCCTTATTCAATACCTTTAAGGATTTTCCACCAAAACTCCATTTCCATGGAGCACACTTTGACTTCAATTTCCCATTCACTCGGTAATGGTTTTGAGCAACCAAATATACCACGTGAATCACAACGTGGCATAGAACGCGTTACCACTTTGACCCACGTAAATCGACGCACGGGGCCCACCTAAATATTAGACCAAACTTAAGATAAAATTTTAATTTTACCCAAAATTTATAACCATTTCCAACACATTGTGTCTCTGTTCTAAAATATTTGAAGGAAGGAGAATACCTAGCCTCTAGACTTTGATTTGAAATATATAAATAGTTATATATTGTATTTTTAAAAAAATATTATTATTAAAATAAAATATTTTAATAAATAAATCTCATTTACGGTAACAACTGGAAAGTCTTATGAATTCCTCTAGTCATAGAAGCCTTTAGCAGGGAAAGGGCAGACGAATTCCTAATGGGAGCAACTTTCAACCATTTCCATTGATTGATTGCTTCTCCCAAAGACTATTTTTTTCTTTTTACTTTTTTTGGGTGAATAAAAATTTTTTGGGTGAATAATTTTTTCTTTTTACAATATGGTCTTTTCAGACATCTGTTTTTACCTTAATCAAACATTTGAAAAGAAGACTTCAAAGTGAAATTTATTTGACCCAAGGCATCTAGGTACTTGGTAAAGGCTTGACAGTTAAGATTTCAAATCTCAAGTTTAAAATTTTTTGGGTTAACTTTCTGGACATAACACAGTTGGTTAAGAAATTAGTCTCAAGTTATTGTTATTTGGTTAAAAGATTAGCTTCAAGTTGTTGTCATCGCAATACTTGATATGGGTTCAATATTCCTCCGTTGCGCAAGTCCTGATTTAAGTGAAATTTGTCTTGGGAGGTCGGGATAAATTCTCAAGTTATAGTCTCTGACTTAGAATGAACAATAGGGCACTTTGATGATATTTACAAGGGGTGCTGCCTTAGACTTGTAGAAGAAAAAGAAGATTTTCTTGTTAAAAAAAAGAAAGGGTGAAATTTACCAAATTCCATGGTGACAATGCTATACTATTTTGGGGGATAGCTTTGACAGATGTTATTTGACTCGTGAACAATGCGTTAGGGATTGTGTAATTTTTAATCAGAACTGGTAAGATATTAAAATGTAAATAAATAAATAAATGAGTTTGTCTCTCTACTCCGTTATGAGATTAGATTTATGTAATTTGAATTTGTGAATTTATTATGAGTTTTATTTTAATCATTTTAATTATTAATTTTATAAACTTATGTATAAATCATTTATAAAAAATCAAATTTATTTGATAATCATAATTACATGATTTTTTTCATATTTTTCTTTCAAAAAATAAATAATCTATTTTTAAAATCATATTTATCATTTATTTTTTTAGACAAATTTATTGAAATCATGTAATTACTATTATCAAATTCATCTAATTTCTCCTTTATATATATATATATATATATGTAAATGATTTACGTATGAGTGCTTTTAAGATAAAACAGATTAAATCATTAGAGTGGGCCATAATGAGCTTGTTGACTTTATAGATGGGTAGGCTGGTGGACTTGGACTGTAATAATTTAGAGACAAATTAATAGATTAGAGCATCTCCAATGGGTCATCAGATTTTTCATCAAATCTCAATAAAAAAAAGACGATTTCCTCTATTTGATATCGCTTGCTTCAACGAAGAAATTTGACTTTTCATCAAACTACCAGTCGACCGGGCGGACTACGCCGGTCGACCAATCAATGAAAAAATGAAAAACCTGGTTATGATCTTTCTCTCTTTCTCTATTTTTTTTTATTGTGAATATTAGAAATGGTTTTGGAAATTAGATTTTTCCTCAACTTTGGTCTATTTTTTAAGTGGGACCCATACGCCGAATTTTGCGGGTCAATGTGGTAACGCGTTCTATGCCGCATTGTGATTCACGTGGTATATTTGGTTGCTCAAAATCAGTATCGGGTGAATGGGAAATTGAAGCCAAAGTGTGCTCCATGGAAATGAAGTTTTTGTGGAAAATCCTTAAAGGTTTGAATAAAGGCTTATCCTACATTGGTTTGGTGGGAAGAAATTTATGGGTTTATAAAACTTGGGATTATAACTTGGGGAGGGCCCTAAGGGGCACCTCAAGTTTGTAGAAGGGAAAGGTTATGGGCAAATTAAACGAGACCCATTGGACCCAAAACTAACCACACGCACGCGCCGCCATCTGTCGGGCAGGCTGGGCTTGGGCGCGAATGCGAGGTGTGAGATTGGGTTGGACTTGTCCAACCAATACTAATATTTTTGGGCAAAAAATATTTGAATTCAATTTTATCTTTTGATAAAATAAAATCTGTCCAGTTTAAAATTCAATTTTTTGAATTCAAAATTGTTACACATCTTCAGAATTTTCTGTACAGGTTTACTGTCCACACAGATCCGAATATGTCCAAATTCAAACCCAAAATAATTTTTATCTGTTTGAAATTCAAACTAGATCTGTTGATCTGTCCGAACAGGTACCGCACATGTTGAGTTCAAAATGAAAAGCTACAAATTCATCTATAAATAAGACAAGCCTCATTTGGATTTTCACTCCAATTTTTCGTCCAAAATTCTGTTTTTGCTCTCTGCATATTTTGTTGCATTATTTTCTTGTGAGAAAGAGTGTAAACATATAGTGTGTTCGTTGTACAAATAGATTGTAGTACTGCATTTATTCGTTGTTGATCATTTTATCATAGGAGATAGACGTCCGAAAATCTGAAAACACCGTGGAGAGGACAAATCTGTCTTAAGGACACAGTGTTAAACATTGGACTTGATCAAAAGTTTGTTCAAGAAATTAATCAAGTAAGTTGTTAATTTATTTTCTGTTTTATTATTATTTATTTAAATCAGATTTTGATTTTGTTTTTGTAACAAAATAAAAATCTGTTTTTATTTATTTATTTTTACTTATTGGTTTGATTTTTATAATCAAATAATCTCTCCCCTTTTCTATATTTCTTTCGTATTCTGTTTGTTGTTTAGTACACAAACAGAATTTATATATTTAAATATAGTGAAGATTGTCCAACAATCTTAAGACAGATTAATTTTTGTGTCTTCATTGTATTTATTTTTCTGTGCTTGCACAAAATGATATTCTGGTTGTATTTATTTTTCTGTCCTTTCCTCAACTTTTTGGCCGTTGGGGCCTCGGATGCTGGGTCCTCGGCTGGACGTTTTTCGGCAGAAGGGGCGCTCTTCTCAGCCTCAGCTAGCTTCGAGATAGGCACAGTGTCCTCAAAATCGATCTGAGTCACTGTGGCCTTTGTCTTGGCCTTCTTCATCCGTTTTGGCTTTGGGGTTGGTTGGGAAGGAGATGATGAGGATTGAACTGTCACCACCCTGGGGATGTTTGCGAACAGGTCTTCAACAACTGCTAGTTTGAGCCCCATCTCTTCAGCAATGGTAGCTACAGTTACTTTGGTGCCAAGGCAGATAGTTAGGAGTGCAGCAGGTGGGTTTTCTGGGTCGTAGGCCGATGAGTCAGAAAGTCGGCGTTTTCGATTGCGGGTTCTACCGGCAAGGGCAGAAATTGGAACTCGGCGTCGACATTGGCGTTGGGTTGGAGGAATCAGTTAGGTAGCAGATGTTGATGGCTACTCCGCCTGATTAGAGGTTGAGGCTTGGTCAGGTCATGGTGATGAAGTAGTAGGGGGAATTGTTGTTAAAGGAGGAGACTTGTTTTTTTTGGGGACGTCGGGCAAGGCGAATTCGTAGGTTGGAATGTAGTTGAGCAGCAGAAGGGCCTTGCGCTGATCAACTGGCAAGCCCAACAGCTTCTTAAAGTCCTTACTGGGGTAGAAGGTTTTGTAGAAGTCTTTTGGTGGCTAAGGAAGAGCTGCAAGTACAAAAAAAAAACATTAGAACATATAAAGGGAACAAAGTAATAAAGACTTAAAAACAGGTAAAGTGGCACTTGGTTCTTACCATTACCCTCTTTGAATACTGTTCGGCTCAAAGGATAGAGGTGGAGGTCGTCATCAGGTAGGAACTCCTAGTTGCCCGAGACAATGAAATAATCATCTCCAGCACCTTTGTTGGAGTCTGGGAGATCGGCTATGAGTTTGTATTCAGTGGATCTCGGCTTGAGGTAATAGACGTAGCCTTTTTCGGATTTCAGGCCACACATGGTATAACAGTACTGGATGTCGGCTAGTGTTATCCTAGCATTTTCTCGGCTAGCTAGGGCAATAATACCGTTAATGACTCTGTAACAGTTAATAGCCAACTGCATTAGGTTGAGTTTGTAATAATGAAGGACTTGTCGGAAAAGGATGTTGAGAGGGAACCTAAGTCCACACTCTATGAAGGCCACTACAGGGAAAGGCATAGAGTCCCCATCAGGCATAATGGAGTCCTCCTTTAAGGTGAACATCGGCTGGGATAGAGAACTCTGTCCTAAAGTACTCTAGCTTGGAAAGGGTGTCGACTCTCCACCTAAAGATGGCAATCGGAACTCGACCCGACGGGGACCCGATCCCCCGACCCCGAATTGAATGGTTATTTCCCGAAAAATACCCCTGACGGGCCGGGGGTAGTATTAAAAATTAAATCCCCGATGATATGCGAGCCGGGGATGGGGATACATGTTTCAGACCCGGACCCGGCCCAACCCCGACCCCGATCCCCGCCCCGTTTACCTCGATGTAAAATTACTATTTTGCCCTTGTTTATATATATAACATATCTGTGTAGGGTTTGGTTAAACCAAACCTCAGCCTCATCTCACTTCCTTTCCTCTCTGTCTCTTCTCTCTCTCTCTACGTTGTCCTTCTCCGCCGATCGTCCTCCTCCTCCTCCTCCTCCTCCTCCGCCGATCGTCCTCCTACGTCCTCCTCCTCCGCCGATCGTCCTCCTACTTCGTCCTCCTCCGACACAGATCTCAATTTTTTTTGAAACAGATTTTGTGTATGTATGTATACAGATTTTTTTTTTTTGTGTTGTTGAAACAGATTTTTTGTATATGTATGTATGTATACAGATTTTTTTGTATGTGTATGTATGTATACAGATTTTGTGTTGTTGAAACAGAATTTTCTTTTTTATTTTTTTTGAACGAAAACAGATCTGTTGTTGAAACAGATCTGTTTGTGTGTATACATAATTTTTTTTTATATTTTTTTTTTTGAACGAAAACAGATATGTTGTTGAAACAAATCTGTTTGTGTGTACACATGTATGGTAGTGATGTTGTTGTTGATGGTGTTGTTGAACAAAACAGATTTGGGCCGGGGATATTTCGGGGTTGGGGAAACCCGATCCCCGTTAGGAGACGGGGATGGGGACAGTGATAGGTTTCCTGTCGGGGATCGTGGCCGGAGACGGAGAGATTTTCACAATCGGGATCGGGGACGGGGAGTGTAATCCCCGGTCCCGTCCCGCCCCGTTGCCATTCCTATCTCCACCTGAACATACCCATGATGTCGGCTTGTGAAGATTAAAGAAAAATTTCAGAGAAGGATGTTTGGTGTGGGTTTAAAGTCCTCGGCTAAACCCTAAAAAGCACTGGAGTAAAGGTTTCTGAGGATCTAAGGGGGTTTTTGGTTCAGTTTTCCTAAAGAACAGAGTTCTACATCAAAACCCAAACCTAAATCTACGTAGTTACAGAAATCAAAGGCAAGAATCTGGAAATAAAGCAGGAAAAACAGAAAAGAACAATGGTTCAGACTCAAGAAAACAAATAGAAATTCAAGAACATTAAATAAAGTATGTGCAGATGTGCAAAGCCAAGGATAGTGGCATATTAACAAGTGTATGAGTGGTATATGTGTGCATATGTAGACCCAAATACGAGTTGGACAAACACGAAAGCGCAAACAAACATGTTCGACACGCAAATTATGGCAAAGATTGAAGAACATGAATAGATTCACAATGGCAATAAACAAACAAACACAACAAAGTTTGAAACTGAAAAGAGGGAAAACAGTGACTTACCGAAGAGAATGACGCCGGTATGAGGTACGCCGAAGTCAGACGATGATGGTGAATAGAGCAGAACGGTGAATGCTTCACCGGAGGGGAAGAACGGAAACAGTTGCAAAAAGCTTTAAAAGAACGAAAAATGGAGGTTTCTTGTTTAGAAAGAGAAAAAACTTGAACTCAGAGGGAAAACGAAGGATGCAAAAGTGAAGAGATGGAAAGAGAAAGTGCTTTTGTTAAAACACGAAAAGACGGCAAAATCGTAATGAATGTACTTTGAATGACGTGCCTGTGGCGCGTGCAGAAGCGACGCAACCTGATGGCGCGTGTCAGGTACGGATCAATGAGAAAAAGACGCGTGGCGAAAACGGTTGAGAAACCATGCTTGACAGCTCATGCGCAGATAAAACTCTTGGAGTTCTTGATTTAATGGAGTAAGAACATCGGCTATAAGGACAATCTTGGTTAAGGAACTTAAAGAACTCGCTTCTTGGTTTTTGGTCATTAGTAAAGTAGACTGCAGAGTCTTGGTCGTGTGAAGCCGACGCACGATAATTTCGGTAATGAAGGACAGAGTAAGTCTTAGCCAACGTGATATATGGACAAACGATATAGGTTCCATCACCTCAAGATGTCAAGATAATAGAACCTAGAGAGCAATTGTGAGGGGCATATTTTTGTGAATAACAACACGTGGCCAAGGTGGCACCGAAGTGCCAGCCGAGGTGCCACGTGTCTTGGTCATGGCGCCAAGGTGATCTCGGCTAGGCTGAGGTTATTTGCAAAGATACCGGAATCTGGGATGAACGGATAAGGGACAAAAGTCCTAGAATAGGGGAGGATCTCAGTCTGGATAAAGATAAGGCTCTTAGGAAGTTTATCTCTATCTGGCTGGAAGTCCAAAATGAGTATTGAGCCAGAGTCCATTGAAGCTAGGCTTCTACAAGGATCAAGTTAGTGTTTGCTATAAAAGTAAGGCACCATCGTGGGTCTAAGGTACGCTTTTTGTATTCTGACTACGTGAGTTAAGCACTGTTTACTATCTTTGAGAGATAACTGAGTACTGACTTGATCGTCGGAGTGCCCTCGGGTGGACGAACCACCGTCGGAATTCTTATCTTTCTGTGATAGGTTGTTTGGGCATGATCTATTCTGCCTGTGCTCTTCTACTGAGTGCCTGTTTGGCAATGTGGTCAGAAATCAGCACCCACACCAACTATGAAGATAGATCTACATATTTGATTTCAAGGAGTTGACATTAAAGCCAATTGAGTTGAAATGGCATGTATTTGCAAGGAAAACACTAATTAAAGAATATTGTTGGCATAAATAAATTTAAGTTGCATAAAAATGAAAACAAATAAACTAGGCAAATAAAAATGAGACATACCTTGCATGACCTGAGTAGAGACTACAAGAAATATGATCTGAAATATGTAATTGACTTTCCAAGTGATGTTCTATCCCACTCCGCTCAAATAAACCAAAAAAATATTTTAATTCATCAGTTATGTGGTATAAAATAGGAAATGAGCTATATAGTTTACTCAAATTCTAACAATTACAATAAAGAATTAAGTAATTTAGAATCCACAGTAAGTCCTGCCCTGGCATCTACATAAAGATTCTTTGTGCACATCAAATATTTTGTCATCACCACCATGGATTTTAGGAAGGAGAAAATGCTGGAAATAAACATGATCCAAGTTTACTGAAATTTCAGTTGACATACCGTCATCACCATCTGCTCTCAAACCTCACACGTTAAGTTTGCCCAAAAAAAGTTACTCTACTCACAAAATACCAGCTATTACAAGTAGATCACAAATTTTTCAACAATAAAAAACTATTGAACAATGTTGAGGCTATACATACACCCAAAAAGAAATGATTTAAAATACTTATTCCATAACAACGACTATCATAGAAATAGGCAACCTTATTCCTAATAAGCTGAAAAATTCATTAAAAGCAGAGAAATAGGTTAGTATAATGTGTTAATGTACTTTCATATTCCCGTTTATCAGATTCCCTTTCATCATTTCCAACACTACCATTTTGTTTCTATCTAGAACTATTGCATATAACACATTCATCAAGCTTTGTATCCTCTTTTCTGAACAAAATACAACTATTGGGGCAAGCATCAAAAGTCTCATATATGAAACCCAAATCTATAGTAACCTTCTGAGCTTGATAATATGAACTTGAAAGTTTTGCGCCCGTAAAAAAAGTCTCATTCAAAAGTTCAAGTACAGACTTATCGGTCTAACTCCGAATCACCTAAACATAGTTGCAGAATATGCAAAGATTAAATTTCAGACATATATGCCACTATTTATTCTCGCAACACTCATGCCCACTAACATGCGATGAAGAGTAGTATTTGAACAAGTGTAGGGGTTTTAGGAATGTAAAAAATGTAACATAATTTTGTTCACTCCAAATATTATATTGGCCCCCGATCAAAAAAAATATTATATTGGCCTTCTACAATAGAATAAACTAGTGGTGATGCGAACGTATTTATATTTAAATTTTGAGTACTTTGATGATTGAGAAATATTAATTAATATTTTTTATGATTTAATAAAAGATAAAAATTATTTTAATATGAGAATTACTTGGTAGAAATGAGTGACAGTTATTGCATGAAAAAAATATTATTGAAAAGGAAAAAATTACGATAACGTTCACACCAACTCAGATGTATACTTTATATAATAATATATATATTAGAGATGGGAGCATACGCTACATGTATGAAAGTTAAAATAAAAATTACTTAAAGTAGTTGAATCTAGAGAATTAAAGCAATTTAGAGCCGTTATTATCATGTTTTGAGTGTATGGTGAGTGTTATTTGTTACATGGTGCTCTTTGAGCACTACTTCAGGAAAAAACATAAAAATTTAGGCCCATGGAATTACCATATCTCACCACACTCTTATTAATTTGTAGGGCCAAACTCGACCAATCGGTCGAAGTGGATTTGAAGACCATTTAAAAAATCAATTGAGTTCATCTCTTGGCCTTTGTTCAATCTTGGGGACTTGTAAGTTTTCAACCCAATTACAACCCAAACTGCCAGAAATTATTCAATGATTTTAGAGTAATGCTCCATTTTATTTATTGACTAGCGGTTAGTATACACAATACGTATATAGTTTAAGTAAATAAAAATCAAAATAAATAATAAAAAATTAATATTATAATATGTGTATAAGAGCTTTCCTTTTTAGATTCAAAATTTTGGTTTCAAGTCTTGTGCAAAGGTTGGACTTGGTGTCTTGAAATCATTTGCTTCTCTTCAAGACTTTAGGTTTGAATAATATTAATTTTTTTATCATTTATTTCTATTTTTACTTACTTGAATTGTACACGCATTACGTATACCAACCACTGATAATAGTATAAATAGTTACTAATTTGGAATAGGCCTGGACGTTGCTCCAAAAAATATTGAGTAATTTCTCCAAGTTGCAATGGTATCATTTTTATTTTTATTTTTTGTTTTCAAGAAGGATAGATGAGATGTCTAGAAACTTTTTTTTTTTTTTTTTTTTTTTGAAATTTCTCGGTTGAAATTATTTCATGGTGTCTCCACTAGAGGGCACACAATCTTTTGTCAGTAAAATTTTCTGTTGTTCTAATTCAAAAATCACATCTTGAGATTTGATCAACATCAACATTATGCAGTCAAAAGTGTAATTGAAAAATTTAAATAAAAATAAAATATTTGAAGGAAGGAGAATACCTAGCCCCTAGACTTTGATTTGAAAAATATAAGTAGTTATATTTTATTTTTAAAAAAATATTATTATTAAAACAAAATATTTTAATAAATAAATCTCATTTACGGTGACGACTGGAAAGTCTTATGAATTCCTCTCTAGTCGTTGAAGCCTTTAGCAGGGAAAGGGCAGACCAATTCCTAATGGGAACAATCTTTTAACCATTTCCATTGATTGATTGCTTCTCTCAAAGACTTTTTTTTACAGTATGGTCTTTTTCAGACATCTATTTTTACGTTAATCAAACATTTGAAAAGAAGACTTAGTTAAGGTGAAATTTACCAAATTCCATGGTGACAATGCTTTACTATTTTGGGGATGGCTTTGACAGATGTTATTTGACTCATGAACAATACGTTAGGAATTGTGTAACTTTTAATCAGGATTGGTAAGATGTTAAACTGTAAATAACTAAATAACTGAGTTTGTCTCTCTATTCCTTTATGTGATTAGATTTATGCAATTTGGATTTGTGGGTTTATCGCGAGTTTTATTTTAATCATTTAAATTGTTCAGTTTATAAACTTGTATGTGTAAATCATTTATAAAAATAAAAATAAAAAATCAAATTTATTTGATAATCATAATTATATGATTTCTTTATATTTTTCTTTTGAAAAATAAATAGTATATTTTAAAAATCACATTCATCATTTATTTTTTTTTTAGACAAATTTAGTGAAATCATGTAATTACTATTATCAAATTCATCTAATTTCTCCTTTATATATATATATATATATATATATGAGATTTATGCATGAGCGCATACAAGATAAAACAGATCGGATCATTAGAATAGGCCACAATGAGCCTAGGACTTTATAGATGGGTAAGCCGCGAACTTGGACTGCAATAATTTAGAGACAAATTAATAGGATTAGAAATGTAAATGATACGTACACACAAGAATATAATACTAAGGCTTATTTTGAGAAGATGGTTAAAAGTTGATTTTTTTTTTTTTGAAAAAACGTGTAAAAAATATAAGAAATGATGTGACTTAAAATTAGTTAAAAGCTAACTTTGGACTTTTTTTTAACTCTTTCCAAAAGAGCCTTAAATATAATTTATTTTAAAATTAGGACTACATCTACACTTGGTACAATTTTACTGGTCATAAAAATTTACAAATGAAATATAGAGATAATTACTATCTTATAACTATAGGAAATTTTAGACGCGCATCCTATGAAAGGGGTGTATTATATACATCTGTAATTATATTATTTTTTTCTTTAGTTATGATCAATTTTTCTTTTTTAGTTATGACATTATTTTAGTTACAACTCATAAGATCTTTAATTATGTCGCATGTGGTATTTGGTTATAACTCATAAGATCTTTGGTTATATTTTTTTTTTAATTATAACTCAGAAAGTTTAAAATTATGTCATTTTCTTCTTTGATTAGAAGGTGTATATGATACATAATTATATATACATATAATTAAGTTGTAGTATACAAGTACAAAACACTTAAATATCCTTCTAGTATTTATGTCATTTCCAAGCTTATTTTGAGAAATAGTTTAAAAGTTAATTTTTAATTTTTTTTTAAAAAAAATGTATAAAAAAATAAGAGTAAATTACAAATATATTTCCTTTGCTTAAACTACAGATTACTTCATGTGGTTTGAAAAATTACAAATACCTCCTTATTAGTATTTTTTATTTAATAGAATTAACTAAGAAAAGAAATTCATAACTGCTCTCCTATACAATAATAAAATTACCTAAATTATTAATTGAAATATATTTCTAACATCATTAAAAACTGTTAATTAACTTGATAATTTATTAATAAAATGGGCGATTGTTATGAAATTAAAAACCTTAGGGGTGAAATGTAATTTCTAAAATCACAAGGACAATATGTATTTTAATCAAATCTCAAGGAATATATTTGTAATTTTCTAAAAAAAAAAAAAAAAAAACTGATGTGATAAAAAAAAATAAAAGTCAAAAAAAGGACTTTTAACCCAATTGCCAAATACCCAACAAAATCACGGATTAACCCACATTATTTTCGCGTCTAATAATGTTAAGACACTGCCTATGCAACCATATTTTTCACTGCCTCGTACAATATTGGCGTGTGTTGAGTCAATCAAATGCGTGTGCGAGAGCAGTGAAAAAAACAGGTGCAAAAGTCACGATAGTGTTTCTATAGATTTTTACAAAACGTGTTTTTGTTGCTTTCTTATGAAGATTGTTGTTTGGCATTGGAGGATGCACTTTACTCTGTGTGAAGTGTATGGATATCAAGCTTGCTTTGCAAGACCCTTCAAGTTTCTTCCATAGTCCCCATTACATATGATTTTCTTGATTTTCTTGAGTTTCCATTCAATAGCTTCAAGTTTCTCAATAACTTGTAGGTCAGCTAAGGCGGCTGCCCATTTGTGATTTTCTTGGTTGGGTTGGGTTCGGTTTGATTAATAAATTTTTTAATTTTAATGATTATGAAACCAAAACAGATCAAGCAGTTCACATGAGCTTTTAATAAATTTTAGGCCAAATTACATATACCTCGAGTTTAGCAAAATTACAAATACCCCATGAGGTTTGAGAAATTACAGATCCCCCTGAAGTTATATTTGCATAACAAATTAGGGGGCAAATTGTTATGAAAATATAAATCTCAAGAGGTAATTTGTTATGAAAATATAAACCTCAGGGGGGTATCTGTAATTTCCGAAATCTCAGGGATATCTGTAATTTAGCTAAACCCCGAGGTATATGTAATTTGCCCTAAATTTTATGAAAACTTGTAAGGATTAAAAAAGAATACCCTATAAATACCTCTCTCCTTATTTTTATCACAAAAAATGTATTATTTCTAATGTTTAAAAATTAAAATATAAAATTATTTAAATATAATATTTCAGTAGATTCAGTTTGTATTCGTTATTAAAAAAAAAATTGAAAGTTGAAATTTTAATTGATCTTGAACAGTCAGTTTAGATTCGTCAACTTTTTTTTACATGAGTCTGGTCTTATTTCTTAGCCTACCAATATGGTGTGATAAATTCTATTCATTTTGTAACTATTACTCTTATTAATTTGAAAACACTTCATATCATGATAAGTTAGTGTTACGAGATTACAGAATTATTACCTTAGCAATAGTGGGCTATTTGGTTGAACTGGAGCTCTTATTGCCTTTTAATCTACACTTTTTTTTTTCCTCTCCTTGCTTGGGTTTTCTTGTATTCCATTTTTCACTAACCCAAAAGAAAATAAAAAATATAAATACATACCAATGTAAATGTAAATACCAAAATTGAAAGGGAGACATCTAGAATTTATGTTTCAAATGTTGACCATCTTCACAACTTATGCTGTTTTGCTTTATTTATTATTATTATTATTATTGTGTTGCTTTATCATCCCACTTAAGACTTTGAACAAGATGAAGGCGAAGAAAAAAAAACAATTAACAAAAAGAGCCATACGTTTATCATGCGTTAAGCCAATACATATAATTATCCATTATTGTTGTTTAGTGCTTTAAAAATAATAAAATCCATTTCCTCTCTCTCTCAATTATGTCCAATCATATTGCATGGGCTTGAATGGCTTAACCAGCCAACTTGAAAGCAATGAAACTGCCTCCACAAAAGACTAAAAATAGTCTTACAATAAAAAAAGCAACTTATAAACAAGTTCACACATGCCAATTTATTTAGTGGGTCATTGATAGAGTCAATTATCACTAGAAGTTATTGAGTTGTCTTGTAACATTGCCATATGTTGCTTTAATTTGAATGTGATTTTGGTTGATAATTGTGAAATTTATTTTTGTGTAGATGTTTTGAGAGATAAGTTGACAAATGGTGATTTGTGTGGAGTAATGTTTCAAGGGCATTCAATATTTTCTTATATTTGTATGCTATCATTTTGTTCTGAAATTTTTATTTATCTATTGACGATGCATTTTTAACCATAGAATCGAAGAAATTTTTAAGATAATCTTACAATTAAAAATTAGAAAATATAGGATCTTAGAAAAATTGTCTACAAATTTATCTTAAAATATGATGTGGTTCATATTTAATTTTTGTATTGTGGGACTTAGAACATCCACGTCAAGCTCAACAAGTTTTGAACCAAATTACAATCTAAAATCACTTTTCTATTTTATACAACTCTCTTTTTAAATACACCGTCAATTAGACTCTCTATTCTAACTTTATTTTATTAAAAAATTATTTTATTATCTATTCTCTCAATGATAGTACTCTAGAATAGTAAAAGAATAGCTTCAACAAATTTGTTGAGTTATTGTAACAAATATAAATAATAGTTAGTCATAAAATTAGTTTGTTGAGATTGATGGAGCAATGTTGTCATAGTTTACTAGTTATATTTAGTTAAAAAATTAATTTGTTAAGGCTAATGTTGATGCTTACTTGAAAGTATAACCTTTACCCCACATAGTTTTTTTTTTCTAAATATCTTTCAAGTTAAATTTTTTAGATATCTAACATTATTAATTGAAAATGTTTCGAGAAAGAAGTGAATCTGCGTCACAAAAATAAAAATAAAAATAAAAATAGAGAGACTAAATATGTAAGTATTAATTTTCATGTTAAAAAATAGTTGTATTTGCCCCCACATACAGAGAACAAAAATGTGATTTTCTATTTTTCTTTTACGCAATTTGTCAATTTCTATGGAGTCAAAAGTGAAAATGCAATTGTTGAAAACAATATGATATAATTTCATTTGAAATGTAAATATTTTTGAAAGATGTCGGTTCGTTGCATAATTTTTGCAAGTTGTGGTATTGGATGTAATAATATGCAATTTGGGATCATTCAAACTTGATGTGGTTGGTTTGACCCTCTTTGGGGGGGGGGGGAAGATAAGGTCTCATAGGCTGCACTGGGTCAAAGTCAAATAAAAACAAATTATTAGTAGTAATAAATAAATAAAATCTGGAAGCCCCTATAACAACGTTTTTATTTTTAAATTTTGAAAGTACTTTTGATAATGTTTTCTTTTCCAAAAAAAATTAAAAAATTAAAAAATTTAAAACAAAAAAATGTCAATGGATCTTGGGTGATTGTAATGCAAAAAAATGGTTTTGAGTTTTCAAATAGGAATGAATGGTTTCTCTCCAGCTCAAAATCAAATTGAAACGAGTTGTTAGACTTTCGTAGAACTACCACAAGGCCCATATTGACGATCCAAATGTTTAATTTGTAAGACTCATTGAATATTTCATTTCTATAAAAAATCATATTGATTGAATATTGAAAATCATTTAATTAGATCAAGTTTGTGTTAATAGTAAGTATAATTTAAAAATATGATCTGATCAAATAGCTGTTAATATCCAATCAACGACCCTTATACATTGAACATGTGACGGATTCAAAATGGACTAGATTGTATCGTTGAAATACCAAACTAGAGAAGGCCTAGTCCCTTTTAAATAAACATTTTTAGTTTTCAATTCTTATTTTTTATTTTTAGTGAATTTATTTAATATTTAATCAAATGTTTTTACTTTTTAGATTCATTTATCTAGATACACTTAAAATTAAAATATTTGTGAAGAAATTTAAATTTTTTTTCAATAAATACAAAAAAAAAACTAAATTTTTATATTTTTAAAATATCTTTTGTATTTAATTAATTTTTTATAGATTATTTTCATAAATTTTATACTTTTAAGTATATCAAAATTAAATGAATTTAAAAAATAAAAAAGTTGATTACAAAATTAAAAACATTCACTAAAAACAAAAATATATAGATTAAAAACTCAAAAACTAATTTTAAAACTCCAAACCAAACAAAATATTGTAATTGATTGTTGAACTCCATTTTAGGTTTTTTCATTTGACGTAAAAACACTGGCAACACCTTAAAGTTTGACATGAATTAGCCTCGCTAAACTTTTTGTATCAAATTTTAAATAAGTAAATTATATTTTATCTCTTTAAACTATAATTTTGTATAATTTTACACTCAATTAAAAATTATGAAACTATTAAAATTAAATTTTAAATAGCATCGTTAATATATCTAATAAAATAAAATTACACTTCTAGCCTCACATTTTTATAAAAGATATTTTTAATCAAACAAAAAACTAGTTAGATTGCAAGGCATAACCATTCCCACACCACCATCTTCCATCTAAAACCTACCATTATTTGAACCAATCCCTCTCTACAAGGTCCATTTTTGCCACCCATAAATTCGTCATTGTTGTCATCAAAGCCGCTACCAGCAACACTTAACACGCTACTATCACTTAACACACTACTATCGTCATTTAAGTTGTAGTTTAGAATTTTGATTGACATCATTCCCAATAGTTAATTAAATTATCAACTCTTTTTACGCATAAATCTAGTCAGTAGTCGTCAGTTACCATCAACTGTTGCTACCCAAAGCGACTCTCACATATTGATAACTCTATTCATCTCTCCTATTTAATGATATATTATATTTTGATAGACTCTCATGGAGATTTATATTTTGACTATTATTTAACTTATATATCTTAAAAATTAAGAAATTTTAAGCATTTCATAATATCTAATGTGTCTTATCTATAATAATTTTTATTTATTTTATAAGTTATACATTAATACAAATTGATAATTCAAGCAAACAAAATGTAATAATTTTTAATTAAAGAGTTAAAATGTAATTTGGCCTTTAAATAAATCGTCAATAAGTAAGTACCAACATTAGTTCGAAGATTGAAGGTCAACTCAAAATTTTTCTTCTTCTGTAAAATGTCAACCAATTAAACCTTTAATCTAGACCACCCACTGAGCCACGTGTCAACCAGCTATGTCCAGATGACATGCTTCTAATTAATGCCTAGCTACGTCAAACCTTTTGACTTTGTGAAGTTTCGTCTTTGTGAAGTTTCGTATGTTTCAAACGTTGAATTATATCTTTAAATGCAGCAGCCTCCCCATCATCAACTTGAGCCACACGGTCACACCACTTCACGAAAAACGAAAATGTTCGGAAGCACTAATTTTTCAAAAAATGATTTAGATCTCTAAAAATAGACTTCTAATAGAGCACTAATTTATCTTTTTTTTCTCTAATTTTTTGTCTATTACTTCACTGTTTGTTTTATTTTTTTTTTATTTTTTTTTTTTTTAATGGGTAGACAGCTCATTAGAGCTGCACTGTAGCAGCTCTAATTAGAGCTCTACAGCTTGACTGCTAATTTTCCCCCTCCGTCTTAAAATAATAATCTCTTTAAAAATTTAGAGTGTGTTTAATTTGTATTTGTAGAGTAATTTTTTAGATAAAAAGTATGAAAACTTATTTGGTTTGTTTTTTTTCAGAAATGGTTTGGAAAATTATTTTGAAAAAAGAATTTTAAAAAAAGTGATTGATTTGATGTGTGTGAGAGAGAGAGTGATTTTGGAAAGTACGTAACCAAACAAAATTTTGAGATTTTTTTTGAAAAAATTTGTTTGGTTTGATTACTCTTGAAAATTTATTTGTAGATAACTTTTCCCAAAAATTTTTCTGAAAAACAAATCAAACAAGCCCTTAATTTTTTTTAATAGTATAATTATTGTATTTTAAAAAAATTAATTTTTTAAAATTTACTTTTAATAATATATTTTTTAAAGAATATTAATGTCATAATTATATTTTTTATATCGTTAATAAAGTTTTTAAAAAAAATAAAATAGAAAATTTATATTATTTTTATATTTAATTTTTGAAAAAAAATTAATAATTTGAGACAATAAAAAATTAATATCTTAAGACGAAAGAAGTAACATTATTAATTAATTTTTAATAATATAGAGTAGATCATGTAAAAGAGAGGATTTATCCTCCTTTTATCTCTCTCTTCTATGTTAATAGGGATGAATTAAGAGTGTTATATTGATAAAATATAACATGATTATAATGAAAAATTCTTTATTGATTCTGAAATGTCACATAATTGTATCTTTTATTAATTACAATTTACGGTTATAATTTATCATATCTTTTCACATTTTTTAATTACTTAACATAAATTCATAAATTCTATTCCTTCCACTGATCATAACATCATTAAAACACACACGCTTCCACACCACACACGCACACGCTTTACCAGAAGGAGCAGAAGAAGCAAACGAATGCTTTTAAAGTCAACCCCCAAACAGTCCATAATAGAATATAAAAATACAAATAAATATTCAACAAAGCAACGCCACCCCACTCACTCAAATCAAATCCCCATTCTCAAACACAAAAGTCAACTCTCCTCCCTGTCTCTCTCTCGCTATACATACATTCTATACATACATCATCTCCTCAGCCTCCATCCAACTCTATCTCTCTCTCTCTCTCTCTCTCTCTCTCTCGAAATGGGCAACGGTGTGGGTAAACTCAACCTCTGCTTCGTCTGCGACGCCGCCGGCGAAATCTCACAGCGGCGACACGACATCTCCTTCTACCTCTCCAACCCTCTCGACGAGGGTTTAGGCCACTCCTTCTGCTACTTCAACCCCGACCCACCTCTCCTCTCCGCCACCTCCGCCACCGCCTTCGCCTTCAAATCAATCTCCGGCGCTTCTCTCAGCGCCAACACCTCCACTCCCCTCTCCACTTCTCTCACCGACCTCCACTCCTCTCTCGACAAGGCCTCCTCCTTCCACAGCTCCGACTCCTTCGCCTCCATTCCTCTGCAGCCAATTCCTCGGAATTCAATTCCCTCTGTTCGCTCCGGCCCTATTCCCCGCTCTTCCGGACCTTTTCCGGGTTCTGGTCCCATCGAAAGAGGGTTCCTTTCGGGTCCGATCGAGCGTAGTTTCATTTCGGGTTCATTAGAAAACCAGTACGATCATCTCCAGAGGTATAAACCCAACTCCAAGAAACGGAATTTGATTAAAAATCTCAAAAAGGCGATATCGAATTCGGTTTTCGCTCCGATTCGAGGGGCTTCCAAGGTTTCGGATTGTACCAATGGTTTGGGCAAGAACAATGAGAATTGTAATAGTGATAATAATTTGAGTAGTCTAGTGACTTCATCTGATTATAGTGATGAGTCGTTTGAGAGTCTGAATGTTCAGTGGGCGCAAGGAAAAGCCGGTGAGGATCGAGTTCATATCGTGATCTCTGAAGAACATGGATGGGTATTTGTTGGGATTTATGATGGGTTCAATGGTCCTGATGCTACTGATTTTTTGGTCAATAATCTTTACGCCAATGTTCAAAAGGAGCTCAAGGGATTGTTGTGGAATGACAAGTCTGAATTCTCGGTGCCTAATTCTGCTACCGATTTGGATTTGGAGAAGGAAGTGACTGTGAAAAATGATGAATTTGATCGATCAGTAATGGGACACCATGTGTTTGATAATTGTTCACAGAGGTTTGGAAAAGAGAATTACCCATTTGGGAATGAGGACTCTAATTGGGATTATGATTCGAGGAGAAAGAGGCGTAGGAAGTCAAAGAACAGGACTAAAGGGGCAGCGAAAAAATGGGAGGAGAGTCAATGGAGGTGGAAATGTCAATGGGATAGGGAAAGATTAGAGCTTGATAGGATGTTGAAGGACACGATGAGGAATTCGGAGTATGATGGGGCGGTTGGGATTAACCACTCTGATGTTTTGAAAGCACTTTCAGAGGCGTTAAGGAAGACTGAGGAATCGTATTTGGAGATTGCTGATTTGATGTTAAAGGAAAATCCGGAGTTGTCTATGATGGGTTCTTGTGTTTTGGGGATGTTGATGAAGGGTGATGATGTTTACTTGATGAACGTGGGGGATAGTCGGGCTGTTTTGGCTCGGAAAGCTGAACCTGATCTCCGGATTGGCAAGGCTCGCCAGGACTTGGAACGGATCAACGAGGAAACTTTGAATGATCTTGAAGCGTTTGATGGCGATGAATTTGATAATCTACCGAACTTGACTTCGCACCAACTCACAATGGATCATAGCACATCCGTGGAAGAGGTGAATTTTCAATTCTTTCATTATTTGGAGAGTTGATTGATGTTTGTGTATTCAATTCTGTTTAGTCTTACATGATTTGTGGCCATTTGAATTTCAGGAATTGAAGAGAATTAAGAAGGAACATCAAAATGATGCTTCTGCAATAGCAAATGATAGGGTGAAAGGTTCATTGAAGGTCACTAGAGCTTTTGGGGCTGGATTTCTCAAGAAGGTATATCTAGTTTCTGAGCTTATATTCATTCATAAAACAGTCTTGGCAAGTTTGTAGATACACATGAATTCCAAATGCTCTGAAAAAATTTAACCATATTTTGATATATTAAGCTGTTGACAATGTTTATAACACTAACAATGGGACACATTCTTGGTTTTTTAGAACCATCTAATCCCAATTGGTGTAGATTTATGCCATGTTTGTTAAAACATAATTCTATGGACACAGAATCAATGTAAATAAATTTGTTCACCCACTTGACAGGTAGTGAATATTACCCTCCTTTCTAATTGATTCTTTTAATGAGTTCCAAATGCTCTGAAAAAATTTAACCATATTTTGACATATTAAGCTATTGATGATGTTTATAACACTAACAATGGAACACATTCTTGGTTTTTTGGAACCATCTAATCCCAATTGGTGTCGATTTATGCCATGTTTGTTAAAACATAATTCTATGGACACAGAATCAATGTAAACAAATTTGTTCAACCACTTGACAGGTAGTGAATATTACCCTCCTTTCTAATTGATTCTTTTACTGAGCTTCACTGCTTTAAGTGGAGTCCAAAGCAGTGGACCCCAATGGAAGAACTATTAAGAAAAGAGGATGATAATGTTCACCCACTTGTCAAATGGGTGAATAAATAGAACTCCAAAACCAACCGTGGTGAGGCCCCTCACTGAAGAGGTTGCTCCACCTGTATTTTCTGTAATCGATTTTATAGTTGATTTTGTGCCCGTAAAATTAAATTATCGTTAATGCATAGGCCGGATGATGGCTGCCTCTATTTCCTTTTTTTGTTGGATTTGTAGATGTGATTCACCTTCTATGTTTGTGTTGCATTCATGATCCAAATGAGTTTTCAAACTTTCATTTTGTGGGTTTTGTGCATAATATAAAACTTGAACCTAAGAATATCTTGTCTCATTTTGCAGCCCAAATGGAACGATGCACTTCTAGAGGTGTTCCAAATTGATTATGTTGGAAGCTCACCATACATCAATTGTCTCCCATCACTCTACCACCACAGGCTCGGCCCAAGAGACAAATTTTTGATCATGTCTTCTGATGGACTCTATCAGTACTTCACCAATGAGGAAGCCATCAATGAAGTTGAGAAGTTCATTTCTTCATTTCCTGAGGGAGATCCTGCCCAGCATCTTGTCGAAGAAGTACTCTTTCGAGCTGCAAAAACAGCCGGTATGGATTTCCATGGGTTACTTGATATCCCACAAGGAGACCGGCGTCGGTACCATGATGATGTGTCAATAATCATCATTTCTTTCGAGGGAAGAATTTGGCGTTCATCCGTGTAAATAGCTATTTATACACAAACAAAAAATTACACAATACTATACTTTTCGTTCTTTTTTGTTCCCGGAATCTCCAAAAAATGGGAGTAACACCCCTATCTTGTTTTAGTAGGAGTCTCGTAAATTGAGTCGCGTTTTAATTTAGTATATAAAACTGTAATGTTAAAAAGAAGGGTAGTTCTTGAGGGTTTCATGAATTTTTCCCAAAAGAGGTGTCCCATTATACATGTTGATAACTATAAGACTGGCCAATTGGTCTGATTCGATTCATTTGTTATATATACATATATTTTTTTCAGCAACTTTCAAGTCTTTGTAATGCCACTTTGCTCTGTTGTTATTTGCAGATACATTTGTTCTTTTCGAACCATTATATTCCCACCTTTTTATTTTAAGTGAATAAAGAAAAATAAGATTTTTATGATATACTAAATGGAAAACATTAATTATTTTAATCTTTGACCTAAACACAACACTAACACATTTTTTTTTTATAGTTAGTGGAGCTCGAACCCTACATCAGCTCCACGGTAATTTCCAACTTGCCATTAGACCAATCACCATTATCACATATTTACCTACCAAAGGAGAAATATTTTTTAAAAAAAATTCTTATTGGTGGAGTTTTTGTTGCAAAAACTTTCTAAACTAGAAGCTAAATAATCTATAAGCAGAATTTAAATGCACACTTTCTGCAACTTCAGGGTAATAAGTTTTTTTATGAAATATATTTACGTTGTGTTTTGTTAGGGGATTTGGAGAGGAATTTGGAAAAGGAAAGGGAAAAGGTATGTGAAACTAGGTGAAATATAGGTATGTTTTATTCACATTTCACCTACCTTTTCCATTTCCCTTTCCAAATCCCTCCTCAAATCTCTCAACCAAACACAACATTAGTTTATTTAAATTATTTTTAATCGTAAGTGTAAGCAACAATTTACATGAACTCTAAAAACAAACAAAAACTCGAAGCACTCCTTAAAAGCTATACCAAACTGGCTCATTACAGGAAAGTTTGGATCATTTAGTCATGGAGGGATTTGTTGAAGAGAAACGGAAAAATTTAAGAAGAAAGTGAAGTTAAAAAAAAAAAAACTAAATTTATTTATTTCATTTCTCTTTTCCTTAATAAATACAAGATCAAAACATAATATTAATCTAAATGATTTGTAATTATTTGAGAAGGCAACCAACTTTCACCATTCCAATCTTCATACTACTGTTTAAAATTTTCTTGTACATATAATTGTACATCAAACAATACTAGTTGGCTACTTGATTATGTTAGACAATCTTCACTATATTCGAACAATTGATTAAGGAAGAAGAAAGTTTGTTTGATTACTTAAATCAAAACAAAACAAAGAATAATAAAATATGAAAAACAGATTCTTATTTTGTTACAAAAAACAAAACAGAATCAAATAGAAACCTGAAAAGAAAATTATAAACAAACTACTTACAGCATTACTTCTCTGGAAATTCAATCAAGTCCAGTGTTGAACATTGTCTTCTTAAGATAGATTCGTCCTCTTTACGGTGCTTTCAGGATGTGGACGCCTATCTCCTAAGATAAAATGATTGACGACAATTAGTAGCTACATTATAAACTAAGTGTCCAGTGAACACACTTTGTATTTATACTCTTTCTCACAGAAAAATATATGCATCAAAATACAAGAAGCAAAAGCAAAAGGAAGAACGAAAATTTGTAATTAAGAAACCAAATGGAGGACTTGCCTATTTATAGGAGACTTAGTGGCTGTTCGAAACAGACTTGAACAGGCAAAAAACCTGTTTGGGTTGGAAGAAAAAAACTAAAAAGGTGCAATGGACCGAACTACCAACGTTTAGAACCGTTGGGGTCATTTCGAAATTAAGTTTGAATTTCAAACCCTACGAATTTAATTTTAAAAAATAAAATTCAAATGTTTTTTACCCAAAAAGAAAAACATTGGATTACACAAGCACAACTCAACCCGCCTGGACAGTGGCGACGCACGCATGTGTGTTTGTTTTGTGTCCAATGGGTTTAACCCACTTTGCCCATAACCTCTCTCTCTTCAAAACTTGAGTGCCCCTTAGGGCCTACCTCAAGGTACAATCTCAAGGCTTATAAACCCATACAATGTTAGCCTAGCCAACCAATTTGAGACAAGCTTTCCTTTCTTCAATTTGGGAAATCTACCAAAATACCATTTTTATGGAGCTTACCTTAGTATCAATTTTTCATTCACCTGATAATGGTTTTGAGCAATCAAATATGCGACGTGAATCATTACGTGGCAAAGAACGTGTTGCCACATAGACTCGCCAATTTTGGCTCATAGGTCCCACTTAAAAAATAAACCAAACTTTTAGAAGAAATAATTTGTTTTTTTCCAAAACCATTTTTTACAGATTATTGCAATGGAGGTAAGTTTGCATATATCACCTCCTGGTGGTAGCGCAGTTGGCTTGGGGGGAGATCCTCAAGGTGCTGCTTCAGAGCAAATTGGCGTGGATTCAACTCATTTTTACTGTGCAAGTCTTGACTTAAATGGGACTTGTGTTGAGGAGTCAGTGCAAGTTTTCAGGTTATGATATCTCATTTGAAAAGGCCAACAAGACACCTTGGTGATCTTGTTATGGACACTGCCTTAGACCTGTAAAAAAATGTAAGGATTTTCCTGTAATTAAAATAAAAAAAAAGTACATATATCTTGTCTTTCTCAAACTCTTGCTTTTGCAAAGACTTGCTTACTGACTCTTTTTATTTATTTTTTTGTAACTTTTTTTTAATTTTTGTTTTAGAAACCAAAAAACAAAACACTGGATGGCTATAGAAGTTGGTAATGGAAATGATAAGAAGTGTTAGCAATCACTGTCTATATGGGTTAGTTTTCAGGATCTTTCAAGTTGGGTATCTCTCCCACAAAAATAAATGCCTCAGTGCAACTGGGTCATGATGAGTAGATATTTATATGAATATCTGATAAAAGAATAGCTTAATAAATATCTTTGTGGAGACAAGTGTTTCTAACTAGTTCCATCCGCAATTCAACGCTAAGCTAATAATACTTGTACAATATGCAATTTGGAGAGATAGAGAGAAATAGAGGAATGGTTAATACACAAACCCATTATTATTAATTGTTTAATCTTTCCACGCGTTTTTGGTTATAATTAGATTATCCACTAAACCATATATTGTGCATTTCCAAGTTAAGTACTCTTGACTTTATCGCAAATAAACAGTAATTCTAATGACAACATTGACTTATGCTATGTCCTTGTTTGGTGCATTTTTTTTTTATCCGTTAATTGTTGATAATTAGAAGGGGAAAAAAAGAAGCTAAAAGCATATCTTTTTTTATTTTTCTATAATCAACTTTTTTTTTGCAATTTATGTAAGTTATTACTGCCTTATATGCTAAGTATAAGTTGTATCAAAAACTCTCAATATATTTCTAAAACAAAAAAAAAATTAAATAAAAAAATTTATAAATTATACCAAACATGGCTAAGTCCAACCCTTACGGCTTGTTTTGGGAAGTAAGAAAAAAACCGATTTATTAGTTTATTTGGGTCACATCACGTCTATACTTTTTTATATATTTTTTCAAAAAAATCCACAAAAAAAAAAAAAAACTAATAAATTAACTTTTCTCCTACTTCCCAAAACAAGCTTAGGGTTTGATAATCTAAATTCACTACTTACAACAAAATAATTAAATGAAATTCAATTAAATTGGCTTCATAATCACAATTAGGCTCACTTGAAAGTTTAAGTGACTCTTAAAAAATAAATCAAAAGTTAATAAAATTTTAAATACTAAGAAACTTATTTAACACTGGTTGAATTTATAAATACTTATGCATAAGTAGTTGCATAAACTGTTATGTACCGCCCCCCATCACTTCCATCCCTACCACTACCACAACCACAATCATTGTCATCGTCATCACAAGTGCCACCATTATTTCACTACCACCAACACACTACTACCACACGCGCTCATACCGTGGTCACCACCTCTCCACCACTTTCAAAATAAACAATTCATATTATCATTGTAGTCTCAGGATAGAACTTACAAAATAGAGTATGGGAGTATAAAGGACAATAATATAAAATGAAGCTATTCTTTATCTGCGTTAGTCTAAAATACCTTATGAACAATGTCACATAATACTCCAATAATTTTTCCTAAGCATTGTTGATTTCTCTAAAAATAAAAATCTCAGTCACTGTCACTTGGGGTAATTTTCGAAACCCAAAGAAAAGATCTAGTTAGAATTTTTTCATTTTTCATTTTTCATTTTTTATTTCTTATTGTTTTTAATCATATGATAAAATGTTCATTTAAAACGTCAGATCCAATGACATTGGTTATCCAATACTAGGAGACAGCTAGAAAGAGCTGAGTCTCCAAAGAGAGTTGGTTCAATGAACTGGTTGAGATTGAGACTTGAGGAAGACGATTTCAAAAACAACTTTGTTTGGTTCACAAGTAATGAAAACTTTAGGTTATAAGTTTGGTAGATTCATGCATACACTTGGAGGGAAGTCAGACACATGCAAACATGAAATCTTTGACAGTTCCTTGTAGTTTTTGGTAATCTCCAATCCAATATCCTTTGACCTAATATTTTTTTTTTTTGATATTGAATTTTGTATAATAAATCATACATAGGTTTTGACATTTGAACTGTCATCATCAAATGGGCTGTTTTCTTTTGCTTGTTTTTGGAACCATTAAGGTGATGATGGTGATGGTCCTCTCAATTAAAAACCAAAATTTGGATCCTTATGGGAAATTTTAACAAATTAATCCATGCACCAATGGTATGCTTACCATTTGTTTTAATTATTTATATTTATTATTTAATGTGGTGTACTCATAATAAGTTTGGATTATAGGAATCTTAAAAAGAAAAGAGAATATGATTGTGTGTGTTTGGAACGAATTAAAATAAAAAAGTAATTGTTGATTATCTATCACATTCCCAAATTATGTAAGAATCAAATTCTCCCACTTCCTCATAGTAATCTCACATTTTTTTTAAAAGTAAAATATAATAATTAGGTTCACAATATTTAAAATTTTACTATTTTTTCATTGAGAATTACTAACAAAACCGAATACTTGAATAAGTAATGAGATTTTTATTTTCCTTTAAGATTCGTGTCATCCAAACATGACAATAATATGAACATAGGACTTATTGTATTGAAATATAAATGGTCAAAACATATGGTAAACATAACATTGTTCATAATGAATACAAATTAACAAAATATACTCTCTTTTTTTTTTTCTTTTTTTCTTTTTTCTTTTTTAGTGCTCATTTGGCATATCACATTTGAGTTAAAATAGTCACAAAAAAATAAAATATGCTAAAAAGTCAATAAGATAAAATGTCACATTCAAACCATAATCATTTATTTTTTCTCTTATAAAAGTCAAAAAAACCAAAAAGCCCATCCCAAACGAAATTTTTTAATCCCAGGCTAAAATAACTAAAAAGTTAAAAAGTTAACTCACATCCCAAATGAAGCCTATACTACCTATCACATAATTGAAATGGATCATTTTTAAATTTCAAAATTTTATTATTGGATAACATATCAGTTAAGAAAAATTTGTAAGAATTTATTTTCCTTTGTAATCCATTGGGGGGTGTTACGTGAGGGACAAAAATCCTCTATCGAGAGGCATTTTGGGGCAGGGAGGAGAGAGATTTAAGAATAGAGTATCTGTTGTGAGCTTACTTGTACCAAAGCACAAACTCCACTTACATTTCTAGATTTTTGCAATTATTTTTTAATAACTCTCAAATTAGTTACAGAATCTTCTGTCCCAAAAACAAAATGCTTATCCCATTTTAATTTTTAATTTAAAAAAAAAAAATTCAAATCATGTGAGGTTGAAATTTGTGGGGTTGACTTAATGGCATCAAATGATATTCTTAATTTCATTTTCCTTAACCCCACACGGTTAGGAAAATGCAACTTGAATGATAGTGATTCTAAATTTAAATCTTATAGGGTGGAAGTTGAGAAGTAGATCCCACCTTTTGACATTATGCTTAAGATTTACAACATGTTTTCTATTGTAATGATGTTTGCTTTTATAAAATTTAATAATCTAGGTTTAAATAGTAAATCTAAACTAATGCAGAATAGATGCCAAAATTATCCTCTATTAGAATATAAACCTGTCTCTGTTCTTGAAACCCTAAATTCTAGGCTTGAAATCACATCTTACACCAATGAATGTATAATTTGAAATGCATATTATTTCAATATATTCTATTTAATCTTGTTTTGTTAATAGTTTAATCAAAGCATTTGATTGAAGCCTTTGTTATCTATTAAATAAGACTAGTACAGGTTAATCACATTATTCTTATATAATGTTTGGATTGACATAGTTATAAGCAAGGCAAATTAGTATCAAGATATACTTAACGACTAGTGCTGGGCTTTACACTTGAGTGATCTTGACCAATCAATGATACCCATCACAGGTTCCGTTTTGATAATCTAAATCATTTATTTTATAAAATCTTTACTTTGTATTATCCATAGAAAAATTAGGTTTACCCAATAATCATAATATTTTCATTTTATTAAGTTTGTCTCCAAAAAAATAAATGAACAAAAAGATTACAACTATTCAAATGAACATTTCATCACATTTGTCTTTAAAAAAATGAATTAATTAAAAGGTTACGATTATCAAAATGAAAAGGTTACAATATTATGGTTATCGGATAAATTTAATTTTTTTATAAATGATATACACGAAGATTCAATAAAATGAACTACTCAAATTATCAAAACGAAACTCTGTGTGAGCCCCATGGGCTTGCCAAGTACATATTTGAATAAACATCAAAGATCTGGAATGGCAACTAGGCACAATTGCAATCATCATAGTCAAATTATAACTTTCTTCTGTAATTTAACAAGATCTGGAGAGGCAACTAGGTACAAAACAAATCCCAAAAAAAAAGACTCATGGTCAATCAAGTTTAATGAAAGAGGGGCTAAAGTATAATAGGACACAGTAAAACCGAATATTACAACAAATTTCTATATTACGATTTTTCCAATGAATATGCAGATTCTATGATGCAGAAAGCAGCAAATGTGTTGTTGTCCTTCTCTCCCATGGAAGTTATGACACGAACTGTTCACTGTATTCCTTTCGGCAACTTCATCTTTTATATCCCGGGTCTCACTTTGGTGGAAGTGAGGATGATTTCCATTAGCAATAGATTGCGAAGTCAGGAAGATGGAGCTGAGACTACCGGACAAGCAAAACCAAGGAAGTCCTAAACATCATCAGCCTGACGTAAAGTCTATATTATAACAAGTAGGGTTGCACGGATATGGACAATCAATTTGTTTCGCAACTTGTCTGTTGAAGAACCAGTCACCAACAGACTCTGCAATTGTCTGTTTGACAAGCAGTGAAAACAGAGTCACTCTACTAATTCTTCATCAAACAAAGATAAAAGGCAAATCAAAAGGCAGAATTGAGTGCCCTAATGCTATAATGCTCAAACTAAGTGAGCTGGAAGCAATAAGAATTAAGAACAGCTATCACAAGCACCGGAGATTCATGAACACGTGTCTCATTCAATATTGTAACTGAATCATAAAGCCTAATATCAATTCTTTTCAGACCCCTGAGATTCAAATGGTTGGTAAAAAACCAATCAAAGTGTGTTAAAGCCTCCACGGAGGGTAGAGGGATAAGAAAAGCATACATTCCAACTAGTTACATTACACCTTATGGATATGAGAGCGAGCTTTTAAATTGAATGAAATGAGAGAGAGAGAGAGAGAGAGAGAGAGAGAGAGAGAGAGAGAGAGAGAGAGAACTGTGTTTGCAAAAGCAAACCATATTTTGACACAAGGTGGCTGATGTTATGTAAAAACCTATTACGTAAAGTTGACTTTTTCTTCATAAGTTGAAACCTTCATCTGGGATCCGACATGTGGGATAGAGTTAATGATAAACTTACCTTACTGTTGATTCTTGGGGAATTAGAAGAATGCCATGTCTCAGTCATCCATGTCTGGCAATGAACATAGCAGGAACTTATAAACATTCCCCCCTCCTTGTTTTGCTGGAATTCACTTAATACCTTCAGCAATGAATGTCGATAACCTGTATATATGATAACTCCAATCACTGAATCATCACAAAATATGGGCAGAGATTGAAAAAAAAAATTGATCAACATAAGCTTAGATTAGTAACATTGATATATATCATAAATAAAGGTCAATTGCCTACAAAGACGTCCATTTAAGCTTCCTACTAAGATTGGATTTTCTGTCCCATGATCAGTGTTACATAAACTCTTCTATTCCTTCCAATGTACCCATGTCCACCAGATATGACAAGGGCAAGGGTGTGGAATATGTGTCATACACCCATACCCAAATTAGATGCTTGGATCCTCTAATTTTTTCCATGTTTGAAGAAGAAGATTCTCACATTTAGTAGTAAAGAAAACTTTCTACATATCCGTACATAACTTTTGGATGCAATCCAAGTATCCTAACATTTAGGGTTTAGGAATGTCTGACACTTGGACACACCCACCCTCGATACTCGTATCTAAGTCCATGTAAACCTACAAATAAGATAACTCTACAATGCCAGTTGATTACTTATTCAGGCTGAAAAACATACAGTCCCCATAGAAAACAAAAAGTTATGTATTCACGCCATGACAACCCACTTCATTTAATTTTCACCTTGAGATCACTAAGACAATAGCTTTTGAACAGAGATTCTCAACTGTTCAGTGCCCCAGCTGTGGCCCACATCTCATATAACCAAAACCACAAAACCAGTTGTTATATTCACAGGGTAACATACCATGTAGTACTTCCATCTGGCTAGGATTACAATTATCAATATTCAACTTGCATTTGAACCAGCTTCCATGAGGATCAGATTCATCTGGTACAAAGATGTGTTTTATCTAAAAATCATAAGGTTAATAAGAGAATATTTATATATACACGAAGCTAGAAAAAATTAGCATGCCCAGAATGAAACAATGGAACATGTACCTGCCAAAAATCATAAGCTGGATGGACAAGGAAAATTGGCGTCTTTATGTTTTTTATAAATTCTTGAGGGAAGAAACACTGGCATTGCAGTTAACAAACAACAGTGACTGCACATTAGACAACACATTTGAGCAGCAAAAGAGGAAAGCATCTTTCATAATCAGTGATACAACAGGAAAAATCATTATATAAAAAAAAAAAACAGAATACCCACCTTAGATGGTTCCATCCTTGCAAGACAATCCTTGTCCAAACTTTTTGCTACAGCCTGACACCATGACAGGTAAACATGGGTGATCAGCAATGACTCTAGGAAAAGATATTGCATTCATTTTAAAAAAGATTTACCTAAACAACTGTGAAGGTCAAACTGATAGACCAAACATATGACCATGTGACAAAGGATGACCAAACATTTTTTTTCTAAATCATAAGTTCATGCACAGATAATGGGCTCTGTGGTCAATTTGAACAGAGCACTTTGTTAATTTTATAGAGTTGTTTATAGTAACGTAGATGCAAGACAATCTGTCATGACTTGTAAATCCATAAAATTAAGCTAAGAATATCACCAATTATCCCCCCAAACAAATTGAAAAGCAAGAGAGATGGCAGAATTCCAGGCCAAGTATTGTAAAAACAAAATATAAACATTTGCAATTTTATTGTTTATGGTAAAATGCCGGTATGAGAGACAAACAAAGATAGAGCTTATGTAGCTTGAGACAGAGTACAGCCAAGTCACAACCTGGAGGTGGACAACATCTTGATAAAAAGTTTCAATGGTACGATGTCCAGCAACATCTTTCCTGAAATGAAGAAAGAATAACTAAAACAAAGTCATATTCAAGCTTGAAGGGTGAACATACCAATCATACTGGTAAAACAAGCTTCCAATATCTAGGAAGTAATTTCACACAGGCCCTACAGGTGAGGTCTTAGACGTCGATTTAAACAAATATGTCAATATCCCAAAACAGAGATATATATCATGTGAAACAAAGAAGGAATTAGTATTATGTTTCTGTAAAATTTGAAATATACAACGAAACTGTTAATAAAATTTCAGGAATATACTCATGAGAGAAATAAGCTTTAGTATTACCACATAGGTCGCTACAAGTATTTAATCATGATTTTCATTTCTAAGTTTTGGTTATATGGATAATTGTCAATAAATGATGTCATTGTCTCATACTATCCCTCTCCCTCTCTCTCTCTCTCTCTCTCACACACACACACATGTCCGCACACACAAAATAGAAAAGGGACCACTATGTTGCATTTGTGTAACATAGAAGATATAGATAATGAGTTCAATATGGTGGACATTTGCACTTTGCCTGGCACTAAAGTTAGATAATAATGCCCATCTCGGATTCATGAGAATCTTAACATACAAATTGCTGAAACCATCAAGGTAGAAAGTGTAAGGAGGATGGGAAACAAAGCCAAATATAGAAATAATATGGTGAAATTATAAATTCACTTATGACAACCTGTGGTCGAAGCATGCTAACTTCACTCTGATATACACATTGATTAGAAGATATTTTATCAGTAGCTAATATTTTAGATAATCTGAAATCAGAAACTCCTCATAAAAGAAATTAGTGAAACAATGGATGTACAATGCAGATAATATGTAGAACATACACATTAAGGAAGAACCCTGCATCAGCAAGACATTTGACAGTAGCATATTTTGGCAAAATTTTGCGGAAGTTATCACAGTGTATGAGAGTTGCCAACCCTCCAGCAGAACATCCTGAAAGAAGAGCCTGTGGAGTTATCAAATGCATTGGTAAGAACCTACAAATCTGATTTTGGACAGTCCCATCAAGCATATCAACAGGCTAAAGATGAACACTTCATTTGATATATTTTGTGAACTGTTGCAGGCAAAGCTAAAAGGGAAAAAGCAAACCATAACTTAATCCACTTTATTAATGGAAATAAATTTCAGGATTTGATCAGACATAAAGGCATCGTAGAATTTGGAAGTAACATCTTTAGGCTCCCGGTGACACACAATGTTTTTATGTCTTCAATCAACATATCATTTTGGTGACGAAATTTCATACACATGATGCAATCAACCCCCAGCCCACCAGAATGAGAGTGAGAAGAGAGGGAAGATTATTTTGAAAAGTGTGCCTAAGTGTTTGCATAGACCAAAAGCAAGGCAAGGCGAAGCCTCAGCTCTTCAAGAGCCTTGAAGTCAGGCAAGGTCGAGGCGCATGAGGCATTCGCCTTAAGGATTAAGCGTGAGGCGATAGAGGCATTCACTATTTATTTACGTATTTATTTTTTACAATTATGATTTGATCTAAACCATCAAACAGTTGTAATAAACATCCAGCACACCAGATCGAGGCATTCACTATTTATTTACGTATTTATTTTTTACAATTATGATTTGATCTAAACCATCAAACAGTTGTAATAAACATCCAGCACACCAGATCACAGCTCATAAAGTATTATATTTCTTAACCTTGGCAGAAAAATTCAAATTACATTCTAATTGGATGGTCAAAGAAAACCCAAATCGGCATCTCGATCTCAAGTGACAGAGCTAGTAAATGTTGAACACTAGGTACCAGTTATTCTTCTTCTGGATGACCACACATCAATGTTGTCCTTCTCTATAGTCTATGTACAGGTACGGGTACGGATATGTCGATGCAGTAAAATCTAAAAAAAGTATAGTACAGGGCCGGATACGTTTGTAAAAGATATTTATTTTTGATTTGGAGTAACGCAAGAAATTGGTTAAATGGTTTAATTTGTTAAAATCCAACCTACAATTTACATTTAATGCCAAAAAGGTAGAGATATAAATCGAAATTAAATGTCATTATATTAAATAATTTACAAACGATAGTTTCATTTTAAAATCATGCTAAGCATTAAAATAAATACATAAATAAATTCCAATGAAACTAATTTAACCCATCTATTAAAAGAAAATAACGTTTCGATTGAGGTATAGTACGAATACACTAGGTACATCTGGTGTACGGCAAAAATTAAGAAGGACAAATTCGATATGTTTCATGTACCCGATATGTATGCAAAAGTAACCATACAAAGTATTGTTACCGTAATTGGTACAAGTATGGCATGTTTATCGAAATACCCATGCTTCATAGTCTAAAGTATTGTAGTTTTCTTTTTATTTTTCTAGATGGATAAAGTATGTAGCACTACTTGGTTGTCTTTTAGGCGATATCTTGTAATCAATTTCATATATGGAAAAAATAAAAAATAAAAAATAAAAAAATAAAATTAGCAGCTGTTGTGAGTCTTAGAATTATGACAATGAAGTGGCTATTACAAAATGGGTCATGAATTTTTTTTTTTTTTTAAACAACAACGAAATTTATTTTATTAAAGAAGAAAGAAAGGAGGACGAGAAATCCTCATACAGAGAAAAGGAACATGATAAAAGTAAAACACGGCCATCATAAAAAGAGAAAAAACGAGAAAAAACAAGCAAACCCAAACACTAAGGGTTACAAACAGCAGCCCAATCCCTAGAAATCAAGAAGAGAGGGATTCCCCTAAAAGAATGAGACACAAAGGCCCAAAAAGAGGCCAAAAATCCAGCCCTATCCCACAACGCATCTGCATCAGCCTCCTTTCCATCAAAGATCCGTGCATTTCTCTCCAGCCATATGATCCAGAAAATAGCACAAACAATACAAGACCACAATGACTTGGCTCGCTTAGATCCGCCGAACCCATCAAACTTAACAAGAAGCATATGTGTGCAATCCCGTGGAGCAACCCATTTAACATCACACAAGCCAAATAGACGCTACCATAACTGAATAGCTACCGAGCAATGGAGAAAAAGGTGATCTGCTGATTCCGAACTCCTCTTGCACATCACACACCATTGAGGACAAAGATGGTGATTTGGCCTTCTCCTTTAGAATAGATCATTGGTCATAACACCTCTATGAGCTAAGGACCACATGAAAAACTTTACTTTATGAGGGACACCCGCTTTCCAAATTTTCAAGTGAAGAGGAAACAGAGGAACGGATGGCTTATCAATGAGATTATCAAACAAGGATTTACAAGAAAAAACCCCTGAAGAGCTGATATTCCACACCCTTTTATCAGGATATGATGCTAAGGAAACCCCACCAACCAACGTCAACAAAGATGTCAACTCAAGAGACTCCCTATCACTAAGATTCCTAAAGAAGTTGAAATTCCAAGATATTGGTGCCACATGAGAACGTGCCACTGACTCAATTGAAACATTTTGAGCTTGAACCAATCGATATAAAAGTGGAAAAACTTTATCAAAAGATGTATCCCCTACCCAAACATGGGTCATGAAATAGTATGGAGTTGTTGATATTATTATTATTTTATTTGGGAATTTTGTTGTTTCGATTTTTAATTAAATGGAAAGGAGAAAAAAAAAAAACCTCAACTGAAATGAATTTTTCTTAAGATTTTTGTTGTTGGATGTCTCAAAATTTTGTGAGATATTAGTATTTGGAATGTCGGATTTTATTGGATGTTTTATGCTTTTGATGGATATTTATTATTTGAAATGTTAAATGCATCATACTTTTGGGAATTATTGTGTTTTTGTCTATGTTATTTATTTATTTTTACAATTTCCTTAGTGTCCAGCTCGCTTCGATGAAGCCATCACTTTGCACTTAAGCCTTAGGAGGTCTTGTTGTCTCAGTTCGCTTTTTCACCTTAAATACCAGTAAGGAAGAAATCTGTTACTATGTTCCCACAAATGATGACCATCAAATAAGGAATTAGTCATCTACAAGCTTAATTATGAATAATGTTTTATCAACTTCTCTAATTTAACCCAAAAAAAAAGAAGTAATTTTATTATAAAATTAAGAACAATACCTGTCTAGCATTAGACAATCCAATTGACAAGAGCTCATCCATAAGTGTTTCCCAAATAAGCTGACCCCTGAAGAATAGTTCTGTTCCATTCTATAGAGAAAAGATGAAGAGATGACATAATTAGTCAAATCTCTCTCTCTCTCTCTCTCTCTCTCTCTCTCTCTCTCACACACACACACACACACACACACATGCACACATGCACACACACTACATGTAAAAAATAGAATTTGCATAATTCCTGACCAAGCTGAAAAACATCCACTGGACTTGCCTTAAACTCACTTTCAGGGTGCCCAGCAAAAGATGCACCATCACAATAGCGTATCTTGACTTTGTTCCAGTTAAAGAAATCTGAAGATACCCAAAATGATCCAATAAAAGTCCTTTGTTGATTAAATAAGAATAAGAGTGTAGATGCCTATCCAAATCCTAAAGCAAGCATTGATCATATCTAACTAACATGAAAAACAAGAATTCAAAGGCTTAAAAAAGAAATACTGACAATTAAATACTTAACTTTGAGAGGGGTGAACAACACCTTGTATATATATGGTTATGGGGCCTAAGGATTAAAGGATATATGAAGTAGAAAGCCAGAAATTCTTCTATTATGTGGGCCCCAGCAAATGCTGTCATTTTGTGAGTTCTTAATTCAACAGTGGCAAAATGAAAGTCCAACCAGAATATGACGTGTTCCAACAATAAACAAGATACTTGCCTTCATAAGAACCAGCTACAATGGTTAGGTTATTGCAGTTCAGGAAGAAACTATTGTTGGCCAATATCTGTCTGTATGAAAGCAAAATTGATGATAAATTGCTGCAAACATCAGTAGGGGTATTCTTTGTTTTTTACTCTTCACAAAATACTAAAATGAGGCAGCAAAATACCAAGACTCATGCTAGTTTTTTATTCCACCTTCTTACAAATCTAGTGTGCTTAAGAAGGATAAGTTTTCAAATTTTCAGCTGCGCGGTATTCATAACATTTTCAGTGGTACATAAAATGAATAGGCCTTGCATGCATATGTACATAGATACAAATATGCATACGTAGATATATCCTCACAAGCATAGATGCTGCAGATATAGATGTATGATTGCCAGCATTCATACATGGATGAGAAAGGCACACTTATAACCATGATATACTGTTGTCACACCAGAACAATTGAAAACTATATGTGAATAAGTTCAGCACTTGTAAACATCAATGTGTAAGGATTCAAAATTTTCACAATTTTGTTTGAGAGAGAGAGAGAGAGGACTACAGGAATATGAAAATTTATTAACACGGAAAAGAACACAAGGCATGCCAATTACAAAATTTTCAATAACAAGTCATGGGAATCTACTTGGCATGATTACCAGGATTTTGTGACAATTCTTGGCTCAAAATTCCAGGAAATCGAACTTGACCATCCATATATCTCGAAGAACCTAATTCAGTTCTCTTACGAGAAGAACACGATTCAATTGTATCACACCAACCTCCACCCTACAACACAACAAGAAAATAAAAATTTAAAAAAAAACAGTCTACTAATGACTAATTGCAACCTTGTCAATCTGATTGAGTAGGTCAAACTGGCCTAAATCATACCAGCAACAAAGCAGCAGATATACTGTTGACAAAAATAATAATAATAATAATAATTAAGCTGCACCTTTTCTAACGCCTACAAAACTATTAAATTAGTTGGTTGTTAACATGGTATCAAAGCAAGCAAAGTTGCTCTAATCACATTGATTGCCTCATAATTAGAATACTTGCACATGCTAGACCTGCTCATGACGAGGAGCTGGCCACACACGATAAACGTGTCGAGAGTTTGATAATTATGATCTTAGCACATCCTAGACCTACTCATGATGAGCACACATGGGACGTGTGTTGAGAATATAAATAATAACGTCACACTATTTGATAGCTTAAGCTTTTAGACGGGCTAGTTGTTGACATAAAAATACAACATAAACATTAAGGACAAGTTTTCAAATAAACCTCTCAACAACCCACGCCCACCTAAGAAGGACAGACACAGACATGTGAGATAACATTGGGACTGTTTAGTGCAACTTATATGGATTGCTTATAGTTTATTTATTTATTTTGGAAGTTTGTGCCAAATTGTTTGGTAGGTAGAAACAACATAAATAAGATGATTATCTATTAGTTGAGAGAGAGTTAACTTTTGTTTTTTGATTATTGACTTTTACCTTATGAGAAGCCACACCAAACAAGCCAATATGTCAATTTTCAAAAAATGCAAAGCACGCCACGCAAAGGACACACAAAAAAGTATATGCTTTTATATATTTATTATCATATACATGAATATTTCATTCAGAGATAATAAAGAATACAACATATTACTAATTCTTAAAAGTTTAAGAAAGGAGTGATTAAGAGCATCTCCAACATTTACTATTTTTTTTTATCAAATTTGAGTAAAAGTTTCATCAGATATCGAGCATTCCAATGGAAAATTTTCATTTTTCATCAAATCACTGGTCGATCAGGAGGACGACCGGGAGGATGTCCAGCCGATCGACCGGTTAGTGTAAATTTACTGGAAGTTTGAAGCAAAGAAGAGGTTGTCCAATAGGACAACCGGCCGGTCGTTCAGTGTATGGTCCCAATGGCTATCTACAGTAATTTGATGAAACACTTCAGCATCCTCAATTTGATGAAAAGTTTAAGAAATAATGGTGGAGCACCAAAACTGGACTTCTTTCATCAAATTTAAAATTGATGGGAAAAAAAAAAAAGTAAACCTTGGAGACGCTTTAATAGGTACAAATATAAACCCAAAATCCAAAGGCATCCCTCTCGCTTTTCAATAATCAATTTTCTTTCAACTTATTTAAGTCAAGCTCCACCAAACAATACATCATAAACTCCCAAAATAACAAAATAATAATAATAATAATAATAATCAGCCCATAAGCAGAGAAAAACCAATTCCAAACTTTTGTACCGGACTCAATCTTCAAACAGAGACAGAGACACTACCAATTAAGAAGACATAAACCCAAAAATGGTAAAGCACAAAGATTAAGAAAAAAGAGTGATTGACCTCAATGTGAAGAACCCAGTTACTAGCACCAGATCCAAAACCCTTTTGTAAATGGTATGCAGGCAAACTCCCATCCAAACAAACTGCAACCAAAAAACACAACATATAGTACATAATTACATACATACATATATATATATATATATAGAGAGAGAGAGAGAGAGAGAAATTACAGGCGCCTCTGTGGGTGGCATTGCGCAATAGGGTTAAGGGGACCCAAAGGGGGGTGGAGGATGGATTGAGGGGTTGTTGGGTGGATGGTTTAGTGCGAGAATCGGAGAAGACAGAGAAAGTGATGATGAAGATGGCGAATCCGGTGGCGGCGGCTGCGATGGCTTGATCTCTCTTGGACCATTTTCTGCACCAAATCAGAGGACGAAACCTCTGATTCGCCATTTTTTTTGTTAGCTGATCTCTCTCTGGATCAAACCATTTGATTTGATCTTACTCACTTTTGTTAGTAGATCAGTCGTTGCTCAAGTCTGTATATTTTCTAATTGGTAGATCAGAGTTTTTTTTTTTCACAATATAATAATTATTACGTTACTTAAATAAGATCAACTTCTCGAACTTCAAGATTACCAGCAAATTGACATATTAGGGGCGCTATTTTAGGGGTGTTTGACAATTTTATTTTATTTTTTTAGATTTTTTTGGTTAATATAAACAATAAAAATAAAATAAAATAAAATAAAATAAAAACATATTGAAAAATTTACCCATAAGTCTTAGTTTTTGAAACGTTGAACCATTTAGTACTAAAAGTTTTCTTATGCTCCATTTAGTCTCATTTTTACATCAGCATGATGTAAATGATGTAAATGATCTGATATTTCATTCTATAATTTTAAAATTTATTGAAATCTGATGAACATTAGATGTTTTTCATCCTATATTTTCAAACATTATTGAAATTTGATGAACATTAGATGTTTGAAATCTAATGTTTGTAACATGACTCTGATGTTATTAACATTGTATCTGATGTTATTAACATTGTAATGGGACCTTTCAGTCTATAAGAAAACTTTTAGGACTAAACAGTGCATAAGTTATTAATTTGAGATTTATTGGTGCATCCCCCAAAAATATTACATTAAATTATAATTATTTTATAATTATTAAATCAATTATAAAAAAAATAATCAATTTCTTTAATATAACATTTTTAATTAAACTAAAATAACCAAAAATTAAAAAACTAACTAAAATAATTAATTTTTCAAACCCACTAGTCACACAGCAGAAATATAAACAAAAAGGAATGCAGCAGGTTCACGTGGCTTGTTTCAAAAAAAAAAAAAGGTTCACGTGGCGGGAGCTGCTATTTACACACACACAACCCCCTCTCCGCACACATTTAATGAAGAAGGTGTGTGGAGAGTGTAGAGAGGGAGGATGTGTAGAAAGTGGATGTGGGGTGTGTAAATAGAAGCTCCCTCACGTGGCCTGTGTAGGGCTGACCAGGTACGCAAAAAAACGATTTTGCCCTTCAAAGTTTTTGAAAATCTTGTCCGGTTCGTTTTTCAGAAAAAAATTTTGGAAAAAATTCTCTACAAATAAATTTTTAAGAGTAATCAAATCAAATAAATTTTTTTTAAAAAAAATCTCAAAATTTGTTTGGTTACTTACTTTTCAAAATCTCTCTCTCTCTCTCTCAAACACCTCAAATCAATCACTTTTTTAAAAACTTTCTTCCCAAAATAATTTTGAAAAACTATTTCTGAAAAAAGACAAACCAAACAAATTTTCGTACTTTTAATCTCAAAAATTAATCTAAAAAACAAACCAAACAAACCCATACTAATCATTCAAGACTTGGGGCAATTCTATCTTTTGCCAACCCAACATCAATCAAACGATTTTGCCACAAAGATTAAAATAGTCAAATAGTCACAAAAAAAATAAATTAAATTAAATTAAATAAATAAATAAAATAAAATAACTAAAATAACTTATTCCAAAACAAAATCTAATATTGAAACTCTCCACTCAATAAGTTAAATTTAGGGAAAATTAGTCTAGGGTCCCTCTCCCACTTTTCGTAATGGAAGAGATCCACAAAATTATTTTTTAATGTCTAAAGTCCCTAAACATATCCCCTCTTTGTCTCTCCTTCCGTGCCAGATCATTTACAGCAATTTTCTTTGCGGCAAGAATTTTGATCCTAGCCTCTCTTAAGGCACTTAAAGCCACCTTAAAACTATACTTTGATGCCATCCCTTCCTCCACACAGTTAATCTATCTACATGTATTATGTTTCTTCATGGGCACAGCTTTGTACGTTTGACATTTCCTCATTCATGATGGACATGGATGTCTCTCCTCCAGATTACAACAGCAATGGCAAACTGACGGTGCTGGGTTATACTCTGATGCTGTCGATTTTTTGCGCCGGTGGTAGCGCTTGTTTCTGGGTTTGCATCGGTGGTCATGGTGTGTGGGGAAGAAAGATGCAACGTGTTGGATATTCTCCTCTGTGATGCTGGTACTGGTGTTGGGTATTTTCCGGCGAGTAAGAAAACAAATTCAGCAAAACAAAAGCACTAAGTTTGGCAAATTTGATTTTATGGGTAAACAAACAGAGTGGAGTGGAGTGGAGTTGATAAATGTATATATATATGATACATACATATATATATATATATATATATATACAATGTCAGCACATATATATATCCAGTGTTGAATATAACATCTTCAGGTTCAAAATTTCTCTGAGTGTTAAATATAACGTCTTTTGATTTTTTGGGTTTCGTAGAATTGGAGTTGTTTCTAGAAAAGCAATATTTGGACCCCTACTTGAAGAATATTGGAAAAAGAAGCTTGAGGAAGAGGTAGCAGTAGAGGAAGGCTTAAAGTGATCCAGATAAATTCTTCATTCATTTTCTCTGGAAAAAATTTCTATCTAGAGAAATTCTGGACTAGAGAAATTTAAATTTTCTCTGGGTTCAACCCAGAGAAATTCATAGCATTAAGTTTAAAGAAAATCTATCATAAACTCATAGAAGAACTATTAATTTGTTTGTGCAGGAAATTGTGATTGAATCAGCAGCAGCAGAATCAAAGACAAATTGATCAAATCAGAGTTTTATAGTTCCAGATAAATTCTGGACCAGAGAAATTTGAATTTTATCTAGGTTAAACTCAAAGAAATTCTTTGGAAGTCCATAATTTCTTTGCTTCAAACTGATGATGGATTGCTTTGCTTCCAACTGTCAAAATTGAACTGCTTATACATACTTTCTCTCTGTCTCTCTCTCTCTCTGATTGTTGGGTTTGATTACAGAGCTGGATGAGTTTTGAATAATCTAGGAAGTTATTGGTTGACTCATTTCTTTAGCCATCTTATCATTCTTATTCATGTTACCCATTCTCCCCCTTTTTCTTTTTCTTTTTTTCCAATTTTACAATGCATAGTGAGTGCTTGATTAGTTTTCTACAAATTATATATACACACGCAATGATTTTATATATATTATGTATATTTTCATAGATTTCACACTCACATATACCTATACCCATGTGTGTATTTTAATTTCATTCCTTCAATGGTTGTGCTTCTTAGTCTGCAAATTCCACTTATGTTATTGCGTTTTTTTTTTTTTTTGGTAATCAGCTCGATGTTATATGCACTTTCTGTCCTCCATCAACCACTCCTTCACCGTCTCTTCCCCCAACGAGTCCAACCTCTTCTTTTCCAACTTTCTCTGGATTTCCAGCAAGAGCAAAGGTTGCTTGAAGAAAGGGTTGCTACGTTGTCTGGAGAAATTTTCAAAATTTCTCTAGACCAATTTTCTCAGTGACGTGAATTTTCTCTGGACCAATTTTCTCTAGATTAACTTGAGGGACCTTAGACATTATGAAAATATTAGATGTCTTTTATGCTATAAAATCTTAATACGAGGGATCTTAAAAAAAAACCCATAAATCTATTATTCTATTATTGTTAAAATTTAAACTCTTTTAGTTAAAGGAAAAAAAATATGAAGGGATGATATCAAAAATTATATTAGCTTTTAACACATCTAATAAAGTTCATTTAGGATTGTTTTAAAAAGTTGGTTAAAATTTGATTTTTTAGCTTTTTTTAATTTTTTTAAAAATATATAAAAAAGTAAAGAGATGATATAATCCAAAATAATTAAAAAATCAAAAAAACTAATTTTTAACCAACTCATCAAAATAGACTTTAATATGTCAAAATAAAATTATTGAACTGTGACATTAAATTTGACATAGTAAATAAAGGCGTTCTAACCCTGTTTATGACCACTCAAATAATGGGTAATGTTATATGCACCTAACTAGTGTATCAATTGATGATGTGGCATATGTACGGGAAGGAAATATTCGTCACTCTCCGCTTTTCCTCATATCCAAACTCCGAGTAATGTCGCTTAACCTGGAAAACACAAAGACAGTGAGCTATCTGGCGAGTGTGCTGCCAGAAAACCCTTCCAACGGTCAAGTTAGCACACACAGAGAGAGAAAGAGAAGTAAAGAGAGAAGAGACAGAGGGGTAGGTAGCTCTGATAACCAGATATTCTAGACCTGTGCATAGAGGCGCAGTACCGCTTATATAGTTTTTACATGCTCCTCTCTATCTGTTCTACTCCTGACGTGCAGATATGTTCCCCTTTTACCATCTTCCACATGTAAGCGTAAATACTAGCAAACACCGAATGGCGAAACCGCCTAACAGTATTGACGTGTACGGACAGCAAAATCTCCTTCTCACAATGCAATCACATCACGTAGCTCTTCTCGCCGAGCTACGCCCAGCATAGCGCCACAACTTTCCCTCGGGATCGTGTTAATTGCTCGGCCCCGACGGACGAACCCGAGCGTGGGCTTAACCGAGCTCTACAGTCCACCACAAGCTCCTGCTCGGTCGAACCTGGTCTTCTGAGGATAAATTTTGTCCAACTTAGTAAAATGCATATCTCTTTACTGGGCTAGCGAATTGTCCCTAACTTAACCGGGTAAAGACCCTGGTCGATCATGGGGCTCGTTTTGTCCGAGCAAAGACTTTAACCGAGGCCCAAACCAACTCGGCCCAGACCAAGTCATAAATCTCCCTCTCAGCATAACTTAAGATGTTTTTAGTATTTGTAATTTATATAACGGTGATGCTACATGCACCAATTAGTATACTAACTAGTGTACCAACACTAGTTATGTCATTATTATTGACTCCACTCATTATATAAATTACAAATACCAAAAACATCTTAAATTATGCCAAATCATCAATTGATACATTAATTAGTACACTAGTTGGTGCATATAGCATTATTTTTTATATAATGAGTGTGGTCAATAATAAGGTCATAACTAGTATTGGTATTGTTAATCATGTTATTTCATTTTGATGATGTTTACAATATTATTTGAAAATTTTAGATTTTTTTAATATACATATTCTATATTATTTGACACAAAATATTATCTGTTTAAAATATATATTGTATGATACATTTGTTAAATATTATTTAAATAAAAATATTTTTGAAAACTTTACTATTCACTTTTTGAAAAATTAAGCTGATCACTATTCATTTTTTGACAAATTTGATATTGATTGGTTGTATTATTTTGATAAATTTGATATTGATGAGTTGTCTTCTTTTGACAAAAGTGATATATCCATATGGAGTGGTAGGTTATGTTTATTTTAAAATCTCTACAAAAAGGGTATATATATATTTTCAGATCTATTATAAATATTATTTAAAGAGATTTTATTATGTATGCAAAATATTTGATTAGAATATTTTATATAATGCATATAATATAAATAGAATGCATCACGGGAGTAATTAGACTACATTGATTGTATCATGTTACATATATGAATATTGGCAGGTGGAAAGTCATACAAGACATCATTTCCATTAGCTTTTCTTTTTGCTTTTTAGTATAAATTTGACTAAAGCCTAAATGTGTTCAAATTTGCAAGATTACAAATTTTCCTTCCATGTGATTATTTTCCACATGGATTCAGCTGACGTCTTAAGGGGCGTCTGTCTCTTCGAACAGATATATTTTTGGGTATAAATAGAAGTATTGTGTATGGAGAAAAAAAAAAAAAAAAGAACTTGAACAAAAAAATTTGTGTGCTACGAAATTTTGAGTGTATTATACTCTTTCACTTTCGGATCTAAATATAGTCTTTGTTCTTACAATTTCATATCTACTATTTGTGAGAGAACTATTATAGAAGAGGGTTGAGTACCACTTATCCTTATTTATTATTTTATGAAGAAATTTTGTAAGAGTGAGGAATTTATTGTTGAGTGGGCTCAACAGATAAAAATAAGACATGTGCAAAATCCACAGGCTTGGTGGTGCCTTGGTGGTGTATTGATTCATTTTGATAATAAAGAAATTCTCAAGGAGGTTATTTGGGGAGTGGACGTAGGTCCGGCGTGTCGAATCACTATAAATCTTAGTATTTGATTTTCTCTTCCTATCTCTCTTACTCTTATATTGATAATTATTATTCTATTTTTTATTTGTTAAAATTCTGCATATTGTGTTTATTATTTTTTAACGTTGTAAAATTTGTTAATAACCCAGTTCACCCCATCTCTTGGATTGCCTATTTAAAATAATAAATACACTAATTAATACATTAATTAATACATATAGCACCACTCATCAAACAAGTGTCCCGTGCCCAAATCAGTAAATGAGTTGTTTATAACTTTAGAAAAACTGTTTTGGTTTTTTGCGTTCGGGTTAATGTTTTTCTTAGGTTCCTTCATAATGTTTGGTTTTAATTATTTAAAAATTAAGTTTTTTATTTTATATATTTTTTATTTTTAGTGAATATTTTTAATATTTTAAGTAAATTTTTTTAAAATTTTTTAGATGTATCTTGCTTAAATATTTCTAAAAAGTAAAATATTTTATAACAAAAACAATTTTAAAATCAATAAATATACAAAAATACGAAAAATGTATTGATTTTTTATTTTTTTATATTTTTGATATTTAGTGAATTTTGTCAAGATTGTTTTCACAAATATTATACTTTTTAACTGTATCTATGTTAGATGTATTTAAAAATTAAAAAAATTGCTTAAAAAATTTAAAAAGGAAAATTAATGAAACATTCTTCTCTAACTTTTTGTATGAGAGGTCCAATAGATTTTTTTTATTAACTAAGGTCCAACAACATTTTTATAGAGAAAATTTAACTCAGAGAAATTTTACCCGACTCATAGAAATTTCGGCCCCGACTCAGAGAAATTTCAATTTTCATAGAGAAATTTCAAAATTTTCTGGTATGATCACATAAAAATTTTGAATTTTCAATGTGAAATTAGATAAATTTATTTGTGAAAATTGAAATTTCTTTGAGTCAGGGCCAAATTTCTCTAAGTCGAATTTTCTCTATGAAAATGTTGAAGGACCTTAGCTACTATGAAAATATTGTATGTCATTTATCTTATAAAATCTTAATATCAGAGACCTAAAAAAATTCTCCATAAAAAAATTTAGTAAAAATAAAAAAAAATACGAAAAACAAAAAATTTCAATTTTTTTAAAAATAAATTCGAAAAACACAAACCAAACGAGCTGATTTGTTTTAAGAAAAATATTTTAGGGTAAATTACTCCAACTTCTCTTGAGATTTATCTTGTTTGGTTATTTATATTTTTCTAAAAATTTTGTTCTTTATTTTTTGTATTTTTTTCATTTTTAGTAAATTTTTTTAATATTTTATACAAATTTTTTTTTTCAGACATACCTATTCTACATACACTTAAAAATATAATATTGGTGGAAAACCAAACTTACAAAACTCACCAGATATAAAAAAAAATACACAAAAATATAAAAATTTAATACATTTTCTTATTTTGTTGTATTTAATAAAATTTTTAAACATTTGTGTACAAATTTTATACTTTTTAAATATATCAATATTAAGTAGATTTAAAAAGAAAAAAAATCAAAATCAAAATATTTTTTAAAAATTACTAAAAATTTAAATTGAAAACTCAGAAATTTATTTTTGAAAACTCCAAACTAATCAGAGTGAAAGTTTTACAATTTTAATATAATTACATTGAACTCATTTGATATTTTAATGGGATATTTAGACCAAGTTTGGGAAGACTAAATAAGTGCACTTTTTGACTTTTATTGAATTATGTGTAGAAAAAGTAGAAAGGAGATACTAATTGATATGACCCAAAAAAGATAAAAAGATAAAAAGTATGAACTTATTTTGAAATGACAAACTTGACCTTAACCTAACATATCTCTCTAACTTTTAGTAATAAAAGGGTTTCACAATATTTTTTTTTAGTCTAAATCTATCATTATCATTCATTCTCTCTCTCTCTCTCTCTCTCTCTCTCTCTCTCCCTTCTAGGGTGTCAGATTAGTCCATAACAATCATTTCTCTCTCCTCCTCTACCACCACTATCGTCAAAGATCTAGAAGGTGCCGAGTGCCTATTCAACATATTCAGATGTCGAGCCGTTATAGTTTAGGGCTGTTGGATCGTGATCGGTCTCCGACAAATCAACGCTACTAACAACACCATAGCGTGGGAATCGTACGATCGAAGAAACACTCAGGTGAGGGAGATGATTTGTTTGTGAAGATCTCAATCTGTTTGTGATGGAGAAACACTTCGGTGTTCATAGTTGGGTCAAGATCGCCTACGTACAACAACGTATTTGCGAACCCTCCTCCTCCGCTGCCGCTAGCGCTGCTGGTATGTAGTGTCATAGGACACATCACCGCCGCTTGAACTTGTTGCGTGGGAATTGTAGTCGCCATTACAGTGTTCTGATTAGAGCATTTTCAATCAATGTATGGAAAATAGAGATAGGAAATGAATTTTTAGGGAAAGATTATATGTGAATGAGGGTTGCTCTATATATTTAGTCTATAATTTTCTTGAGTCAAAACACAAATTTTTCTGATTTGGTTTAAAAAAAAAAATTATGAACCAATTAAAGAAAATTGATCACAATATAAAAAAAAAAATTGTGAGTAAATCAGAAAAATTTATAAGCAAATCAGAGAAATTTCAACTCAAAGAAATTTTAAAATATAGAAAATTTCAAAACACATAAAAGAAATTTCAAACTAGAGAAATTTGTTTGAAGTTTGTGTTTCAAAATTTCTCTGAATCGAAATTTATCTAGAAAAATATTGAAGGACTCCAACCACTAAAAATATTACATGTCTTTTATCTTATAAAATCTTAATACCAAAGACATTAAAAAAAATCCACTATTTTAATTCATATAACATTAGGTTTATTTTTATTAATAATTTGTTAGTTATATTGATTAAAAAAAAATAATATTATCATCTCTTTTGTACAAAAATTTATACTTTTATTTTTTTGTTTTCACACCATTTATATTAGTTTCGGCCTATTAATCTTACTAAAAAGAGAAATCAACGCAATTATATTAAAATCACGAGGCTTGCTTTATTGTTTTAAAATCTCAAAAGAAATTAATATAATTTATCCAATATTTTTTACCTATTTTTTTGTTATTTGATTGGACAAAAACTAAATAAAATATTTCTAAGTAAAGTATTTTCGATCCTAAGTAAAAAATGAATTACATTTTAAAAATTCGTAAGTGTTTTTTTTATCTATCTCGGTCAGTATTGCATTAGTTTCAATCTTTTTTTTTTTTTATTTTTTATTTTTATCTATCTGATGAAATTTTTGGAAAACTTGTATATGTAGAATCAATTTTTATTAAAGCAAATATTCTAGATATATTGATAATTTTTCTAGTCTAAAACCATAGAATCAAACCGAAGTTAAACTATGATAATAAATAAATAAATAAATAAACAGAATTAAACAATTTTTGCAGTATTTGATTATAGCTTGCTTCCAAAAGTTTTACTATTTTATTTGATTTTTAAATTCTTAAAAGGAGATGTTACAATGTGCACTCTCAAAAATGTGCATATAGTATATTTTTCATAACTTTTTCACAAAATTTCATAACTTTAACTAAAATGTCATAATTTTTTCACCACAAAAGTCATAACTTTTTTCACTGAAGATATCATAACAAAATATTAAAGTGTTATAATAAAAATCACAAAATGTCATAATATTATCATTTCTAACTTTAGGATGCACATCATAAATTTGTTATTTATAATTTTACTATAAAATGTCATAATACACATCACAAATAATTATCATAAAAAAAATTATAATTTTTTTTACCATGTGCACCATTAAAAAGGGTGCACAGTATAAATTTCTCCTACTTAAAATCGTAAGTACCGATTCAATTCTTGATTTATTTTAAAATCCAACCAAATGAGTCGAGCACACTTATATGAGGCTCTTTTTACTCAACTTGGGCCAAGTTCCTATGGGGCCATGATTGTGATGACAACAATGGGCTTAATGCATATTCCAAATGGGTCTGATGATTCAAGCCGACCCACAATGCATGCATGCCTTGCATGAATGAGTTTCTGAGCTCACTTCATAGCAACAGGGCCGACCCTAAATTCTATAGGATTCTTGGCGAAGTTTCAAGAGGAGCCTTCATACATGTTTATCAAACAAAAATGTTGAGTGATATAATAAATAGTAAAAATGCACAAGTTATTATTTGCAAGTATCAATACAAAAATTTACTTATATGGATTAAGATAGGAAGAAATCATTACAAGAATTCAAAATGGCAAAATCCAATTTACAATGAGGAAAAAATGTAAAGTTACAATACCAAATAAAAATTAAACCAATTACGATAAATTACCACTTAAATATTACTCTTCTTGCATTTTTCGCTACAAAATTACTAATTAAGCTTGTATAATCTAATTTACCAACTATATCATTTTCAATGGATAACATAACTAATCCATTCAATCTTTCTTGAGACATGGTTGCCCGAAGGTAAGATTTAATTAGCTTCAACTTCGAAAAGTTGCTTTCTCCTGAGGCAATAGTAACTGCTATGGTCAACAAAATTCTATAAGCAATCCATGCATTTGGGAAACAACCATTCATTACCTTTAAATAATTTATCACTTCAATTGGTTTTTTGGTTTCTTCTGGTAAAATTTCTTTCAAGACATTCGACTCTGAAAATAGATCTCTCCCATCAACATCCAAAAACTTGCCATGTTTCAAAAAATTTTCAAGATTGGCGCAATAAGTGTTCAAACATTCATCATCGGTAGAACTTAGCTTCTTCAAATCAAACAAAAACTTAAAAGTTTCCTCATATATTTGAAATTGTTCAAACCTACAGAAATATTATAATAAGAAAGAAAAAAATAAAGCAGGTTGCAGATGACCTACTTGATTTGAAAATAGTTTTTTTTTTTTTTCAATTGGACTAAATTTTTTTATTTGCTTTTAATGTTGGCCTATAACATGTTTGTGTTTGGGCCTTTTTTTTAGTGGTCCTTTGAGAGTGGTAGAGAAATATTATAATAAGAAAGAAAAAAGTGTAGTAGGCTGCAAATCACCAATTTGATTTGAAAATAGTGTTTTTTTTTTTTTTTTTTTCTTTTTCGATTGGGCTAACTTTTTTTTTATTTATATGTTTTTAATGTTAGCATATAACATGTTTGTGCCTTTTTGTTTTGGAAGGCCGCTAACAATAATTGGGCCCTTTTTTAAACTTAATGGTATAAAGAATTTTGAAAATTCGAAACCCTGTTTTGGGCCAAAATTTAAGAGTCCTAGACGCAGGCCTCACTGACCTTAGCCCATGGCCGGCCCTGCATAGCAAGCATGTCACCTTAAAATCTTCCGAGAAGTATTTTATCTTTTGAAAAAGATTGGCACCAATACTTGTACCAAAGTCACTAACAAAGAGATACATTGGCCCCGTTTGGTATAGTTGTCAAAACAGATTATAAATTATAAATTAATAAATTATAGATTATGACTTTAATTAGAAGTTGTTAATTTGTTTGGTTTAGCTGTTAGATTATAGATTTAAGTTGCTGAATAGTGTTTGTTAAATAAACTGTGAAGTAGTTTTTTCAATTAATTTTTATTTTTTGTTATTCACTACTTGTTTACATTTCTCATAAATAATAATAATAATAATTTATAGTCCATTTGGGTCTTTTTCTATTTTTAAAAAAATAAAAAAAACTAAGAGTATAACTATAAATTAACATGTTTACAGTAGAAGTTGATAATCAGAAGTAAAGGGTGAACAGCTTCTCTAAATCAGTTATTTTGAGTTAAAATAAGTTATTAGAATCAGAAGCTGTTTAAAATAAGTTTAACCAAACAGTCCAAAATAATTTTTTTAAAATTAAAGTTAAAAATTGATTCAAAAAAGCTCAAACAAACACCCCATTATGGTGGAGAACATGACATTCTTTACTCTGAGAAAGATTAACAATTTCTTCTAAAAGTACGGGTATCATTCATCATGCTCAAAATCATAACAATCCAAAAAACAAAAGAGAAATTTAGTCAAAACTCTTTCATTGGATCCTTATTTGGTGAAAAAAACAATTCAATTTATTTTACTTTATAAACTCTCTGAGAAGGAGGTATATAATTGAATAAAGACAAAATAAAATATCTTTTTTCTTCTTAGACAATATTGCTTGAGTAATATGTTACTGTGAACCAGAATAACATGTTACTGTGAGATAGAGTAACATGTTACTGTTTACATCAATTTTAACAATAATAATAATTTTTTTTTTAATTTTAGAATTTCATAGTTAACATGGAACTTGTTTGATAGATCTTGATGAGAGGATTTTAAAAATACTAATTTTATTAAAAACCGACATTTAGATAAAAAGTTATATTATTTTAAAGTTTAATATTTTAGTAATAGTGGTGTTGGACTTTTCAATAAAAACTTTTTGTACTTGTCCTTAATGCATTAAAGTTTTGTTATGAGAGGGTTTTGACCAAATCTCCTGAAAAAAAAGGGGGCATATTACCAAGAAGTCTTCTTTGAAAAAGGTATGACCTATTTAGCCCCATAATCTTTTGTTTACACTAAAAACCTTTTGTTTACACTCAAAAGTCTTATAACGTTTTTCTTCTTCTCAAGCCTTTGCTCTTCTTTGCCTTTTTCTCTTTCCGATTTTCGACAATCGTCAACGGGCAATCACATCTTACTTTTTCTCTTTCTCTTTCTGATATATAGTCACCGACGACCGATGACTACTATCGATTAAGACTCACCGGCAACCATCGACTGCCAACTCCTTACTTCATCCTTATCGACGGTGAAAAAGATATGTTTCTGACAAAAAAGATGAGTAGATTACATCAGATCTGAGTAGATTTACATCAGATCCAGCTAGATCTAAACAAAAAATAGTTGCCGGAGTACAATCCTTTCTCTATATTTGCCTCTCTCCTTCGATCTCTTAATTTTTCTATATTTTCTCTACTATACACTTCTCTTTTCCTGTTTTAATGGAGAAATTTTTCAAATTCTGAACAAATTGTTTTCGAGTTTTAATTATAGGCAATGAAAACTGTAAAATTTTGCAGTTTCATAACATTATTTAGAACTGTAAATTTTGTAGTTTTATAACATGTTTTTTAGTTTGATTGATAAGGATAAATGCTTAATAGATTTTTGCTTTGAAATTGTAACATTTTACAGTTTTAAAGCTTGCTTTTTAGTTTGATCAATATTGGAGATTATTTGCTTAAACCCTACAAAAATTGAAAAATCACATGTTTTTTTTCCCATTGTTGCTGTTTTTTTATTGTTACATTTTTTTTTCTTTTAGTTTATCAATATTTAGCACATTTTGCTATGTTTTTTCGCTCTAATTTCTTCATTTATTCTTTTTTTTTTCGGACAATATTTTAGACATTCCGGTGAGTCTCTAACGATATTCTTAACATCCAGCGAATGTTTTGGACATTTCGGCGAATTCCATTGACGTTCAGAACACTCCGATGAACTTCTGGCGATACTCTGGTGACTTCCCGGTGATGTTGAACATTCCGACGAGTCTCCAGTGACTATTTGACGGAAGTCTGACAGTAGTGGGATGTAACAGCGTTTGTAAATTTTTTTAAAAAAAAAGGATTTTTTTGGTACAATTAAAAATATATAGGATTAATTGGTGTAAGTGTTTTATTTTGAGATTAAATAAATTTTAAACTTTATATAGGAAACTTATTGATAAGTTTCTCAAAAAAAATTATATATTATTGTGTGCTCAGCAAGTGTCGGCCTAATGCTTTCAAAAGTTACATAATCATATGGGTCTTCTGCATTTAGGAACAGAGCCCACCTCATCATGTGATTCATTTGTGTTTCGTTTTGGTATTACTTAAAAAGAAAGGAATAACTACTCATAAATACCAAGGTCTCTTACATTCATATTTATATTATCTATATTATTATATAAAGCTAACAAAATTCTTGATACCAACGTGGTCACATATTTTATATTCTCATATTACCCATCTTCTATGACTATCCATTCTTCTATAACTGTTTTCAAATATACTGAATTTGTAATTATAAATGTATGAATAATTACTGTAGATTTCAAACACACCCCATGTAGATGTGTACACTTTTTAATATATATACATGGAAGGTCCTTAGTTTTTGGGATCCAAAGCAAAGCTCAATATGAGGACCTTTATTTATTCAATTTTTTCATATATATAATTATCAAAATTGCATTAAAAAATTTAATTATAGCAAAATCTAATTTACAATAAGTAAAAAGCACCAAAACAATCTAAAAATTGAACAAATTGTACGAAAATATCACTTAAACATTACTGTCCTCATATTTTTAGATGTAAAAGTACTAATTAAACTTTCATGATCTAATTTATTTACCAATTCTTTGTAATAGTTAACATATTTTTATTGTGACACAGTTGACTAATATAAGATTTGATCAATCTGAAATATTAAAAACTGTTGCCCCAAAGACGACTATAACTGGCATAGTAAACAATATTTTATAAAACAATCAAAATATTTTGGAAACAATCATTTATTAGTTTATGAGTCATTTGGTGTGAAATTACTATATTACTTTTACGTATTGTAAAATAATATTGTCGAGTATTGGTTTACATAATCAAAGGGATATGGAAGGTAAAATAGTCTTTTTAACACTTTGTTGATATTCATTCCCAATTTTTTTTTTTTTAATGTTTTTTTTTAAAAATATTTTTATATGGAGAAGTTGTTTTTGTCACCAAACCAAACAATTTTTTAAATTTTGAATTTCTTTACTAAAAAATTACATTTGGTAGGCCCATTAGAAAGGGAATTACACAGTAACTGTAAAAAAAGAAAAAAAAAAGAAAAGAAAAGAGATTACGTTTATGTATATATATATTTGCATTAAAAAGATATTATCTAAGATTAACTACGTTTTCAGTCCCTAAAATGTTAATTTTATTTTTACCTTTAATGTTAAAAAATTTCAATTTAATTCTCAATCTATGAAAAAATACTTCAATTTAATCCTTGAATCTAATTTCGTGCTAAATATGAAAACTCACTTTAAAAATTACATTTTTACTCTCCATGAACATGTGATTTGTGCCATTAATGTGAAAAATCAATTAGAAAAAAAAAACACTTTAAATCTCTAAAATACGTGATTTGTGTAATTTTGATTTTTGAAAGTATACATTTACTTATAACTTTAACAGTGTTTATTAACAGAGTTAGGTTATAATTCAAATTAAAATATTTTTATAAATTAAGAACTAAATTGATATAACATAAAATTCATATTTTAAAGATTACAAATATTATAAACTTACAAGTGGAAATTTTGAAAAGGGGAGGGAGTGGGGGGAGATGATTGAGAGAGACATGGGATGGGAGACATGATTGTTGGCAATGGAAGCAAAATCATGAAGCATATGCATTGTAATACAATCATGCCGCATGAGAGTGTGTCTGTTCTGTGTTTCTCAGTGTTTAATTAATCTTTCATTAATTAATTTTTTTTATTTTAAATCTAAAGTATATAGGCTACCAAACCACAGTATATTAATAAATTAAGATTTTAGTAATTAATTAACTAATTACCAAAAGTAAAACCACATTTGTTTTACCTTTCTCAGCTGTTGTTTCTGAAAGGTTTGTTTAAGAAGTGACTTTTTTTTAGTGACTTTTTTGTTTTTTGGCTAAAAAAAAGTGAAAAAAGTTAAAGTGTTTGGAAAGGATTTTTTGATTTTTTACAAAAACATATGTAAAAAGTAATGAGAATGAGAAGAAATATTTGACCTTTTTTAAAATTTTGACCATTTTATAGTGACTTTTTAACTAAATTAACCTATTGCGAAATGTAGATAAACAGTTATTGAATTTTGTTAATAAATTTAGGAAATTTTTTAAGGTCCCTGATATTAAAATTTTAAAGGATAAAGGACATGCAATATTTTCATAGTGGTTAGGGTCTCTTAACATTTTTTCAGAGAAATTTTAATCAAGAGAAATTTCAAAACATAGAGAAGTTTTAGACAAATTTCTCTGTGTTTTGAAATTTTTCTAGTTTGCTCAATTTCTCTAATTTTCTCTATATTTTTAAATTTTCTATGTTTTGAAATTTCTCTAACTTGAATTTTCTTTGGTTTGCTTGCAAATTTCTCTATGCTCACAAATTTCTTTGTGTTTTGACCAAATTTCTTTTTTCTTCTGATTTGCTTGCAATTTTCTCTGTGTTTGACCAAATCAGAGAAAATCATGTTTTGACGAATGGAGCATACAGATAAGAAAGAAACCAGATAATGCCATTGATATACACATATTCATCTATATCTATATATGGCTTCTTTGGTCCACCACATGCGTCTTCGTCTTCATCTTCGTCTTCGTCTTCTTCAACATCAACATCTTCTCTCTTTTCATCTTTGTTCTCGCGTTGCTTGTTTAGCCACTGGAGCTTTCTTCTCTCACCGGCACCTTCACCGCCCGCCTCAAGAATGTTCATAGAGAAATTTCAGAGAGATCTCAAACAAATTTCTCTGTGAAGAGAAATTTTCAAAAAAAATCCAGAGAATTTTTTTTCCATTCTTAACTTGAAACAAAGAGGCAAAAGGACAACCAATCAATGATTGAAAAAGGCAATTTTTATGCCGAATTTTCAAATTCCTGCAATTCCATTCAGTATCAATTCAAACAGTACTCCGATGAGATGTCATTAACTATTCTTGTATTTTATATATGTATATGTATGTGTGTGGATGATGTAATTTATTTTCAATACTGTACTGTTTGAAAAAGACATACGAGGCTGGTTGAGGGTTTGTTTGTGGGTGCTGGAACATAAGAAGCAACATGTAAAGGAATCAATGGCATCTCGGTTTTCTTTCCTGTACCCCTTTCGAAGATGGTAGACTACTCCGATGATGCAAATTCAACTCTAATTCGTGCCGAGGGGAGAGGATGAGAGAAAATACGTGAGAAGAGAAAAGAAAAAGGAGGGCGAAAGAGCGAAAAAGATCGGCGAGTATGGGTGTGTGTGTGGTTGTGGTTGAGTTGAGTTGAGCGGATGAGGGACCTTAAACATCAAAACAAAATATTATGGACCTCTTCCATTATCAAAAGTTAGAGAGGGATATTAGACTAAATATTCCATAAATTTAAAATAATTATATATATATATATATATATATATTATAGAAGTATACATGATATAAAAATATACAATCATTTTGTTAAGTTATGCCCTTAATAATATTTTATATTATTTTATGAATAGTTTGAATCATCAAAATAAGGCTTAAAAGTGGACTCAATGGGTTGGATTAGACTGTCTAGTCTGATTTGGGACCGGAGACCATCTAGATTTATTTATTTATTTATTATTATTTTTATTTTGGTTTCACAGGATGCAGAGACTCTATTTGGTTTTTGGTTTTTTAAAATAATTTTTTAATATTTGTGTTTTGTTATTTTTAATATTTTTTCTCCATATTTTAGTTATTTTTTTAGATTCACTTAAACTAAATATAATTAAAAAGTTAAATATTTGTGATTTTTTTTTTAAAAAAAATTCAATAAATACAACAACAACAGTAATAATAATAATAATAATAATACTAATAATAATAATAATAATAATAATATACTAAATTTTTTAATTTTTTTTTGTATTTGGTAAATTTTAAAAAATTTATAAATTTTGTACTTTTTAAAGGTATCTAAAAAGTATATAAAAAAAAAAAATTGATTAAAATATTAAAAATTTTCACTAAAAACTAAAAAGTACAGATTAAAAATTCAATATCTGTTTATGAAAATTTTGAAACCAAAAAATAAGTGTTTTTCTAGCAAAAGAGAGATAAGTTGTATGTGTGGATGGATATTAAGCTCTAGTAGTTGGTTTTAGGAATATATAATATATATATATATATATATATATATATATATATATATACTAGTATAAAAAGTTCATTATAGTATGTTTAAATTTTGTATTTTGATAATTTTTAAAAAATTAGAACATGGTTCTATAAAATTGAATAGAATAAATCATTAGATATATGATCATTTTGGATGAATTTATGAGTTTTTAACATTTCTTCCGAATTTATAAAAAAATAATAATTATGATATGTAACTTTTCTCAACAGATAAATATAAAACAAATACTAAGCTAATTCTCTCATCTAAAAAAAACTAATATGATAATTCACTGAAGTAATAAAGAACTAGAAGAAAATACACATATATACAAATGATTAATTTTATTAATACATAAATCATACTTGCATAACAAATGACCAATTTTATTAATAAGTAAATTAATAATTTTTAATGATATGAAAAATATTTTTAAGTTAACCATTTTGTTAATAAATAAATCATTAAGTCTAAGGGTAATTTGCAAACAAATTGGGACGAACTAAATGAGGATGTCTTAGGACGGGCCGTGTGTTGGGCCGAGCTGAGAGTAGCTTGGTTACAGATTTTGGGCCTAGCTATCCGTGTGTAGCTTGCAGCACAAATTGGATTGGTGCTATAGCCGAGCTAGGGGTAGCCTGGCTGGATAAACGCATAAACTGTTGAGGTTGCACAACTCGGTCAAGGGAGTAGAAGCACAAGATAGCTCGGTTTAAGTACAGTCAGCCGAGCAGAGTCTCACTTAGCTTGCAGTGAGAAAGGTGTTTCAAGGATAAGCATTGTCCTATGTGTGTGATTCTTAGAAGGACTCTGCTAAGGAGAGTTAGAGTCCTACTAGGATTGTGCCAGGCGAAATGTATAAAAGCTCATAGCAGAACCTATGGACAGATATTGCAATTCTTACTCTCAATTACACAGAGCTTTTGTGTCTATTGTCTAATTGCTGACTTAGGCATCGGAGAGGTTTCTGGTACACCCCCACCGGCTAGCTCACGTTTGTTTTTCAGGTAGTAAAGCAATGACGTTTGAAGGAGTGCAAACTTGGTCAATAGGATTATACAAAAAGATTATTCTGTGCTCGTACAATTGGAGCTGTCTGTGAGAAGCTTTACAGAGAACAAACATTTTGATCTAGTTTTTCTTCGATTAATTCCAATGGCGCATAATGAAGACTTGCCACATTTTGCTATCGATGGGCAAACCCCAGAAGGGGGCGGGAGGCACAAAGGTTTGTCTTTTGTCCAGTCCATAGCAGTATTAGATCCCTAACGAAGGAACCCACTGAGAGACACGCGAGAAAGACAAGGATCAAGTCTACGCCGCTCTCAAAGCCCTGATAGATAGAGGTGGAGGATGGATCCTCAGGTTTTGGAAGATCGCGTAAGGGAGCAAGACAAAGTGATAAGGAGAATGGCAATTGACATGGAGACGATGAAGCGCCAGATGAAAAGAAAATGGGTGCTAGAAGAAGAGATGGACAAATAAAGAACGCACTCTCGCCACTCAAGAGATCATGACAGGAAAGTCACACCATCTTAGACTGAAAGTGGGAGCCTTAGGACAGGCGACACGCAGTCAAGGACATCTAGGACTCGTCACTCCAGGTTTAAGAGAATGAGGACTGAAAAGTCTTGTACGGAGGGAAGCAGTTATCGGCCCTCCCATACGCACCAGACGACATCAAGGCACACGGAGTTGCCTAGGTCTTCGGACTTACGGATAGTGCTAGAAGAGAGGACACGAAGGAGGGAAGACGCCCAGGCACGTGACCCCCAAAGGGTCTCTACTCTGCAGCGGTTGGCTCCTCGGATACATGGAAGTGTTGAGGTTGGAATGCCAATATTGCGTCTTGCCTACGAATCAGTAGACAAAGCGTTAGCAAGGTTATAAAGCTCACTGTTTGTTCCGGCAATAGAAAACGCACCGTTACCCTTAGGCTTCCATCAGCCTAAATTCACTACTTATGAGGGGAAGTCGGATTCTTACATGCACTTAAGCCATTTTCGCTAAGTTATGGCGGTATACCGACGGAACGAGGCTCTAATGTGTATCTTGTTTCCCTTAAGCTAAGGTGATCTAGGCTTGACATGGTTTGAGAGGTTGCCAGAAGGCAACATAGCTTCATGGGCGCAACTTGCAGAGGCGTTTATTACCAGGTTTAAAACAAACACCAAGACGCCGGTAGAGATAGACCAGCTGCTCTCCATCGACATGGGCGAGAAAGAAATACTAAAGTCTTACAACAATCGGTATTGGGAGACTTTTAATCAAATTAGAGATTGCCTCACAAACCTAACTATTGCACAGTACAAATGAGGTCTACCAGCGGGCAATAAATTGAGGGATTCAATGACAATGAAGCCATCCCTCACAATGGAGGCCTTAATGGAGAGAGTACATCAGCACATCAGGGTAGATGAAGATGGCACTCGCGCCAAGGCAAACTTTGGCACAACAGCAATGTCAGACAAAAAACCCCGTGACAAAAGTTAACATGGTCAGCCGAGAAGAACGACCGAACAAAAATGATCGGGATAGATGACCAAACGGCGAGGACTCCCAAAGGTTGAGAGTCTACACCGCCATCACCACGGTGTTCAATAAGCCAATCTACCACATTCTTAACGAGATACGCGACGAACCCTTCGTTCGGCGGCCAGCCAAGTTGGGAGAAGCACAGAGGGGCTACGATAATAGATACTGTTGCACATTCCATGATAAAAAGGGGCACTAAACTGAAAACTGTATGCCATTAAGGCAACATCTAGAGGAGTTAGTGGTTGCAGGCCACCTGGACCAATATATTGAAGGGGGAGTGCAGCCAGCCCCCCAGGACTGCAACGGGCCAGATGGGACGCCAGTCGGCGGTCCGCCTCAAGGCATAATCAATGTGATACATGGGATCATTGAGCCTGAACGAGTATGTGAACTGAGAGAGATGATCAAGAAGGCTGAGTACATAAAAGAGGTATTGAGTGCACAGCCTACCATGAAAAAGGGAAAAATGGAGGCGACAAACGTTATTACCTTCTCTGACAAGGACTTAGCGAGGTTACAAAGCCCTCACAACGACGCACTAGTGGTTACTCTGCGCATCAAGAATTTCGACATCAAACGGATCCTGATTGACCACGGGAGCTCATGCGAGATAATGTACTATGAGACCTTCAAGTAACTCAAGTTGGAGGACAAAGATTTAGCACCTGCAACATCTTTCTTAGCCGGCTTCAACTCAATGCCAGAATGGCTGGTTGGCAAGATAATTCTACCAGTTAAAGCTGAAACAATAACAAAACAAGTGGAATTCTGGGTATTGAAAGTCCCTTTCACCTACAACATAATATTGGGAAGAGCATGGTTGCACGCGATGAGAGTGGTAGCATCAACCTACCATTAGGTGATATAATTCCCTAACGAAGCTGGCATGATTGAAGAGGTCTTAGGAGACCGAATCATGTCCAAACAGTGCTTCGTAACAGTAAATGGCAGCTGAGCTGCAAAAGGGCTTGTACAAATGGTAGAGGAGTCAGAAAACAACGAATTGTTCGCAGATATCGGCAAGGTAGCCAAACAAAAGGCAGTAGAAGATCTGGTAGAGGTCAGAATAGACGAAAAGGTCCCAGAAAAGTTCTTTCTACACGACTTATCTTTGTCCAGCACCAAGAGAATAGAGATCATGGAATTCTTGATCTCTAACATCGAGGTGTTTGCCTGGACGCCGTACGACATGCTTGGCATTTACCCTAACTTCATCTGCCATCAACTTAATGTTCACTCAACCGCAAAACCAATTATACAACAAACGTGCTGATCGACACTTCACCACACCGAGATAGTGGTTAAGGAAGTGGAAAACCTACTGGAAACGAGGGCAATCAGAGAGGTACACTATCCTAAGTGGATTTCCAACACCGTGGTGGTGCTAAAGAAAAATGGCAAGTGGCACATATGTGTGGACTACAAAACGGTCAACAAAGCACGCCCAAAAGACAGTTTTCCTTTACCTCGGATAAACCAACTGGTGGACCTGACTGCATGTCATAACCGACTTAGCTTTCTTGATGCATATCGTGGATACCATGAGATCGCTATGTACGAACTGGACCAGGAGGTTACATCCTTCACAACACCAAAGGGATTATATTGTTATAAGGTCATGCCCTTTGGCTTAAAAAATGCAGGGGCAACATTTTAGCGAATGATCACTAAAATGTTCGAGCCATTGTTGGGTAGAACAATAGAAGCGTATATAGACGACATGGTGGTCAAGAGCAAGAATGAAGGAGACCATCTCAATGATCTAGCTGAGATGTTTCACATTTTGAAGGCCTATAATCTACGGCTGAACGCATCCAAATGCGCATTTGGCTTAGGGGCAGGTAAATTTCTTGGCTTTCTAGTAACCAACCGAGGTATAGAAGCCGATCCTTCTTAGATTAAAGCCATCCAAGATCTCGAGAGGCCTAACACAGTCAACAAAGTACAGCACCTTACGGGCCTAGCTGTCGCGCTAAATCGATTCATAAGGCGGTCGTCAGATAGATGTCGACCGTTCTTCCAAGCATTGAAGGCCAAGTTTGAGTGGGATGACGAGTGCGACAGCCCTCTGGAAAGCTTGAAAGAATACATGACCTCTCTGCCATTATTGGTAACCCCAGTACTAGAAGAGGAGCTTTTTCTGTACTTAGTAGTTTCCCAACATGCATTTAGTGCAGTATTGGTATGAGTTGAGGGAATACAACACCTGCCTATCTTTTATGTTAGCAAGGCATTGCTGGGTGCCGAAACGAGGTACCTGCCGTTGGAGAAGTTGGCCTTAGCATTGATGATGGCTTCAAGAAAACTGTCGCATTACTTCTATGCTCACACCGTGATCGTCTTAACAGCCTTCCCCTTAAAAGTATTGTTTGAAAGAGCGGACTTTTCTGGGTGAATTTTAAAATGGGCAGTGGAGTTAGGATAGTTCAACATTAAGTTTCAACCAAGAATCGCAATAAAGGCCCAAGCTTTGGCAAACTTCGTGGCAGAGTTTGCTCCAGACAGTCACAATGTTTGCTCAATCAACTTGACTGAGGCAACCAAGCAAAGGGGGGAATGTGCCGTAGGGATAGTGCAGTCCCCGCAACAGGTTGTCCAATTACGTAGCAAACCATTCAGCCTTGTGTAGTTTGCTTTTCGTGCTCCTTTCGGATATGACTAGCCTTATAGTTCGGACTCCCATGGTTCTGAATCTGATTTCATAGGTGCAATGTGAAATAGTGAAAACACAAAAAGAGTCCAAGTCTGGCAGTTCTTTTGGAAAATCGATTTTGAATCAAATGCCAAAAAACAGACTGCTTTGCCAGATTTTAGAGTCATCACCTAAATATTTTTGCGAAATTTAGGAAACCCGAGACTCGTGCCAAAGGCCACTGTAGATACCCCATTTTGACTGACCCTAAGACTTGGGCACTTTTTTTTTTTATTATCATATGATGACAAAACAAGAAAATGTTTCTCCTAGAATCCTCAATAAGAAAACTTAGAATTTAAGCCCTATTTCCAACCCTAAACAGCCACAAATTACCTTTCTAAGGGCATATTTTGACCTCACGGTTGCGTCTAGAATGGTTCGTTTAGCTAGGATCAACCTTCGCTGCACTTTCGGGGGCCTCACTGAAAAATTGTCCCAAAATTTGGGTTACAACATAATTATTTGAAACTTCTGGGCCAACTTGTAAACTTAGGGAATATTCTATTATGTAAGGGAATATTCTGTTAAGTCAGGGAATATTTCGTCCATATGTAGAATATTCCGTCAATGCTAACTGGGACGCTGACGTGGCATGACTGGATTGGTACTTGCTGATGACGTGGCGCTGACTTGTCTTTACCTAAAGAAATAAATTTAAGGAATGCTGGTGAAGGTGTTTGAACCCCCAACCTAAGACTCCACATCCAACACCTTAACCACTCTGCCAAAGCTTTGCCTTGTGTTATATTTTTTCTCAAATAATATTTGACCATTTCAAACCAGCAGGCAAAGAATGTGTATTTTTTGCATTTTTTTTTCTTGTGTGTGGGACACTCCCCTACCCCATTGGCCGACCCATATATCACCAAATACATACCTAATCATCCTCCATTGTCAAAAAGAGGTTTTGTTTGCATTCATAAAGGAGTATCCCATGCAACCACCTTTAAAATTTGCCCTCCTATCACATTCTTGTCTCCCACCTTCTTTTTGACCTTCACTCTCCCTCATTGCCTATATAGAATGATCATATTGTAAGAAAGAGAGAGGACCACGAAATGAAAAAGAAAAGAGTAAGAAAAGGGTGAAAAAAAGAGAGAAAAATAGAGTTTTTGAGCAAAAAAATACTCCAATTTTCCATAAACACCCCATACCTTCCATACAAACTAAATTTCCATCTTTCCTACACCCAAAACTCCTCAAAAAATTCTGAAATAGCTAAATTTCAGTAGTGATTGATCAAAGAAAAAAGTGAGTGTTGTCGAAAGTGAGAAAAAAATAAGAGAGTTAGCCATTTTTCCACCGTACATATCCAGAGTTCCATTCTAGTTTCAAATTGAGGATTGAGAACACACTTCCTAAACTTGAGGGTGATTAAGAGGAAGTTTGGAAATCAAGAAGTTCAATCTTTTTTTGGAAGTTGAATTTCTAGTTTTTCATTTTCTTATATTTTCTATCTCATATTTATTTTCTTACTTCTTCTTTCATAGTGTTTTGTTATAATCCAAGTGGTTTGTTTATTTCATATTTATTTTCTTACTTTATATTTCATAGTGTGTTGTTGTAATCTAAGTGGTTTGTTTAGCTCATGATTATTTATTTTTGTTCGCTTACTTTAATTTCATAATAGTTTTGTTATAATCTTGTATGTTCTACCTCATATTTGCTTTCTTATTTTAGGTTCATGTTAGTTTTGTTATAAGTTTGCACTTTTTATTTATTTTTATTTTTTATTTTTTTTATATATATTTGTTTTCTTAATTTTAATCTAACAAGTAGTGGTTAGTTGAGCCACTTGCATATTTCTTGTTTGTTCATTTTCTTGGTTTCGCAATAAGATAGGTTTTGCTAGGCCTAGTTGGCCGGTTGGCCTATTTGGCAAGCCGGTTAGCTTCTTTTGGACAAGAAGGCATTGTCTTCTGATGTTAACAAACTTTCGGTAGTTTTCAAGGCACATGAAACTTTTTTTTTTCTTTTGTTTATTTTATTTTGAGTGTATTGTTAGGTTTTTATTTTGTTGTAATATTCTCCTCACCCTCTCTCTAATTTGGTTTGTAATAATTTATTCAAAGTGTTGTAATAATTTCCCGCCCCACTTCTTTCTATCCCGTTCTTTTACTTGTTTTCCTTATTTGTGAATATGCATCATGTTTATTTTATTTTATTTTATTTTTTCTCGTTATATCCATGCTTTGCATCTATATTTCATGCATCTTGATTCGGCTAAGTTTGCATTTGTGGATTTAATCAATTCCTACGTGATTATGTGTGTTACCTCATGTTCTTGAAATGATTCACATATCATATCTTAGAAGCCAAATCTTTAGTTGCATCTCATAAGTGAATTGTATTAGGATTTTGTATATAAGATCATGCATGTTTTACTAACTTTGTTTTGTAGCTTGTTCGCAGGACGTCAAACATGTAAGTTTTTATGCTTTAGCATCCTGTTTATAAGTGTTTTTCTTACTATGTTTACCATTCTACCGTGGGGCTATTTGCTTATGTGATATAACTCTATGAATGTCAGTGGATGGAGTTTGTGTCGCTTAATTTGGAATGATGTTGATTTTCAAGTTTGTAAACTCAATTTATTTGGGTTGTACATCTTCAAAACTCTTTCAAAACTACATGAAATCATGTTTTTCAAAAGTGGGTGACATAGTCTATACTTGTATGCTTCACATAATAATTTTTTTAAGATTTATTAAATAATCGGAATATGAACATATAAAGTAAACAAAATTCATATCATGGTTTAGTAAAGGTCGATTTTTTGATTGGGTGAGCGGGGGTGCTCAATTAATGACCTTCCCCTCTCATACCTAAGGTTCCGAACGGAGACAACTTTGGTTATGACGAACAGTGGCCTTGGTATGAGTTTGGACTCCCGAGATGTCTTTGATCTAGTCTCACAAGTGCAATACGAAACATAGATGAGAGTGCACATTTGGCAAAGTTTAGAAAATCCATTTTATTGCAAAAAAACACTTTGCCAGAAATGAACTGCGTCATCAGATCTCAGAGTCGCCACATAATATTTTGGAAAATTTGAAAACCCATGACTTGTGCCAAGGCCACTGTTTGTCATAATCAAAATTGTCTTGGTTCGGAACCTTAGGTATGAGATGGGAAGGTCATTAATTGAGCACCCTCGCTCACCCGATCAAAAGATCGGCCTTTATTATACCATGATATAAATTTTATTTACTTTATATGTTCATATTCGATTATTTAATATATCTTAAAAAAATTACTATGTGAAGCATACAAGTATAGACTATGTCACCCACTTGGGAACAACATGATTTCATGTAGTTTTGAAAAAGTTTTGAAGATATACAACCCAAATAAATTGAGTTTATAAATATGAAAATCAACATCATTCCAAATTAAGCGACACAACCTCCATCCACTGGTAGTCATAGAGTTATATTACATAAGCAAATAGCCTCATGGTAGAATGCTAAACATAATAAGAAAAACACATACAAACGGGATGCTAAAGCATAAAAACTTACATGTTTGACATCTCGCGAACAAGCTACAAAACAAAGTTAGTAAAACATGTATGATCTTATATACAAAATCCTAATGCAATTCACTCATGAGATGCAACTAAAGATGCGGCTTCTAAGATATAACATGTGAATCATCTCAAGAACATGAGGTAGCGCACATAATCACATAGGAATTGGTTAAATCCACAAATGCAAACTTAGCCGAATCAAGATGCATGAAACATAGATGCAAAGCATGGATATAACGACAAAAAATAAAATAAAATAAACATGATGCATATTCACAAAAAAGGAAAGCAAGTAAAAGAACGAGATAAAAAGAAGTGGGGTGGGAAATTATTATAATACTTTGAATAAATTATTACAAATTAAATTAGAGGGGGGTGAGGAGAATAGTACAAGAAAATAAAAACTTTACAATACACTCAAAATAAAATAAACAAAAGGAAAAAAAAAAAGTTTACTGTGCTTTGGAAACCACCGGAAGTTTGTTAATATTGGAAGACAATGCCGTCTTGTCCAAAAGAAGCTAACTGGCCGGCCAACTAGGCCTAGTAAAACCTGTCTTATTGCGAAACCAGGAAAAGGAACGAACAAGAAATATGTTGGTGGCTCAACTAACCACTACCGGTTAGATTAAAAATAAGAAAACAAATATAAAATAAAAAAAGTGTAAACTTACAACAAAACTAACATGAACCTTAGACAAGAAAGCAAATATGAGGTAGAACATGCAAGATTACAACAAAACTAATATGAAGTTAAAGCAAACGAATAAAAATAAATAATTATGAGCTAAACAAACCACTTAGATTATAACAACACACTATGAAATATAAAGTAAGAAAATAAATATGAGGTAAACAAACTACTTGGATTATAACAAAACACTATGAAATAAGAAGTCAGAAAAAAAATACGAGATAGAAAATATAAGAAAATGAAATACTAGAAATTCACCTTCCAAAGAAAGATTGAACTTCTTGATTTCCAAACTTCTTTTTAATCACCCTCAAGTTTAGGAAGTGTGTTCTCAATCCTCAATTTGAAACTAGAATGGAACTCTGGGTATGTATGAGGGAAAAGTGGCTAACTCTCTTATTTTTTTTTCTCACATTCAACAACACTGACTCTTTCCTTTGATCAATCACTACTAAAATTTAGTTATGTCAGAATGTTTGGAGGAGTTTTGGGTATAGGAAAGATGGAATTTCCGTTTGTATGGAAGGTATGGGGTATATATGGAAGATATGAGTGTTTTTGGCTCAAAAACTCAATTTCTCTCTTTTTTTCACCATTTTCTCACTCTTTTTCTTTTCAATTTTGTGGTTCACCCTCTTTCTTACAATATGATCATTCTATATAGGCAATGAGGGAGAGTAAAGGTCAAAAAGAAGGTGGGAGACAAAGTGGGAGACAAGAATGTGATAGGAGGGCAAATTTTCAAGATGGTTGCTTGGGATACTCTTTTATGGATGCAAATAAAACCTCTTTTTGACCCTTGTTGTAATCTAAGTGGTTCGTTTAGCTGGGAACAACTTGATTTCGTGTTAGAATTTGAAGTTTACCTGGATAAAACTTTTCCCCTTTCCGTATGAGATACTGTTAAGTACATCTGTTAGTTACACCACATTTTTTCCTTTCACGTAAAACGTGTTAGGATTTGATATTTACCTGGTTAAAACCATCTCCCTTTCTGTATGAGATACGGTTAGGTACGTCTGTTGGTTATACCACCTTTGTTCTTTTCATGTGAAACGTGTTAGGATTTGATGTTTACCCAATTAAAACCTTTCCCCTCTCCGTATGAGATACGATTAGGTACGCTGTTGGTTTCACCACCTTTGTTCCTTTCATGCGAAACGTGTTAGGATTTGATGTTTACCTTCCTCCTTTCCGTATGAAATATGGCTAGGAACATCTGTTGGTTACACCACTATACCTCCTCCCACGGGAAACGCGTTTAGATTTCGAGTTCATTATTTTCTCTTCTCTCATAAGACACGTTTGGATTTTGAGTTCACCTATCATTTGTGTTGTGGTACATTTGTATGTGATCTTGTGGCACATTTAATACGATGCACCCCTTGTTATGTTTCATATCATTTGCACGAAGCTTGCTTCTGATGTTGCCATCTTCATATCTTTATCAACACTCCATGACATTGCATTGCATAGCATTGTAAAATCATGAATTTTTAAACAATTGGCTTCGCAAAGCGTGTAAGTCCAACTTTTAAACTGCATTTTGAGCATGTCATTTGCATTCTGCTCCTGAACTACGCTAGTTTGATTCCTTGTAAAGGGATACATAGGCAACCTTCAGGTTCAACTAATTGCATCTGCATCTTGTTTCATTGCCCAAGTCTTATGGCCTTGTCAAAAGAGTCGTCTTCGAACTTTGACATTCACTCACATTAAGAAATGACTTTGAGCTCTGTCAAACAGGGACAACTGTAGACACCCCATTTTGACCGGCCCTAAGAGTTGGGTACTTTCTTTTGATTACCCCATGATGACAAAACAGTGCAGAATATTCCGTCAATGCTGATTGGGACGCTGACGTGGTGGTCTTGCTGACGTGGCATGACTAGATTGGTCCTTGCTGATGACGTGGTGCTAAGTTGTCTTTACCCAAAAAAGATGAATTTAAGGAATGCTGGTGAAAGGGTTTGAACCCCCAACCTAAGACTCTACACCCTACACCTTAACCACTCTGCCAAATCTTTACCTTGTGTTATATTTCTCCTTAAATAATATTTGACCATTTCAAACTAGCAGACAAAGAAGGTGCATTTTTTTGTATTTTTTTCTTGTGTGTGGGACACTCCCCTACCCATTGGCCGACCCATATATCACAAAATAAATACCTAATGATCCCCCATTGTCAAAAAGAGATTTTACTTGCATCCATAAAAGAGTATCCCATGCAACCACATTGAAAATTTGCCCTCCTATCACATTCTTGTCTCTCACCTTGTCTCCCACCTTCTTTACTCTCCCTCATTGCCTATATAGAATGATCATATTGTAAGAGAGGGAGGACCACGAAATTGAAGAGAAAAGGGTGAAAAAAGGGAGAAAAATTGAGTTTTTGAACAAAAAACACTCATATATTCCATATACACCCCATACCATTCATACAAACTGAAATTCCATCTTTCCTACACCCAAGACTCCTCCAAAAATTTTGAAATAGCTAAATTTTAGTAGTGATTGATCAAAGGAAAGAGTGAGTGTTGTTGAAAGTGAGAAAAAATAAGAGAGTTAGCCATTTTTCCACCATACATACCCAGAGTTCCATTCTAGTTTCGAATTGAGGATTGAGAACACACTTCCTAAACTTGAGGCTGACCAAAAAGAAGTTTGAAAATCAAGAAGTTCAATCTTTCTTTGAAAGGTGAATTTTTAGTCTTTCATTTTCTTATAGTTTCTATCTCATATTTATTTTCTTGCTTCTTATTTCAAAGTGTTTTGTTATAATCTAAGTGGTTTGTTTATTTCATATTTATTTTCTTACTTCTTATTTCATAGTGTTTTGTTATAACCTAAGTGGTTTGTTTATCTCATATTTATTTTCTTACTTTATATTTCATAGGGTTTTGTTATAATCTAAGTGGTTTGTTTATCTCATATTTGTTTTCTTACTTTATATTTCATAGGATTTTGTTATAATGCAAGTGGTTTGTTTATCTCATATTTATTTTATTGCTTTTTATTTCATAGTGTTTTGTTATAATTCAAGTGGTTTGTTTATCTCGTATTTATTTTCATACTTTATATTTCATAGTGTGTTGTTGTAATCCAAATGGTTCGTTTAGCTCATAATTATTATTATATTTTTTTACTTATTAGCTTGCTCTTGTTTCATATTAGTTGTGTAAGCTAACCGGTAGTGGTTAGTTGAGCCACATATATATTTCTTGTTTGTTCCTTTTATTGGTTTAGTAACAAAACAGGTTTTGCTCAGCCTAGTTGGCCGGCCAGCCTATTTGGCCGGTCAGTTAGCTTCTTTCGGACAAGACGGCATAATCTCCTAATGTTGACCAATTTCCGCCGACGGTTCCAAGGAACATGAAGCTTTTATTTTATTTATTTTTATTTTGAGTGTTTTTATTTTGATGTAATATTCTCCTCACCTCTCTCTAATTTGGTTTGTAATTATTTTTTCAAGTGTTGTAATTATTCCCCGCCTTGTTTCTTTCTATCCCATTCTTTTACTTGCTTTCTTTATCTGTGAATATGCATCATATTTTGTCTTTCATTATATCCATGCTTTGCATCTATATTTCATGCATCTTGATTCGGCTAATTTTGCATTTGTGGATTTAATCAATTCCTATGTGATTATGTGCGTTACCTCATGTTCTTGAGATGATTCACATGTCATATCTTAGAAGCCGAATCTTTAGTTGTATCTCATGAGTGAATTACATTAGGATTTTGTATATAAGATCATGCATGTTTTACTAACTTTGTTTTGTAGCTTGTTCGCGGAACGTCAAACATGTAAGTTTTTATGCTTTAGCATCCCATTTGTACGTGTTTTTCTTACTATGTTTAGCATTCTACCATGAGGCTATTTGCTTATGTGATATAACTCTATGAATGCCAGTGGATGGAGGTTGTGTCGCTTAATTTGGAATGATATTGATTTTCATGTTTGTAAACTCAATTTATTTGGGTTGTACATTTTCAAAACTCTTTCAAAACTACATGAAATCAAGATGTTCCAAAGTGGGTGACATAGTCTATACTTGTATGCATCACATAGTAATTTTTTTTTTTGGATTTATTAAATAATCAGAATATGAACATATAAAGTAAATAAAATTCATATCATGGTTTAGTAAAGGCCGATCTTTTGATCGGGTGAGCGGGGGTGCTCAATTAATGACTTTCCCCTCTCATACCTAAGGTTCCGAACTAAGACAACTTTGTTTATGACGAACAGTGGCCTTGGCTTGGGTCATGTGTTTCCTAATTTCCCAAAATATTAGGTGGCGATTCTGGGATCTGATGACGCAGTCCATTTCTGAAAAAATACTTTTTGCAATAAAATGGATTTTCTAAAATTTTTCAAATGTGGACTCTCGTCTATGTTTCATATTGTACTTGTGAGATTAGATCAAAGAGATCTCGGGAGTCTGAACTGTTTAACGAGCGCGGGTACTCCCTAGGCATGTTACAGTTTTTGGCAACTCCACTGCGGACAAAAACACTCCTATCTTCCATATACTTTGTTTTGTAGCTTGTTCGCGGGATGTCAAACATGTAAGTTTTTAAGCTTTAGCATCCCGTTTGTATGTGTTTTTTTTTACTATGTTTAGCATTCTACCATGAGGCTATTTGCTTATGTGATATAACTCTATGAATGCCAGTGGATGAAAGTTGTTTCGCTTAATTTGGAATGATGTTGATTTTCATGTTTGTAAACTCAATTTATTTGGATTGTACATCTTCAAAACTCTTTCAAAACTACATGAAATCAAATTGTTCCAAAGTGGGTGACATAGTCTATACTTGCATGTTTCACATAGTAATTTTTTTAGTATTTATTAAATAATCAGAATATAAATATATAAAGTAAATAAAATTCATATCATAATTTAGTAAAGGCCGATCTTTTGATCGGGTGTACGAGTGTGCTCAATTAATGACCTTCCCCTCTCATACCTAAGATTCCAAACCGAGACAACTTTGGTTATGACAAACAGTGGCCTTGGCACGAGTCATGGGTTTCCTAATTTCCCAAAATATTACGTGGCGACTCTGAGATCTGATAACGCAGTCCATTTCTGGCAAAATGTTTTTTTTGCAATAAAATGGATTTTCTCAAAATTTTCAAATGTGGACTCTCGTCTATGTTTCATATTGCACTTGTGAGACTAGATCAAAGAGATCTCGGGAGTCCGAACTGTTTAACGCGCGCGGGTACTCCCCAAGCATGTTACCTCATGGTAGAATGCTAATCATAGTAAGAAAAAACACATCCAAATGGGATGCTAAAGTATAAAAACTTACATGTTTAACGTCCCGCGAACAAGCTACAAAACAAAATTAGTGAAACATGCATGATCTTATATACAAAATCTTAATGCAATTCACTCATGAGATGTAACTAAAGATTCGGCTTCTAAGACATAATATGTGAATCATCTTAAGAACATGAGGTAGCGCACATAATCACATAGGAATTGATTAAATCCACAAATGCAAAATTAGTCGAATCAAAATGCATGAAACATGGATGCAAAGCATGGATATAATGAAAGAAAAAAATATGACACATATTCACAGATAAAAAAAGCAAGTAAAAGAACGGGATGGAAAGAAGTGAGGTGAGAAATTATTATAACATTTTGAATAAATTATTACAAACCAAATTAGAGGAGGGGTGAGGAGAATATTTGACTCGGCTATCCATATTTGATTGGCTTGTCCCCATTTTATTCAGTTGTCGTATTTCTCCTTCATGACGTGTTCAGTCGCAAGACGAATTCAGTCGTACATCTCAAGGGTTGATTTCATGTTGATCGAGTAGTGGTCTTACATGTTTGACGTCCTGCGAACAAGCTACAAAACAAAGTTAGTAAAACATGCATGATCTTATATACGAAATCCTAATACAATTCACTCATGAGATGCAACTAAAAATTCGACTTCTAAGATATGACGTGTGAATCATCTCAAGAACATGAGGTAGCGCACATAATTACATAGGAATTGATTAAATCCACAAATGCAAACTTAGCCCAATTAAGATACATGAAACATAGATGCAAAGCATGAATATAACGACAAAAAATAAAATAAAATAAACATGATGCATATTCACAAATAAGGAAAGTAAGTAAAAGAATGAGATAGAAAGAAGTGGGGCGGGAAATTATTACAACACTTTGAATAAATTATTACAAACCAAATTAGAGGGGGGGTGAGGAGAATATTACAACAAAATAAAAACCTCATAATACACTCAAAATAAAATAAACAAAAGAAAAAAAAGGTTTCATGTGCCTTGGAAACCACCGGAAGTTTGTTAACATCGGAAGACAAAGTCGTCTTGTCCAAAAGAAGCTAACTGGCTGACCAAATAGGCCAACTGGCAAATGAGGCCTAGCAAAACCTGTCTTATTGCGAAACCAAGAAAATGAACAAACAAGAAATATGTAAGTAGCTCAACTAACCATTACCGGTTAGATTAAAAACAAGAAAACAAATATAAAATAAAAAAGTGCAAACTTACAACAAAACTAACATGAACCTAAAAAAAGAAAGCAAATATGAGGTAGAAAATGCAAGATTACAACCAAACTAATATGAAATTAAAGCAAGCAAAGAAAAATAAATAATTATGAGCTAAACAAACCACTTAGATTACAATAACACACTATGAAATATAAAGTAAGAAAATAAATATGAGATAACACAAACCACTTGGATTATAACAAAATACTATGAAATAAGAAGTAAAAAAATAAATATGAGATAGAGAATATAAGAAAATGAAAGACTAGAAATTCACCTTTCAAAGAAAGATTGAACTTCTTGATTTCTAAACTTCCTCTTGATCACCCTCAAGTTTAGGAAGTGTGTTCTCAATTCTCAATTTGAAACTAAAATAGAACCATGGGTATGTATGGTGGAAAAGTGGCTAATTGTCTTATTTTTTTTCCAACTTTCAACAACACTCACACTTTCCTTTGATCAATCACAACTGAATTTAGCTATTTCAGAATTTTTGGAGGAGTTTTGGGTGTAGGAAAGATGGAATTTCAGTTTGTATGGAAGGTATGGGGTGTATATAGAAGATAGGAGTGTTTTTGTATATGGAATTTTAGTTTCATAGTTATTGTATTGTAATCTTGCATTTTCTAGCTTATATTTTCCTTGTATTAGTGTCATATTAGTTTTGTTGTAATCTTGCATGTTCTACCTTATATTTGTTTTCTTATTTTAGGTTCATGTTAATTTTGTTGTAAGTTTGCATTTTTTTATTATTTTATATTTATTTTTTTGTTTTTAATATAACCGGTAATGGTTAGTTGAGCCACTTACATATTTCTTGTTTGTTCATTTTCTTGGTTTGACAATAAGACAAGTTTTGCTAGGCCTAGTTGGCCGACCGGGACAAGACGACGTTGTCTTCCGATGTTAACCAACTTCCAGTGGTTTCCAAGGTACATGAAACTTTTTTTTTTTTTTTTGTTTATTTTATTTTGAGTGCATTGTGAGGTTTTTATTTTGTTGTAATATTCTTCTCACCCCCCCTCTAATTTGGTTTGTAATAATTTATTCGAAGTGTTGTAATAATTTCCCGCCCCACTTCTTTCTATCCCGTTCTTTTACTTGCTTTCTTTATCGGTGAATATGCATCATATTTTGTCTTCATTATATCCATGCTTTGTATCCATGTTTCATGCATCTTGATTCGACTAATTTTGCATTTGTGGATTTAATCAATTCCAATGTGATTATGTGCACTACCTCATGTTCTTGAGTTGATTCACATGTCATATCTTAGAAGCCGAATCTTTATTTGCATCTCATGAGTGAATTGCATTAGGATTTTGCATATAAGATCATGGTGCGCGTTAAACAGTTTGGACTCCCAAGATCTCTTTGATCTAGTCTCACAAGTGCAATATGAAACATAGACGAGAGTCCACATTTGGAAAATTTTAGAAAATCCATTTTATTGCAAAAAAAAATATTGTGCCAGAAATGGACTACGTCATTAGATCTCAGAGTCGCCATCTAATATTTTGAGAAATTAGAAAACCTATGACTCGTGCCAAGGCCACTATTTGTCATAACCAAAGTTGTCTCGGTTCGGAACATTAGGTATGAGAGGGGAAGGTCATTAGCTGGGCACCTTCGCTCACCCGATCAAAAGATTGGCCTTTACTAAACTATGATATGAATTTTATTTATTTTATTTGTTCATATTCCGATTATTTAAAAAATCATAAAAAAATTACTATGTGAAGCATACAAGTATAGACTATGTCATCCACTTTGGAACAATTTGATTTCATGTAATTTTGAAAGAGTTTTGAAGATGTACAATCCAAATAAATTGAGTTTATAAACATGAAAATGAATATCATTTCAAATTAAGTGACACAACCTCCATCCACTGACATTCATAGAGTTATATCACATAAGCAAATAGCCTTATGGTAGAATGGTAAACATAGTAAGAAAAACACATACAAACGGGATGCTAAAGCATAAAAACTTACATGTTTGACGTCCAGCGAACAAAATGGAAGTTTGTTTTGTCATAGTAAAACATGTCATAGTAGTATGTTTTTGAGCCAAACATACAAAATCCTAAAGCAATTCACTCATGAGATGCAACTAAAGATTCGGCTTCTAAGATATGACATGTGAATCATCTCAAGAACATGATGTAGCGCACATAATCACATAGGAATTGATTAAATTCACAAATGCAAACTTAGCCCAATTAAAATGCATGAAACATAGGTGCAAAGCATGAATATAACGACAAAAAATAAAATAAAATAAACATGATGCATATTCACAAATAAGGAAAGCAAGTAAAAGAATGGGATAGAAAGAAGTGGGGCGGGAAATTATTGCAACACTTTAAATAAATTATTACAAACCAAATTAGAGGGGGGGTGAGGAGAATATTACAACAAAATAAAAATCTCACAATACACTCAAAATAAAATAAACAAAAGAAAAAAAAAAGAGTTTCATGTGTCTTGGAAACCACTGGAAGTTTGTTAACATTGGAAGACAACGCCGTCTTGTCCAAAAGAAGCTAACTGGTTGGCCAAATAGGCTGGCTGGCCAACTAGGCCTAGCAAAACCTGTCTTATTATGAAACCAAGAGAAGGAACAAACAAGAGATATGTAGGCGGCTCAACTAACCACTACCGGTTAGATTAAAAACGAGAAAACAAATATAAAAAAAAAAGTGCAAACTTACAACAAAACTAACATGAACCTAAAACAAGAAAGCAAATATGAGGTAGAAAATGCAAGATTACAACCAAACTAATATGAAATTAAAGCAAGCGAATAAAAATAAATAATTATGAGCTAAACAAACCACTTAGATTACAACAACACACTATGAAATATAAAGTAAGAAAATAAATATAAGATAAATAAACTACTTGGATTATAACAAAACACTATGAAATAAGAAGTAAGAAAATAAATATGAGATAGAAAATATAAGAAAATGAAAGACTAGAAATTCACCTTCCAAAGAAAAATTGAACTTCTTGATTTCCAAACTTCCTCTTGATCACCCTCAAGTTTAGGAAGTGTGTTCTCAATTCTCAATTTGAAACTAAAATGGAACTATAGGTATGTATGGTGGAAAAGTGGCTAACTCTCTTATTTTTTTTTCACTTTCAACAACACTCACACTTTCCTTTGATCAATCACTACTGAAATTTAGCTATTTCAGAATTTTTGGAGGAGTTTTGGGTGTAGGAAAGATGAAATTTCAGTTTGTATGGAAGGTATGAGGTGTATATAGAAGATAGTAGTATGTTTGGCTCAAAAACTCAATTTCTCTCTCTTTTTTTGACCTTTTCTCACTCTTTTCTCTTCAATTTTGTGGTTCTCCCTCTCTCTTACAATATAATCATTCTATATAGGCAATGAGGGAGAGTGAAGGTCAAAAAGAAAGTGGGAGACAAGAATGTGATAGGAGGGCAAATTTTCAAGGTGATTGTATGAGATACTCCTTTATGAATGCAAACAAAACCTCTTTTTGACAATGAAGGATGATTAGGTATGTATTTGGTGATATATGGGTCGGCCAATGGGGTAGGGAAGTGTCCCACACACAAGAAAAAAATGCAAAAAATACACCTTCTTTGCCTGCTGGTTTGAAATGGTTAAATATTATTTGAGGGGAAATACAGCACAAGGCAAAGCTTTGGTGGAGTGGTTAAGGTGTTGGGTGTGGACGCTTTGGTTGGGGCCTTTCACCAGCATTTCTTAAATTCATTTTTTTTGGGTAAAGACAAGTCAGCGCTACGTCATTAGCAAGGACCAATCCAATCATGCCACGTCAGCAAGACCATCACGTTAGCGTCCTAGTCAGCATTGACGGAATATTCTGCACATGGACATAATATTCCCTGACTTAATAGAATATTTCCTCACATAACAGAATATTCCCTGAGTTTACAATTTGGCCCAGAAGTTTCAAATAATTAAGCTGTAACCCAGTTTTCAGGACAATTTTTTAGTGAGGCCCCCGGAAGTGTAGCGAAGGTTGATCCTACCTAAATAAACTATTCTGGATGCAACCGTGAGGTCGGAATATGCCCTTGGAAAGGTAATTTGTGGTTGTTTAGGGTTGGAAATAGGACTCAAATTCTAAGTTTTCTTATTGAGGATTCTGTGAGAATCAACTTCTTGTTTTGTTATCATAGGGTAATCAAAAGAAAGCGCCCAAGTCTTAGGGTCAATCAAAATGGGGTGTCTACAGTTGCCCCTCTTTGACAGAGCTCAAAGTCATTTCTTGACGTGAGTGAATGTCAAAGCTCAAAGATGACCCTTTTGACATGGCCATAAGACTTGGGCAAACAAACAAGATGCATATGCAATTGGTTGAACTTGAAGGTTGCCTACGTATCCCTTTGCAAGGAATCAAACCAGCATAGTTTAGGGGCAGAATGCAAATAACATGCTCAAAATGCTATTTGAAAGTTAGACTTACATGCTTCGCGAAGCCAGTTGTTTGAAAATTCATGATTATGCAATGCAAAGCAATACAATGTAATGTCATGGAGTGATGATAAAGATATGAAGATGGCAACATAAGAGGCAAGCGATGAAATCTTGGACAAGACGGTTAGCTTCTTTTGGACAAGACAGCGTTGTCTTCCGATGTTAACCAACTACCGGTGGTTTCCAAGGCACATGAAACTTTTTTTTTTCTTTTGTTTATTTTATTTTGAGTGTATTGTGAGGTTTTTATTTCGTTGTTATATTCTCCTCACCCCCTCTAATTTGGTTTGTCATAATTTATTTAAAATGTTGTAATAATTTCCCACCCCACTTCTTTCTATCCCGTTCTTTTACTTGCTTTCCTTATTTGTGAATATGCATCATGATTATTTTATTTTATTTTTTATCGTTATATCCATGCTTTGCATCTATATTTCATGCATCTTGATTCGGCTAATTTTGCATTTGTGGAATTAATCAATTCTTATGTGATTATGTGCGCCACCTCATGTTCTTGAGATGATTCACATGTCATATCTTAGAAGCCGAATCTTTAGTTGCATCTCAAGAGTGAATTGCATTAGGATTTTGTATATAAGATCATGCATGTTTTATTAACTTTGTTTTGTAGCTGTTCAAGGGACGTTAGTAAATATGTAAGTTTTTATACTTTAGCATTCCGTTTGTGTGCATTTTTTCTTATTATGTTTAAGCATCCTACCATGTGGCTACTTGCTTACTTGATATAACTATATGAATGTCAGTAGATGGAGGTTGTGTTGCTTAATTTGGAATAGTGTTGATTTTTATGTTTGAAACTCAATTTATTTGGGTTTTACAACTCCAAAACTCTTTCAAACTACATGAAATCAAATTATTCCAAAATAAATGACATAGTCTATACTTGTATGCTTCACATAGTTGTTTTTTTAGGATTTATTAAATAATCGAAATATGAACATATAAAATAAATAAAATTCATATCATGGTTTAGTAAAGGTTGATCTTTTGATCGGGTGAGTGCGAGTGTTTAATTAATGACCTTCCCCTCTCATACCTAAGGTTCCGAACCGAGACAACTTTGGTTACGATGAACAGTGGCCTTGGTACGAGTCATGGGTTTCCTAATTTTTCAAAAATATTGGGTGGCGACTCTGAGATCTGATGATGCTGTCCATTTTTGGTAAAAGGTTTGCAATAAAATGATTTTTCTAAAAGTTGCCAAATCTGGACTCTCATCTGTGTTTCACATTGCACTAGCGAGACTAAGGTAGGAGACAAGAATGTGATAGGAGGGCAAATTTTCAAGGTGGTTGCATGGGATACTCCTTTATGAATGCAAACAAAACCTCCTTTTTGACAATGAGGGATGATTAGATATGCATTTGGTGATATATGGGTCAGCCAATGGGATAGGGGAGTGTGCCACACACAAGAAAAAAATGCAAAAAAATACACCTTCTTTGCCTGTTGGTTTGAAATGGTCAAATATTATCTGAGGGGAAATATAACACAAGGCAAAGCTTTGGCAGAGTGGTTAAGGTGTTGGGTGTGGAGTCTTAGGTTGGGGTTTCAAACCCCTTCACCAGCATTCCTTAAATTCATTTTCCTTGCTGATGACGTGGCGCTGACTTGTCTTTTTACCCAAAAAAATGAATTTAAGGAATGTTGATGAAAGGGTTTGAACCCCTAACCTAAGACTCCACACCTAACACCTTAACCACTCTGCCAAAACTTTTCTTTGTGTTATATTTCCTTTCAAATAATAATTGACCATTTCACCAACATTCCTTAAATTCATTTTTCTTGCTGATGACGTGGCGCTGACTTGTCTTTTTACCCAAAAAAATGAATTTAAGGAATGCTGATGAAAGGGTTTAAACCCCCAACCTAAGACTCCACACCCAACACCTTAACCACTCTGCCAAAGCTTTGCCTTGTGTTATATTTTCCTTCAAATAATATTTGACCATTTTAACCAGCAGACAAAGAAGGTGTATTTTTTGCATTTTTTCTTGTGTGTGGGACATTCTCCTAACCCATTGGCCAACCCATATATCACCAAATACATACCAAATCATCCCCCATTGTTAAAAAGAGGTTTTGTTTGCATTAATAAAGGAGTATCCCATGCAACCACTTTAAAAATTTGCCCTCCTATCACATTCTTGTCTCCCACCTTCTTTTTGACCTTCGCCCTCCCTCATTGTCTATATGGAATGATCATATTGTAAAAGAGAGAGAGAGGACCACAAAATTGAAGAGAAAAGAGTGAAGAAAAAGAGAGAAAAATTGAGTTTTTGAGTAAAAAATACTGCTATCTTCCATATACACCCCATACCTTCCATACAAACTAAAATTCCATCTTTTCTACACCCAAAACTCCTCAAAAAATTCTGAAATAGCTAAATTTCAGTAGTGATTGATCAAAGGAAAGAGTGAGTGTTGTTGAAAGTGAGAAAAAAAATAAGAGAGTTAGCTACTTTTCCACCATACATACCCAGAATTACATTCTAGTTTCAAATGGAGAATTGAGAACACACTTCCTAAACTTGAGGGTGATCAAGAGGAAGTTTGGAAATCAGGAAGTTCAATCTTTCTTTGAAAGGTGAATTTCTAGTCTTTCATTTTCTTATATTTTCTATCGCATGTTTATTTTCTTACTTCTTATTTCATAGTGTTTTGTTATAATCCAAATGGTTTGTTTATCTCATATTTATTTTTTTACTTTATATTTCGTAGTGTGTTGTTGTAATCTATGTGGTTTGTTTAGCTCATAATTATTTATTTTTATTCGCTTTCTTTAATTTCATATTAATTTTGTTGTAATCTTGCATGTTCTATTTCATATTTGCTTTCTTGTTTTAGGTTCATGTTAGTTTTGCTGTAAGTTTGCACTTTTTTATTTTATATTTGTTTTCTTGTTTTAATCTAACCTGTAGTTGTTAGTTGAGCCACCTACATATTTCTTGTTTATTCATTTTCTTGGTTTCGCAATAAGACAGGTTTTGCTAGGCCTTGTTAGGCTGGCCGGTTAGCTTTTTTTGGACAAGACGGCGTTATCTTCCGATGTTAACAAACTTTCGGTGGTTGCCAAGGCACATGAAACTTTTTTTTTCTTTTGTTTATTTTATTTTGAGTGTATTGTCGGGTTTTTATTTTGTTGTAATATTTTCCTCACCCCCCTCTAATTTGGTTTGTAATAATTTATTCAAAGTGTTGTAATAATTTCCTGCCCCCCTTCTTTCTATCCCATTCTTTTACTTGCTTTCCTTATTTGTGAATATGCATCATGTTTATTTTATTTTATTTTTTGTCGTTATATCCATACTTTGCATCTATGTTTCATGCATCTTGATTCGGCTAAGTTTGCATTTGTAGATTTAATCAATTCCTATATGATTATGTGCGCTACATAATGTTCTTGAGATGATTCACATGTCATATCTTAGAAGCCGAATCTTTAGTTACATTTCGTGAGTGAATTGCATTAGGATTTTGTATATAAGATCATGCATGTTTTACTAACTTTGTTTTGTAGCTTGTTCACGGGATGTCAAAAATGAATGTTTTTATGCTTTAGCATCCTGTTTGTATGCGTTTTGCTTACTATGTTTAGCATTCTACCATGAGGCTATTTGCTTATGAGATATATTGTATGAATGCCAGTGGATAGAGGTTGTGTCACTTAATTTGGAATGATGTTGATTTTCATATTTGTAAACTCAATTTATTTGGGTTGTACATCTTCAAAACTTTTTAAAAACTACATGAAATCAAGTTGTTCCAAAGTGGGTGACATAGTCTATACTTGTATGCTTCACGTAATAATTTTTTTAAGATTTATTAAATAATTGGAATATGAACATATAAAGTAAATAAAATTCATATCATGGTTTAGTAAATGCCGATCTTTTGATTTGGTGAGCGGAGGTGCTCAATTAATGACCTTTCCCTCTCATACCTAAGGTTCCGAACCGAGACAGCTTTGGTTATGATGAACAGTGGCCTTGGCACGAGTCATGGGTTTCCTAATTTCCCAAAATATTAGGTGGCAACTTTGAGATCTGATGACGCAGTCTATTTCTGACAAAATATTTTTTTGCAATAAAATGAATTTTATAAAATTTGCCCAATGTGGACTCTCGTCTATGTTTCATATTATAGTTGTGAGACTAGATCAAAGAGATCTCGGGAGTTTGAACTGTTTAACGGGCGCGCGTACTCTTCGGGCATGTTACAGCCACTTATCCGTCATCACCAAAGTGTTTCGGCTCGGGAACTTAGGTACGAGAGGGGAATGTCATGAATTGAGCACCCCACTCGTCCGATTAAAGATCGGCCTCTACTAATCATGATGTGATTTTTATTTACATTATATGCTTTTGTTTTGATTATTAGGTTATTTTACTATGTGATGCACACAAGTATAGACTAATTTGCAAAAAATTGAAACATTTTGATTTTGTGTTTTGTTTGAAATTTTTTTTTTTGATACTCGTCACTTGAAAAGGTGAGTTCGTACATTTAATCAATTTATCCCAATTTTAGCAATTAGCTTTCACCCACCGGCATTCAAACAAGTATATCATTTAAGAAATTAGCCTCATGGAAAATATGTTTGATATGGCAACACAAACATTCAATGGAAGATGCTAAAACAATAAACGTTCACCTAGTACTCCAAGACAAGCCCAACAAAGCAAAATAATTAGAAAACATGCATGCTTCTAACTTAGGCCAAATGACTAATGTAAAACATACAATCATGAAAGAAAATAGGCTCGACTACTAGCATGGTATATGATTCCATTCAAGACATGTGATAAATCACGTATTCATTTAAGAGAGTTGAATGTGACATTGGTTAGTATGATGAGTTGAACTTAAATGTACATGAAACGAGTGTATGCAAACATGAGAATGCTAAGTAAATATGATGCTCTATGCTACCATCATAAGCGGGTAAATAAAAAGGAGAAAGAAATGGGGCTGGAAGGCATACATCATTATTACATTGCCCTCATATAAGAGGGTCCCAATAAGTGTCCAAATGTCCGAAGTAAACTAATAATTATAACACTCAACGAACAAATTGAACTGAACTAACTACTTATTACATATTCGAATGAATTCTAAATCAACTATCTATCTAGCTCTAGGTACAACAAAGGTATGATGACGATACTAAGCATAATAACAACACATGAAATTGCAACATTAATAATATTTACAATAACAATAATGAGAGCATTAATTTACAGCATTTGATAAAACCAAGAAGCACAAGGATGTCATACACGTGATGGTGTTCAGAAGCAACTTTGTCTGTCTTCCTTAGAATTTGCCCTGTTTCACCTTCAGTTACTGCCCTCTGTTTCTGCAAAACACTCTGTTTACCAAACATTGGAGGCTGGCAGGCCCCCAATGAAGCTCGGCCAGGCCCCAATAGGGCCAACCGCGCCCTAATTTCATGTAAAACTCTATTTTTGTGCTCTGAGGTGAAAACAGTGTAAATAGAGTTTTTCTGAGCCCTGTTTGTCCCTTCTATCATTCTCTGTCATGGAAAGCCTCAAGAGAAGGACGAAATTGCTTCCAAAACCATCAATGAGCAAGTTGATTGTTTGATGATTTCGGGTACGAGTTGGACAAAAATCGATGAATGCAATGAACAACACCTACCCTTCCCTCTTATCATGGAGTGAGCTCAAAGAGGGACGTAGAGACGCTTCAAGGGTCGTCAAAACACCATGAATTGTTGTATGACGACTCTTGACACGATGGACTCGGCATAACGTTCGGTCAAACCCGATCAACTCCATTCATTTCCTTTATGTTGGTTGATCCAATTTTAAGCCAATTTCATTAGTCTTGTCCATTCTTTAATCCATTTGTCCAAAGTGATGATTAAGTCCGCTAAATGAGAAGAACGTCAAGCGAGAGGTACTCCTAAATATGAAGCAGAGACCATGTTTTTGACTATGAACCTCTGTAGAGATTAAGCCATTGAGCATAGTTCTCTAGCTCATATTGTGAATAACTATCGATCGGTTGAAATAACTCTCAAACAAGAGAAGAAAAGAACAAAGGGGAGGTTGCAGACATGATTGCGAGATTGATTCTTGATTAACCATAGAAAAGCTATCAAAGCATGTTTAACACAACATCATAAGCTAGATGTGAAGACTTACAATGCAATAAGCTAGATATTCAAGCATATGCTAATTAAATAAATTATAACAGCCCTAAAACAGCCCTTAATATGCTAAAAATAGTGACCAAAAATCATGCTAGAGAGCATAAAAAGGTAGAAAAGAATAAGGCAATAGCAAAGCTAGCGAACAAAAAGCAAGGAAAGGTGGTTAACCTCTCAATTTTTGAGACCTCAAACCATGTTTTTTTTTTTTTTTTAAAGCCTTTTCCAAGCTCTGAAAATCAATTTAAAAGGCAAAGAAAAGAGTGTAAAACAAGGGCTTGAGCTATGAAATAAGGTGCATGAGAAAGTGTTAACCTTCTCTACCCTTGGGTAGTTATCCAAACCCAAGTTTAAACACTTGAAATGGACTCAAGACAGCACAAAAACACAAGAAATAGCTAACAAGAGATAGAAAAAAAAGTAAAAGAAAAGGTGGTAAGCTTATACCTCTCAAAGAAGCAAGCTCTTGTTAATAACACAAACTTGGTTCAAGCACACTCTCAAGCTTGAATTGTGATGCACAAGCCTCAACCAAGGCTCTAAGATTATGATCTAGGGTGGTATATGGTGTATGGATATTAGTAAAGAGAGATAGGTTTGCGCAAAGGTGACTTGTATAGGAAGAATGAGCTCTCTCTTGTATGTATAGGCTCTTTAGAAATTGTTCAACCCTCAAAACAAAGGTATTACCTCGTTTTTATAGAATTTGAACAAAAAAGGTTGAAAATATCTTCAAAAAAAGACAGCTGGCGGGCTCTTGCCCAGAACAGTGTGTATCGCCAGCAAGGCACGGTCGAGCCCAAATAGCCACGGCCGGCTCTAAATGGGGCACGGTCGGGCCCTAATGTGCTGCCCTATTCCCTTGTTTCAAGCTTAGTGTAAGGTGACACAATGTTCAAAAATGAACCTTTGAGGTAAGAATCAGGCAAGTAAGAAAATTTTGGGATTATTTCAGGACTCAACCTTGGATTCCCTCGCGAAGAACTTGTATCACACAATGCAGTTTTCATCATCAAGTGCGCTGCACCAAGCGCCTAAGTCTTACAGGTGGTAAAAAATGAGGTGTCTACAGTTGCCCCTCTTTGACAGAGCTCGAAGTCATAAAATGACGTGAGTAAATGTCAAAGCCCAGAGACGACCCATTTGACACGGTCGTAAGACTTGGGCAAGAAAATAAACCAAAATACAAATACCAAAGATTGAACCCGAAGGTTGCCTACGTATCCCTTTTGTGAGGAATCAAACCAGCGTAGTTCAAGGGCAAAATGCAAAATGATACGCAGGAAACATAACTTATGATCATGCAATGAAACATTCACATGTATGCTAACAAACAATGAAGCAACACAACAAGCGATAACAGGAATACAACATTGGAATAAAAGCATAAATCCAAGCAAAACAAACTAAGTTATGTCCCACACGGAAAGAAGTGAGTAAATAAACACGTCTCACGTGAGAGGGCAAAGAGAGTACGAACCAAACTATGTCACACATAGAGAGTATCTAAGAAAATGCGGACCTAACTATAGCTTACATGAAAAAGGGTATAAACCAGACTACGTCGCGCGTAGAAAAGGCGAAAAGCTCCATGCCAAACTGCATCTCACACAGAGAGGGTGGAGGATGGAGTGAACCCTAGCCGTACCTGACATTTTAACTGAGTAATTGAGATCCTAACTCGTCTCACGCGAGAGGAGGAAAGGTGGTGTAAACAACAGGCACACCAGCTGTTTTTAGCTAAGAGAACAATCTTAACGCATTGCATGCAATAGGAGGAGAGGTGGTATGAACACCGGGCACGCCCAATGTTTTTAACCAAGTGGAAACAATCCTAACGCGTCGCATGCGATAGGAGGAGAGGTGGTGTGAACACCGGGTACGCCCAATGTTTTTAACCGAGTGAAAACAATCCTAACGTGTCGCACGCGGTAGGAGGAGACGTGGTGTGAACACTGGGCACGCCCAATGTTTTTAACCAAGTGGAAACAATCCTAACGCGTTGCATGCGATAGGAGGAGAGGTGGTGTGAAAACAGGTGCACCTACTACTTTTAACCGAGTGGAATAATCCTAATGCGTCGTACGTGATAGGAGGAGAAGTGGTGTGAACACTGGGCACGCCCAATGTTTTTAACTGAATGAAAACAATCCGAACGCGTCACACGCGATAGGAGGAGAGGTGGTGTGAACAACATGTGCACCTGTTGTTTTTAACCGAATGGAACAATCCTAACGCGTCGCACGCGATAGGAGGAGAGGTGGTGTGAACAATAGGGGCACTTGCTGTTTTTAACCTAGTGGAACAATCTTAACGCGTCGCAGGAGATAGAAAGAGAAGTGGTGTGAACACTGGGCACGCCCAATGTTTTTAATCGAATGGAAACAATCCTAACGCGTCGCATGCAGTAGGAAGAGAGGTTGGATTAATAAAAGGGGCAAACAATTCCACACTTGACACAGCGAGATTGGAAGGCCTCGAAAAAAAAAAAAAAAAAAAAAGCCCACTGAGATAGCCCAAATCAGGGTGCAAAATTAAAACGCGAATTTACGAAGAGTTAAACATGAATTTAACAAACTTACAGAAAATCAAAGAAATCGGAGTGACACTAAAATAGGTTGCCGATTTTGTCTTTTTTTTTTCCTTCCACATACGAAATAATAATACGAATTACAAATAAATAATGGACCAATTATGAAACAAAGCAACAAAAACAACAAATAACTAACCAAAGCAGCAAAACAAAACAAGAATAAAACCTATTCCTTTTCTATTCTTTTCTTCCTCTATTTTTTTTTTTTTTTTCCTTCTTTTACTATTTTTCTTCTTTTTTCTTTTTTTTTGTTCTTCTTTTTGGCTTCTTTTTCCTCTTCCTCTCATTTTTCCTTTCTTTTCCTCTTTTTTTTTTTTTTTTTCTCATTTTTCCTCTCTTGTTTTTTGTTTTTTTCTTTCCCCAAATTCAGGTCAAGGCTCAATATTGAAACAAACAAAGAAAAAAAAAAGAAAAGACAAAAACAAAATAAAAACAAACTGGGTTGCATTTGGTGCCGATCGGGCTCCAATGGAGCCGGCCGGGTCGCGATAGCGACAGGGGCAGATTCGGGAAAGCCACGACCCGTGGTTGTTTTAAACACATCCATCCTCCACTTCACACACACACACAAGGTCGAAAATCCCACCCCCTTCTCTCTAAGCTTCCTCTCTCTCTAGATTTCCTCTTCTCTCGCAAAACCCATCAACCCACGCAAAATTTTTCCTTAAACCCCTTTCAATCCTCTACCTTTTGAACCGAACGAAACTTGATTTGGTTAAGGTTTTGGATTTGCCCTTGGTTTTCCTTCCTCATTTTTTGATTTTTCCTTCCTCTTTACTTTCTCTGTTTTAGGGTTTTGTTTTGTTTTTTTTTTCTTTTTTTTGGAATTTCACTCAATCTCACTTACCCCCTCACTTTTTTGCACATTTTCTCATTTTCCCTCATATATCCCCATGGCTAGGGATAAGGTTCCCATCCCCGACCCCGTTGTGGGTATTGGTGCTGTCTTAGGTGCGGATATCGAGGCTGAGGATATTATTGAGCCCGTGCTTCCTCTTCTTGCCGACAGGCCATTCGACTCAGCTACTTACCAACCACGTACACACGCTTCGACCCCAGGTGGTATCTTGAGATTCGAGGGCCTTATCCCAGGGATAGATGAGGACATTTTACTGCGAGAGCCCATAGAGCACTTGTCCGTCGACGCCTCCACGGTAAGCAATCTTTTCTTTGTTTTGCACATATGTTGAATCTCGTAAGCAAACTACTCGCCAATGCTGTACACGTATTGATAACATTCCCCATTTGCAAGTGATAGCCAGGAGGATTGGTGGTTATGGGTCCATATCCAGCCTTCGACATTGGTATGGGAGGCTTCCTGTGGAGGTCTGCACATAGGTCGATGCTGCCGGCTTCGAGCCTTTCTGTTCAAGGCTTATATATATGAGGGCTGAGCCACTGCTTTACGGAGCCTTGGGAGAGAGATGATGGGACACCATTGACTCGTTCCAATTCTCGTTGATCGGGGAGTTAACCTTGACTCCGTATGACTTCTCGATGCTCACTGGCCTGTGGGTAGGGGTTGGCAGCCTGATCTCATTTGATCCTGATATGACGCAGTGGAGAGTCGCACATCGCCATCTCCTTGGGGTGATCCCAGACACCACCAGCCACGGGATGGTGAGGTACGATTGGTTCTTTGATCACTTCTTCAACTTTCAGCCAACTACTCCAAATGAGGTCTCCCAATACACCCGCGACTTCCTTTTGTATCTCCTCGGTACTACCCTACTTGCGAACAGGGAAAATATAGTGGGGTTATATCTCCTGGGTGCACTGGTGCACCTACCACATGTGGCAAAGTATGACTGGGATGGCGTCAACTTGGCCACCCTATATTGCTACATGAGCTCCGTTTACTTACTTTTTATCTTTACTTTGCATTTTCTATCTGTATGTACTTATCTGCTCTATTCATAACTACTCTGTTCATAACTGCTTATCTACTTTCTTGCAGTTATGGGTTTACACATATTTCATCTCCCTTGCTCCGATCCCAGTACGACCTCTTGAGTTATCAGTGCCCTGTTCCCAGTACTACAACTCTGATTCGAGCGCCGCCGTCGCTGCGTGGATCGAGACTTCTCTTACTTTCATCTTTTTTTTGACACCATTACCGTGGATCAAGTAACAAAATATTAGCCTGTACATTTCACTATTGTTCCCATATTGTTGTTCAAATCCTTGACATCTAATTTTTGCCTTGCATCTTCTGCTCACAGGTTGACTGGCACCCTTGGGCGGGCATCTCTCAAATAGCGAGGACGACCTACGTTGCTGTATGGCATGCCTCCACCATACGGATTCTGTTTGAGGGTCCTTTTGGCAGGGCATATTACTTGGGAGACAGGTTCATCCGTCAGACGCGAGGCGTAGTTGATCCCGATATCCCACATCCTCCTTCTCCAAGTATGCGGGTAGTTGATGACCTCCACGATGGATCCCAGATCGACTTCCTGATGCTATGGGAGGACGGCGATCGGTACTATGAGCCTAGTGACTTCACTACTTTCTCGCAGACTTGGGTGATGGGGCCTCTTACCTAAGGCATGGCCCGTGGCATTCCGCAGGCACTCATGCCGTCACTCCCACTCTCGGGCTTCCTACGATTCCGACTGAGGTCGTATACATACGGCCAGATGGGGTGATCGAGCAGATCTCCCTTAAGCATATTGAGGAGAGGGATCGCAGATTGGTGATCGGTCTTGGTGTCGAGCAGGTACACATTTCTATATGTCAGCTTACTATACTTTTCGCTGTGCTTCATTATTTTCTGCCCATTATGCTTTATTACTTACTGCCTACTATGCTTACTCTCTACCCACTGTATACCATTATCTTGTCTCATATTCTCACATCTTTTGCAGGTGCCTGCGGGATATGTGGATGACCTCCTCCAAACAGTTGACAGACTGCTCCTGATGGTGCGGAGGAGACAGACTACTCTAGCTATCCATGGGATCGAGGTACTCTTTGTCTCTAGTTTACGGTCATTACAATCTTGCTCACAACTCTGTTGGTCTCTTTCGATATCTATAATCTCTCTCTTTTCTTTCTTCTTTCAGTTTAAGCCAGCACCAGTTGCACTTGTAGGACCTCCTTTAGCTAGGAGACGGAGACGGAGAAGGGGCCCAGTGAGGGGTAGAGGAGGAGCTGACCGAGGGAGAGGTAGAGTGAGACAGTGCCCACCTCCCGATGAGTCTTTCGAGGAGTACACGACCTCCGAGGAAGAGGGAGAGGCGGTCGACATACAGTCTAGCAGTCCTAGTAATGACAGTGATACACCTCCTCCACAGCCGAGGAGGAAGAGAGCGAGGATGGGTTACCAATTTTTTTTGTTTTTTCTTTTACTTTGTAGTTAGGAACTATATAGCTTCAGATAGACTTATGTATTTTGTTTTTGAAGACTTTTCTTTTATTTTTTGGTCTTCGTAAATAATGATCGGGGTTGGACCCACCAATTTATAAAAAAGACAGATTTTTGCAATGATCTTCTCACATGATATGCGATGAATGAATGGTGCTTGCGTGAATGACGCTTGTACAAGACTATTAACAACTATGAATGCTTGCTTTTGAATTGATTCTTGAATCGAATAACAACTTACAACCGATCAAAATATAAAATACAACTCGATAACACGAAAACGAAATGAAAACAACTCGAAAATACTAAAAGCACACTTGGTATAAATAAAACAGGACTCAAAATACAACCATAGTACACGAAGCAAAGGCCAGCCCTTTTCTGTAATTGCATTGACCTAGGCCAACATTTAGACCCAACCGGGTCCAAATAGGCACGGCCGGGCTTCAATGAGGCACGGTCGGGCCCAAAAATGAGGTCGGTCAGTGCTGTCCAGCTGTCATGCACTGCTTCTTTTCAAACTCTATAAACGGTGATCCCATGCTGTTTTTTTGGCAGAATAACAAGTACTTGGTATTTTGCTCTCAAGATGGAGACTCTTCTCAACAATAGGCTCCGAGACTAGATAGCCACTTTGGACGGCTCAGAAAAGGTGAACTTTCTCTGTTTTGGCCTAAACGCTCTTTTTTCTCTAAGCCGTATTTTGGTTTGTTTTCCATTCCTCCACACCACTGCTCGATGCTGGAACCCGATCACAAATGTATTTCACTTCGGGTCACAAAAGATGTGTCCGACGATCGATGAATTTCAAGCATTGATGGAATCCCGGCGCAATGAGAAAATCATGCTTCAGCCCCGTTTCAGCCATGCCTAGGCTTTGGGATGGATGTGTAGGTTTTCAGTACATGAGGCTCAGTCCCTGGCCTATGATGGAGAGCTAGACATCCCCGACTTAGTTCATCAATTTTTTGCTATTGGAAACAGGGACGACCTTCTCTGGTGAGGTTATCAGCAACACGCTCCCTATTTATTTTTACTTGCGTAATTCCTCCTTACTCCTAGTTTCGGCAGAGCCAACATCCGGTTGATCGAAGCTGCCCAATGTCTGAAAGAGGGTAAGAGTTACATGGGCTTGGCCCTGGCCAAAACCTTGATGGGTTTGGATGCCTTTCATCGGCGAGAGACTACCTGTTTTGTAGGGAGTCCGTTACTTCTTCAGGTATTGCCTCCCACCCTTCTAATTTATTATTCTCACATAACTCAACACTCAATCTCTATTTTCCTCTCGAAACCCTTTTTTACTTTTCTTTCAGCGTACATCTCTCTATTCTCTAATCTCTCTTATTTTTCATCTATTTCCAGGTATGGTTGATGGATAAGCTAAAAGTTGTGGACCCTTGCCTCGAGTACTTGGCCAGAGCTTACTTCTTTCGCCAACGGCTTGTAGATTTCCCTTCAGAGGGGTTGTGGTGTGACTGGATGTGCAGTAGATCTGCAGCTGACATAACTTGGCATTGCCCCAGGCTTAATTTGACTGGGATGGGCTACAGTATGTCCCGTCAGCCGGGTATACAATTGATTGGCCTCACACACTGTTTGTTCTATTTTCCCTTTTGGTTTAGACGCCAATTTGGGCATGACCAGACACGTCCAAATAAGGAGGTGGAATACGCGACTTTATTTCCCATCCGTGGTTCACACTTGCCTTGATACCTCACTGCTTGGAGGACAAGGGAGTTTCTGGTCCCTGCCCCTAGCTTCAGTTACGCCCTTTCTGGCGAGTGTTTGGCTTGGCTTGAGGACGAGGAACAAGTTGGGCCATCTTTAGCTGCAGAAACTTCCACGAGTGCAAGCAGAAGACATAGAGCTACCTGACTTAGCTGTGGCCCTAGTTTTATTGCTTTGATATTTCTTTTCAAGTTTTATGATGTAAAAGCTTACTACTTTGATCTTAATCAAAGAGTTGGAGAATGTACTTGTGTTGAAATCAATAAAATTAAAGTTGCAAGTACTAAAAATTTTCCTTTCGGTCCCAAAAATGGTCCAAGTTGTAAAAGGGTAAAACTTAAGAAAAATCCATTCATTAAAACTTTTCAAAGCAATTTTCAAGAATGATCATTGCCTGACATGCGCGGAATCAACCCTCAAGATGTATAGCCCCGAATCAACAGATCGCAACTGCCCATAACTGCATACGCCATACCGACTCTTCTACTAATCATGAAGATCACAGCCACACTAACTGATAATGGAGAAAGACGGCCTGATCACATATGTATGAATAGGACAGTTGAGTTGGAGATGGTTACGGCCGAACTTTAAGATGAAGTTGCCTACGTATCCCAAAGATGGGAATCAGGCCTTACATAGTTCAGTTTAAGTTCACTCGAGTATTAACTCTCTCCTTTTGCGCTCTAACTTTTGCCAAAGTCGCCCTTTAGGGTTTTCAACCTTGCGAGCTTAGTTTTTCTTTATTTCTAATTTTTCATGCTCTAACTTTTGCCTAGGTCGCCCTTTCGGGTTTTCGGCCTAGCGAGCCTCTCAAGGATAATATTTCTTCAACTTGTCCATATTGATCGGTTGTGAGAACTCTAAGCCATCCAAGTCCATGAGAATAATCGCCCCTCCTGACCAGATTGATTTGATGATATAAAGACCAGTCCAATTGGGTCTGAACTTGCCCCTAGGGTCATGGATGGGAGCCCGGTTGTCTTTCAGTACCATGTCCCCTTCCTTGAGATTCTTGAACTTTTCTTTCTTGTTAAAAGCCTTAGCAATTCGGCGTTGGTAACCCTGGACATGATACAATGCCCTTAGTCTTCTCTCATCAAATGGCATTAACTCCTCAAATCTACTTCGTTGCCAATCTGCCTCCGCTATCTGACACTCGGCCATAACTCTCAACGACAGCACTTCGATTTCAATTGGCAGAATAGCCTCCATCTTATAGACGACAGAATAGGGGGTTGCCCCTGTAGATGTTCGGATTAAGGTTCTGTAGCCCCAGAGCGCGAATTACAGTTTATCTGGCCAGTATCTGTATGTTTCCACCATCTTCTGCAGGATGTTCTTCACATTCTTGTTTGTGGCCTCAACAGCTCGATTGGTCTATGGTCTATATGTAGATGACTTATGAAAAGCCACATTGTATTTCTCAAGCAGATCCACCACCTCTTTCTTTAAGTGCGTTACCGAAGATGATCTCATTCGACACCCCATACCGACAGATGATATTGTTCTTAATGAACTTAACCACATGCGATGCCTTCAATATAGCGTAAGAATGGGCTTCCACCCATTTCGTGAAGTAGTCAATCGCCACCATAATGAACTCGTGCCCATTTGACCCCTTTGTAGCTCAACTTTTTCGCGCCTCCTTTTCGGAAGTCGAAATAAGCCCTACAGTATCGGACTCCCGCGGTTCTAAATCTGATTCCACAAGTGCAATGTGAAATAGATAATCACCAAAGAGTCCAAATCCGACAAATCTTTTGAAAAATCGATTTTGAATAAAAAAAATGCCAAAAATGGATTGCTTTTCCAAATATAGAGTCGCCATCTAAATATTTTGTTTTGGGAAAATTTAAGAAACCCATGACTCATACCAAAGGCCACGTGTCCGTCGTCACCAAGATTGTTTCGGCTCGGGAACTTAGGTACGAGAGGGGAAGGTCATAAATGAATTGAGCACCCCCGCTGGCCCGATCAAAGATCGGCCTCTACTAATCGTGATATGAATCTTATTTACATTATATGCTCTTGTTCCAGTTTATTAGGCTAGCATTACTATGTGATGCGCACACACACAAGTATAAACTAACTTTGCAAGAATTGGAACATTTCGAGTCATGTTTGTTTTTGAAAATTGTTTCGAAATATGTACCACTTCAAAAAAGTGATCACATATAAACATTACTCAAATTATTCCAATTCAAGCAATAAGCCTTCATCCATAGGCATTCAAGCAGTTTATCAATTAAGCACTTAGCCTCATGGCAAGCATGCTAGACATGGCAACAATCACACGCATGCAAAATGCTAAAGCGAGTAAAGGCTCACCTAGTACTCCAAGCCAAGAAAAATGAGTTAGAAATAAAATGCATGATTCCTAACTATGCAATATGACTAATGCAACGCATGCGATATGCAATTAATAAGCTCGGCTACTAATATGGCATATGAATCAATTTGATAACATGCGGTCTAAGCACGTATTCAAAGAAGTATTAAAACAATAATGCAGTTAGAATGATGAACCGAGCCTCGGTGCATGCAATACAAGTGGATGCAAACATGGAGTATGCTAAACAAAACATGATGTCCCTAAACTAACCATCGTAAGCTAGTAAATAAAATGGAGAAAGACGTGGGGTTGGAAGACATACACATTATTACATTGCGCTCTCACGAAGGAGAGTTCGAATGAATAAGCTAGCTTATTAACTAAAGTTAAGCTAATTAAGCTAATTATTACAACAACAAAAAAAATGAATAAACTAGCTACGCTACTTAACTAATTATTACAATAACATATGAATTGACTAACTATTCTAGTTAATTAATGATTACAACATCACAACTAGTTAACTACTTTAACTAATTAAATAATTACAACACAAGTGCAATTAAAAGAAGTAAGCAAGCTAAACAATTAAGTACTAAGCTAACTACTCCGCTTTTGGAAGTGAGAGATATTCATGTGCATGCTTGGTTTCCACCCGAAAAGGCCACTATTTTGCTTCTGAAGAGCCTCTGTTGCACAGAGAACACATACACTGTCGCCCACTTCCAGAATAACTCTGCTCTGCCTTACAAACGCATTGCTGAATTTTGCATCGGTGGCCGACCGGCCAGTGATGAGGGCCTGTCGGCCACCAGTGATAGTTGACCGACCATCAAAGGTGGCCTGTCGGCCACTATTGCCCAGTTCACCCTACTGCAACAGAGAACAAATAGAGCATGCACAGGGTATTCTCAAGGGTTTGTTTACACAACTCACCCCTCTTTTTCATGAACAAATCGAAGGAGTAGTGAACTTAAGCCACAAACCACCAACTTAAGCAATTTCATTGCATGATGGCTTGTGAACGAAAGTGTGCAAGTTCAATAAATGCAACAAAACAAGACTCATACCATCTCTCTTTCATGAATTGATCAAGGGAAGTGATGACCTTGGAAACTTGAATCATTTCATCACTAATGAGTATGAAATGCCTCAAGCTTCCATGTGTTCAATTAACGTCTGATTGAACACAACATTTTTTTATTATCTTGCACCTTTTTATTCACCAATTTTATTACTCTATTTTAGACTACCATCCATTCTTTAATTCATTGAGTCCAATGGTGAGTTTAAGTCCTCTAAATGGAAAAAGGCTTAAACCAAGTGTTGATTTGGGTATGAAAGAGACATCATACCATTGGTAATGAACCCCCAAAGGGATTAAACCATTAAGCATGACATCTCAATCTCATGCTTAAACAAACAAGTAGTTTAAACCACTTTTAAAGCAAAACAAAAGCTAAGAAAGGAGGGAGGTTGCAGAGATGATTAAGAGTGATAGCAAGTATGGAAAACCATAAATAAATGCAATCAACTCAAATAAGATGGTGTCTAAGGCCTAGAACACCAAACTCATGAGGATAATTACACTATAAGCATGCGAAACAAAGTTCAAATACAACTAACACTTAGAAACAGTCCTAAAATAGTCTAAAAACAATCCTAAAACATGCTAGAATTGAGCTAAAAATAGCTAGAAAAATAGTCTAAAACATAGAGCATGCTAGGCCAGTAAACAAAACACAAGGAGGGGAGGCTACCCCCTCCAATTTTGGATTTCAAAACATATTTTTAACCACTAAAATAACTCTGAAAAATAGTGTTTAAAAGCTCAAAAAAAGATAGTGTAAATGTGGGAAACATAAGGGAAAAGGCCTAAGAAGCAAGGCATAAAGAAGGGCTGCCAACCCTTCTACCTTTAATGGCCTTAAGCCACAAGTTTCAGCCAAAAAATACAGGTTTTAAACCGTCCAAAAAAAAGTACAAAAGATGGAAAACAAGTGGTGTAAAGATGGTACAAAGGCAAGAGAAGGTATACCTCTTGAAAAGGAATGGACCCTTAAGTCATAAACCACCAATTTCACACTCTCAAGTGCTTCAAGAGCTCAAATTCAAGCTCAAATATCCTCATCAAGAAACTCTCTAGGTTTGGTTTAGAGTGTTTGGGCAAAGGCTATGCAAGTTGCAAAAGAGAGACAGAATTGTAGAGAGAGGATATTTTTTTAAAATTACCTAAATGTTTCTAAACTTGAAATATGAGAGGGAGGTCATCTATATATAGAAAACATGAGCCTTAGGTCGAAAATATAAAAAAAGGGACAGATGGAGCTTTGTGGAAACAGCTGGCAAAAATATCTGGGTTTTACACTAGTGGCCGGCCGGCTGGCTAGCCAGAAGTGTGAATTGCCGGCCACCAAAAATCTGCTTCTAGGTCCAACTTCAAATGGCATATCTCCTTCATCCGGACTCAGTTTTAGTCATTATTGAGTCTAAATTGAAGCTCCAGAAGTTTACTTTCCAATAGTGGTAGCCTCACATCTAAATTCTAAGTGTGCAAAGAGATATGCCTATTTTAGTGAAGGTTGCTCAGTTTTGTCTTAACGGATTGATGCCTAACTTCAAATAGCCATATCTCACTCATCCGGACTCGGATTTAGGAGATTCTTGAGTCTAAAATGAAGCCCCGGAAGTCCACTTTCCAATGGTGGTGGCCTCATTACTAAAGTCTAAGTGTACAAAGAGATAGGCCTAATTTAGTGTAGGCTACTCAATTCTCTCTCAACGGTTTGATGCTCAACTTCTCCCTAACTAGTTTTCTTCCCTCTCCTCCAATTTTCTTTAATTCCAAACCTATAAATAAGAGGTTTAAAATATTTTTCAAATAGTTCACCTACCTTTCATTTATTTCCACTTTGTCCTTGCTCGATTTACCGAAAAATGTAATTTTTAACGAAATGCGAGCCTCGGAACATCGTAGAAACTTTTGGAAAAAATATTTTAAAAAAGATAGTTTTGAGGTCTAAAATGATTTTGGTCAAAATATTTTGGGTCCAAAATGGGGTGTAAGGTTGGGATTTAAAAGCTCTTCTTGCTGAAGAAATCGAACATTTGCACAACATAACTTTCATCATCGAGTGATTAATCAGTGGCGCCCAAGTCTTAAGGGCAGTAAAAAATGGGGTGTCTACACCCTTTGGCGAGACGACACTGATAACGTCAATTCCTCAGACTGAGAAAGGCCATGGCGAAGTCATGTTATAAAGCTTTGATGGCGGCATGTTCATGCGATTGGTATGGATTTGACATTTATGGCATCGCCGTACAAAACCGATGCAATCCTCCTCCATGGTTGACCAGTAATAGCCTTGTCTAAGGATTTTTTGGGCCAACATCACACCGTTCATGTGAGCTTCGCACTCTCCTCCGTGAATAGCCTCCATAAGACGTTTTGTTTCTTCTTCTTCAATACACAGCTTATGCATTCCCAGATGGCCTCTTTTGTATAATTTACCCCCGTAGATGATAAATTGGACGACCAGACACCATATTCCTTGTTTGTCCTTGGCATTTACCCTTGGTGGATACACCTCTTTTTCCAAAAAGTTCCAAATATCGTAATACCAGGTGTTTTTGCCTTGCACTCTATCTATTGCGGCGACAAACTGGTAAGCAAGCGTGTACTTCTACTCAATGATGATTGGATGCATCTTCACTCAAAACGAGATGTCTACCATGGAAGATAGAGTTGCTAACGCATCAGTAAACCGGTTGCTTTCTCTCAACAAATGTGTAAACATTAGTTTTTCAAACCTAGGAATCAGAATATCCAAGGCCTGATGATACATCTTCATGTTCTCTTCTTTAACCTTCCAATCCTCGTTAGCTTGAGAGACAACCAAATTCGAATCTCCGATGACGTCCAACCTTTTTGCCCCTAGATCTAGGGCAGCTTCCAAACCAGTAATGCACACCTCATATTCTGCTTCATTATTAGACACTCTGAATTGGAGTTTGAATGCTAAGGGTATATGGGAATCATCGGGTGTTATACACACCTATCCCATAATTGTACTGATTAGTCGCCCCGTTAAAGTACATCGTTCACATTTCCTCTTCTACATGCAGAATGTCTTCATCTAGGAACAGGTATTCCACTGTTTCGTCTCCTTCTACCAAATGATCTACTAAGAATTCCGCCACAGCTCTCCCTTTAATTGACTGGCGTGTAACGTATTTGAGATCAAATTTGGAGAGAAGAAGCAACCAATGAGCTAGCCTACCCGTAAGTGCTGGTTTCTTGAAGAGATATTTAATGGGATCTAATCTCAAAACCAAGATTACAGAATGAGCTAACAAGTAGTGCTTTAACTTCCTGGTACCCTACACTAAGGCTAGGCAAGCTTTCTCCAGGGAAGTGTAGCGAGTCTCGTAGTCTAGTATCTTTTTGCTCAAGTAGTAGATGGCCTTTTCTACTTTATCTTCAGATTCTTGAGCTAGCATGCACCCTATAGTTGAATTCGTCACTGAAAGGTACAAGATCAATGGTTTCCTCGATTCTGATAGCGATAACACATGTGGATTTTGCAAATACTACTTGACCTGCTTAAAGGAAAACTGACATCGATCGTCCCATTGAAACTTCTTTCCCTTTTTCAGGAGACCAAATAGTGGTTCACAAGTCAAGGTTAGTTTTGAAATAAACCGCCTTATGAATTGCACTTTACCTAGAAAGTCGCGCACCTCCTTTTCAGTCCTTGGTGGTGGCATTCCTAAGATGACCTTGATTTTGGACGGATCCACTTCAATTCCCCTCTGTGTGATTAGGAAACCCAGCATCTTCCCTGTCGTCACCCCAAAGGTGTACTTCTGGGGGTTCAGCCTTAATTTATACTGTCATGACCTGAACCCGCCCCCATGGGTTAAGGACATAACCGGCCAGTAATCATGCGATTACCTACGGCCTCAAACCAAACCAACGTATTTTAACAGAGCTAATGGGAGCCAAACGGAAGTAATTTAAAACTTTGTCCATAGAGCCATGCTTATATGCACGTCATTACATACATATGTTAATAACTCACGACAGAAAGTACAATGACATAAAAATGTTGTACAGACAGGATCATTCAAATCTAAGTCAGCCAAACGAAACCATACACAGACGTACTCAAACTTCGCCAACATGACAGAACAGAAAACAACGACAAAAGGCGAAGGCGGGTCTCGTACGTGAGACACAAGGGCTGACTTCCCCAAAAATCTTTGTTGTTCCACACTGACTTCACTGAGGCTGGGTTTGGACTTCTCCGGGCTCACCTACAAACACATGAATGAGCGTGAGCGAAAGCCCAGTGAATAATATCAAATAAGAAGATACAACAATATGTAGAACAACATATCCCGAACGGCCTTGGGCCTAATTCAGACTTTCGTTTATGTCAAAACGGCCTCTGGCCCATTCATTCATGTCAATCGGCCTTTGGCCTAACCATTTATCAATCGGCCTTCGGCCCAATCATTTATCAATCGGCCTTTGGCCCAATCGTCTATCAATCGGCCTTCGGCCCAATCATTTATCAATCGCCCTTCGGCCCAATCATTTATCAATCGGCCTTTGGCACAATCATCTATCAATCGGCCTTCGGCCCACATCTATATCAAAAGGCCTTCGGCCCATATACACTTTCGTATCAAACGGCCTTCGGCCCATATACACTTTCGTGTCAAACGGCCTTCGGCCCATATACACTTTCGTGTCAAACGGCCTTCGGCCCAATCATTTATGTCAAAACAACCTCGGGTCCATTCATGTTTAACAAAACGACCTTGGGTCCATTCATGTTTAACAAAACGACCTTGGGTCCATTCATGTTTAACAAAACGACCTTGGGTCCATTCATGTTTATCTTACATCCACAATCCCAATTAGCAATTCATAAGCTTTAAGGGAATAAACAATTGAACATTCACAAGCATTCACATATCGATATTACTCACAGTGGTCGGCATGTGGATTTGCCCTGGAGCTTGACCCTACATATCACATAACACATATGGGTCACAAATAGTTCAATCCGTTCTTTAATTCACATATTCCTCTTTAGGCTTTATTCTTATCTCTTTAATTCAATCACAATGCTCAATGCATGCCTAAGAGTGTTTAGAAGTGAAAGGGAACGGAAAAACAGAACACAGAATGCATTTTCAAAACTTCAGAAAACAGGGTCCCCGCTCGAGCGGACCCTTAAGTCTGCAAAAGTGCTGGTTACCTCAAATTCCCGCTCGAGCGTGAACTCGGCCGCTCGAGCGGACTGCCTGTCTACATAGCTTCCCGTTCGAGCGTAAACTTCCCCGCTCGAGCGGGCACTATGTCTGTCAAAAATGCTGGGAGCTCGAATTCTCCGCTCGAGCGGTAGTTTCCCCGCTCGAACGGGCACCAAACTTTCTGGGTTTTCCAGAACTGTTCTTGAGCTTCAAATACACATTCAAACCGATATTTCTTGCATTTCACAGCCCATAGCACTCATATACATATACCAACATGATATAAACACCAAATTACAACATATTGAAGCTCAATTCCCATGAATCAATCACATGCAAACCCAAATTATACCAAACTTACTTCCAATACATTAAATTTATGCATTCAAGCTTCATATCCTCATCAATCATGCATGCATGTCAATTCTTGACTCCATTTCTATTTCAAATGGTACAAATGGTGCTTCTAACCATGAAACTCAACGAAAACATGCTTGCATGTATGATTCAACTCACAATCTTTCATAATTCATATATTACATGCTAGATTAGGTGATTTCATAGGAATCCTTTACATGCATGCTCATATTAGGCTTTAATTGAACACAACAACTCAATTCCTTTTCAATTCTTACTCTTGACCAATAATCAATCTTGGGTACACAAATTCACAAGCTCAAATCTAGAAACCAAGGGGTGTTTACTCACCTAGGAGCTTAATTCCCACAAATTATGGTTGATTCTTTGAGTGTAGCTCCAAGATCATCAAGTTTCCTAGCAATTCCTCTATGTTGAGCTCTTTCCCTCTCTAGGTTCGGCTCTCCCCTCTCTTAGAGCACAATTTCAGTCAAAAGAAAATAAGGAGAGGACTTGAGTGTATAGTGCCTTCTCACAACAAAACCCACTAACTCCCATAATAATAATAATAATAATACTTGGGCACCAATTCCTTGATTAAATCAATTTAATCTGATCCGAATCAATTTTTCAATTAAATTTCACCGTAGGCTCTAAAAATTACGCTAATCACATTGGCGTAGTCAATTTCGAGTTTCATGGCCGATAAGGCCCTCAATTTAATTTCCGAAGCAAAAAAATCAAACAAATATTCCTACGGTGAACAGATAGAATTTCAAAGTCACATATTGGCCCTGTTTGGTAGAGTTGTGGGAAAGTACTTATAGCTTATGCCTAAACAGCTTATAGCTTATAACTTTCAGCTTAAGCTGATTTCCAGCTTATTCTTAAAGCATCTCCTGCCCTACTCAAAGAATAAGCTGATTTCTGACTTCCAAAAAGCTATAAGCTATAAGCTATAAGCTAAACCAAACACATCAAAATAGCTTAAATTAAGCTGAAAGCTGAAATAAGCTGTAATTAAGCTCTGCCAAACAGGCACATTATCACACAATGGCACACAAAATCATGCTAAACACATAATCATATTCAGATTAGGGACCAATTAGCTAATTACGGAACAGGGGTATCACATATACTCTCTGATCCGTTGAAAGAATTTCTCCAGTGCAATGTAGTGGCCTTTTTGGTCTTTGGACTTCACAATCATGTCATCCACATACACCTCGACCTCTTTGTGGATCATGTCGTGCAGAATGGTGGTTGCAGCCCTCTGGTAGGTAGCCCCAGCATTTTTCAAGCCAAATGGCATGACTCGGTAGCAGTAGGTGCCCCACGGGGTAGTGAAAGCGGTCTTCTCCCTATCCTCAGGTGCCATTAGAATCTGGTTATACCCGGAAAACCCATCTATGAATGATAACAGCGCATGGCCGGTGATGAAGTCTACCAACTCGTCTATGTGTGGCAAAGGGAAGTCATCCTTTGAACTGGCCTTATTTAGATCCTTGAAGTTGACACAAACTCTAATTCTGCCATTCTTCTTCGGAACTAGAACAATATTGGCCAATCACGTGGGATACTCAGATATAAGCAAGAACCCTGCCTCAATTTGTTTGGTGACCTCCTCTTTGATTTTCAACGCCCAGTCCGGGCGAACTAGGCACAGCTTCTGTTTAACTGGTCGGACCTCGGGGTCAAGAGGGATCCGGTGCTGTACAATCTCAAGATCGATTCCAGGCATGTCTTCGTAGGACCACGCAAAAACATTTTTGAAATATTTTAATAAAGTGATTAAACGCTCGTGTTCTTCCAAAGACAACATGGATCCAATCTGGACCAAGCGAGGATCCTCCTCAGTACCCACGTTAATTGATACGATTTCATCTGTCCAGGGCTTCACACGCCTCTTCTCCTTATGATCAACTAAATTTTTTAAAACTCGAGGAATTTCTTCCTCTTCGTTTAAGTCAAAATTTTGGAAATCAAGATCAGTACAACAAAACAAAAGCACAGAAAACTAGGTAAAGTCCACAACATTCTTATTCAAAAGGTCTGGATCCTCGGTTACAGTGGACTCAAAAGAAAAGCTGAAAGATGACTTGGACAAGACCTTGGTATCCCGATTACCACTCCCAGAAGTATCAGACTCAGAGGGACTGGAATCTGACTCCGACTCCATAGACTTAGTGGAATCAGATCTGGACTCACTATCCGATTCAGAACTACTGATGACACCCTTCTCGAACTTCCAGACTAGGCGTGGAGCTTCAGATGCATCCACGATGAGGCTAGTGAAATCTGCTGCCGGTGTATCCCCAATCATTGAAATAGTAAAATTATCTCCCAAGTTGACGAACTCAGCTCCAGCAGTAGAACTTGCCAGTAGGTCAGCCAGCGCTTTTCCCAACAGCTCTTCCTCTTCAATGTCCAAGCTTGCAGTCTTGCATTGATCTGTGTTTGGGCTCAGGTCTACCTGCTCATCCTCCTCTTCTGGTAGTTGGTGTCCGAAGAAGATCTTGAATCACGGATACCTTGTTTTGTCTCCCAATCATACCAAGGCTGTAGAAATCCATAGAAGGGAAAGTCTTTCCCTTGGTGGACAAAACGTTCATTCAAGGTTCTTTGTATTGGTTTGTGGACTAACCCGTACTGCCTCCCAATCTTCTTTGCTAATCTGCAGCGGTAGGTTTTTATCCAAGCCCGAAAGCGTGAGGGTTGTGACTCATCTCCCTGGCAACAATACCTCACTACCTGCCACTTCTGTCCAGTCCTGATCTAGGAATATGCCCCTGTTTGTTCATCATGTAAATGGACTGAGCGCTCACGTAATTCCCATCATCCTCCGCCATGATGGTTTGGACCAACTGGGCCTCTGCCAGAGAGAAACATGGCCTCTTCCCCGTGTATGATTTCCAATAATGGCGCAGTAGTTCCCTGGGGAGGATAGATCGCAGAATTGCCGTACACAGTAGTAATCCCGTCTTTAAAAGGATACTTTACCAACTGATGGACCGTTGATGGCACAGCCCTCATCTGATGTAGCCAAGGCCTTCCCAGTAGTAAATTGAACGTGGCTGGAACGTCCATGACATGAAATTCCACCTTATGCTTAGACGGGCCGATTAGGATATGGCTCTTGAACAGTCCCATAACATCCCGACTCGTGTTTTCATAAGCCCGAACGACCTGAGTCATGGGTGTGAAATCAATCGGTCTCAAACCGATGGCATAGGCAGTCCTCACTAGGCACACATTGATCGTTGATCCGGTATCTATCAACACCACCGGAATCCCTTTTTTTGGCTTTTTAGGGTTACTTATAAGGGTCAATTGTGGTTGGCACCCTCAGGTGGTAACTCCCTATCTGTAAAAGATATCATTGTCGTAATGTCCCCGGATGTAACCAACGATACCAATTAGTCAGCAGTGGTGTCGATAAGCAGTTTAGCCCGGTTCATTGCCTTTAACAGTGCTTGCCTATGCTCTTGAGAAGCCATGATAAGCCCCCAGATCGATATGTCTGCTTGAATTTTCTTGAACTGTTTCAAGACCAAGTTTTCTTCAACATCCTTCTCTTTTGACTTTTCAGCCTCTTTGTCGGAGGGCTCCGGCTGATCTAAGGCCGCAGGTTTGAATTACCGACCACTCTGGGTCATGTGGTTAATCTCGTCAGTATACAAGGTGTCATCAAGGGTATCAGCCTTCCACCCTTAGTCAATATACGCATGACTTAAGTCGCTGTCTTCCCACCATTCTCCTGCAGCCATGGTCGGGCCATTATCTGGTTCTATCTGAAGCATGTTCACATCACGTCCCCCATCATCATACCACTCTTCTTCCACCACAGTCTTGGTTTCTGTGTTCCAGTGCTTCCTGAGCTTTCTCGGCATTCTTTTTTAGTCACTGGACTCCCATTCGATCTTTTTGGTAGCTTGGACATCACCTACCGTTGTCTCGGGTTCTTCTTTCCCTTTTCCTTTTCCTTGCTCCAGGACTATCTTTGTCTAGATCTCTTCAATTCTTTCCTTTTGAAATTGTTCCAATGCCTGTTCTTTCTCAGTCAGAGGTGCAACCTCAGCCTTGCTACTAGCACCAAGTTCCTATTTTTTCCCTACCTCTTCTATCTGTTCCTCAACATCTGACTCCTACTCACTCAACCACCCATTGCTTGTTTCTGGTTCACTTGGATCCCACCACCTTAGTTATACACTGTTTGTATCCTCTTCTTCAAAGAAGTAGAGGTTGTCTAGATCCTCTTCCAGCTCGACCAAGTTTTCTTCCAATTCGACCAAGTCATTTAGGCCCTATTACGGCCATTCATGTTGATGTTGCCCTAATTCATCTTCCTCGGTAGCATTGATACTGAGGAAGTTCAGCAGTATGACTACTGGCTTTGGTTGATCGACGGCCACAATGTATAAGCTGGAGTCATACTCCTTTACGAGTGAAACCCCTTTCTTTATGACTTAGGCATTAGGCTGGCCCTTCTCTGGTGCACTCTCTTTCTTCTTCGCCTCTGCTGGCACGGACTTGGGTTGGGTTTGCTGTGTTAAGTCCATCATGCACATGTCCATTGCACATGTCCGTGCCTTCTGGAATAATCACCTCTGGCTTGGGTAAATGGGATAGGGTAATGTAGGCGTTGGGGTCAAAGGAGGGTGGTAGTATATGTATGTGGTTAATGTTTCTGGGCAGAGGGACTTGGTTATGTATAGGAAGCGGGTTGGTAGTTACGTTTGGTTTGGAGGGTGGGGCGATGACTTTGTTGTTAATGAGATCCTGGATCTCATAACGTAAGCGGTAACACAGATCTGTGGGGTGACCATGTTGTTGGTGGAAGATGCAATACTGGGTAGGGTCATGTTTGGGTGGTAATGGGTCAAGAAGTGGTCGAGGATCGAGAGGCTTGAGATGTCCCTTTTCTATTAACAATTTGAGGGCGCGGGCTGGGCTTATATGGAGGAAGTAAAAACTCTTCGGTTTCAGGGTGGGTCGGTGTTTTGTGAAGGTTGCAAAGGCAAAGGGATCGGCTATTTTGGCCGCTGTAACAACTGTACTGACATCTGCAGGCCACGAAATAGTGCTACTACTAGCATTGGTACCTCGGAAGAATGGCCTTCTTGCAGATTCGCTTATTCTGTGAATAATGCCCTTCTTGAAGGCACTCTCAATTTGGACCCCCAACTCATGTAAGGAAGTAAATGTGTATAACGGCGCCACTATCATTCTTTTCAGCATGTCTGGCTCAAGGTTCTAGACCACCAACCAAACTTGTTCTCTTTCGGAAGGTCTATTTGTCATCTGGGCAGCATGGCTCTCCATCGGGCAACAAAATCAATGAATGATTTTTTGGGATTCTGGGTAGTAGCCTCTAGCTTAGTGATGGTTACCTCTATCTAAGTATTATATGAGTACTGGTTAACAAATGCCTCAGATAGCTCTTTCCAATTCCGCTTTGTGGAGTCCTCCAACTTAACGTATCAGATAGCCACTTTATCGGATAGTGTTCTCTTGAACAATGATTGTTTTTGCGCCCGAGACAGACCCATTGGCCTTAGCACATCTAAAAATAAGCGAACATGCACAATTAGATCCCCACTTCCATCGAATCTGTCGATGTGGCATCTTAAATTTGTCCAGTAATCTGACTGAAGCCTCAGTGTACCTGTTTTCAATATCCGGAATGGAATTGAAGCCCTGGGACTTTTTCAGCACTTTCTCCAACCTAGCAATCTTGATCAGAGCCGGATCAATTTCATTGATATCAAAGGAAAGAATTCCTTCAGGGGGTTGAGCTAGAGGCCTATAAACTGGGGCTGGGGAAAATATTTCCTAAGGATCTGGAATTTGGAGATTTTCCACTGGTGGAGGTGGATCCGGGTTTGACTGAGCAGTCGGGATCGGATGCACGGTTGATGCGGATGCCCCAAATGTGCGTCGTAGATCAACAATGATTTCATCTTGTGCGGCCATCCTTTCGTTTACAGTATCCATGGTTCTCTAGAAAGTTGCCATCATGGCGGCAAATTTTTCTGTATTCTATGCCATTGCTGGTCCAGGTGAGTTAGATGCTGGTGAACTGCTTGAGTAAGAATGGGTAGGTGTTTGCTGAATGCTTTGTACTAATGCTGCTGACTGTCTATTCCGTCTTTGTCGAACAACTGGTGGAAGTGAGACTAACACTAGTTGACCACCAACAAGCTCTTGAGCTTTATAAAGCCTGCCAGAGCGAGTCCACACAACTTAGGGAATATCGGGTCTTTTCTGAAGCTATGATGGTAAACTACCTAGCAAAAGACAGAAAATAAAAACCATCGATCAAAATCAGATGGCACTTTGGCCTAATCTTAATAGAAAAAACACAGCTGAAGAACCACAATCCCCTTTAAACTCTATTTCTCAAACTAATACTGATATGAACCATCCTGTACAGTCTCACTATAAAAGTACATATCAAGTAAAAGAACCAAAACACCCCTATGAGGAGGGTAGGGTTACCCTGTTCTAGATTTTTGACATGAACTAGGATTTGCTATTTCAAACAAAGAGTCTCATAACATCTTGCAAATGGGTGGCATTCTGTCCTAAGTTTGGAATGGTCACTATGACTTACTACATGAAGCTAGGCCAAATAGTCAAAAGGTTACCTCGGCAAGATTACCTAATATACCTCTCACACCTAACACCGAGAATTGAAAGGAAGATCAAACGGTACGACAATAATCCAGATTCAAGGGTTGTGTTTCTAACATGGCAGAGCCCATGACCAGCCTTTTGGTAAACTTTTGGGCAAGCCTCCGGCAAACCGTCCAAGAATAGCAGATGGAAAACACAGTGACTTATAGTAACAATGCAAATGCTATGCAAAGAACATATAGATGTAGGTAAAATTTCACATCATGAATTTCAAGTCAAGCTTTCTAGTTCCCCAGCAAGTTGCCAGAAACTGTAGCTTGCTTTTCGTGCTCCTTTTAGATACGACTAGCCTTACAGTTCAGACTCTCGTGGTTCTAAATCTGATTTTGCAGGTGCAATGTGAAACAATGAAAACACAAAAAGAGTCAAAGTCTGGCAAATCTTTTGGAAAATCGATTTTGAATCAAATGCCAAAAAACGAACTGCTTTGCCAGATTTCATAGTCGCCACCTAAATATTTTTGAAAAATTTAGGAAACCCGAGACTCGTGCCAAAGATCACTTATCCATCATCACCAAAATGTCTCGGCTCGGGAACTTGGGTACGAGAGGAGAAGGTCATGAATTGAGCACCCCACTCGCCCAATCAAATATCGGCCTCTACTAATCATGATGTGATTTTTATTTACATTATATGCTCTTATTCTGATTATTAGGCTATTTTACTATGTGATGCACACAAGTGTAGACTAATTTGCAAAAAATTGAAACATTTTGATTTTGTGTTTTGTTTGAAAATTGTTTTTTATTTTTATTTTTTATACTCGTCACTTGAAAAGGTGAGTTTGTACATTTAATCAATTTATTCCAATTTTAGGAATTAGCCTTCATCCACCGGTATTCAAACAAATATATCATTTAAGCAATTAACCTCATAGAAAATATACTTGATATGGCAACACAAACATTCAATGCAAGATGCTAAAACAATAAACGCTCACCTAGTACTCCGAGGCAAGCCAAACAAAGCAAAATAATTAGAAAACATGCATGCTCCTAACTTATGCAAAATGACTAATGTGACACATACAATCATGCAAGAAAATAGGCTCGGCTACTAGCATGGTATATGATTCCATTCAAGACATGTGATAAATCACGTATTCATTTAAGAGAGTTGAATGTGATATTAGTTAGTATGATGAGCCGAACGTAAATGTACATGAGACGAGTGTATGCAAACATGGGAATGCTAAGTAAATACGATGCTCTATACTATCATCATAAGTGGGTAAATAAAAGAGAGAAAGAAATGTGGTTGGAAGACATACACCATTATTATATATTTGTCCTCATGCAAGAGGGTCCATTTAAGTGTCCAAATGTCCGAAATAAACTAATAATTACAACACCCAACGAACAAATTGAACGAAACTAACTACTTATTACATATTCGAATGAATTCTAAATCAATTATCTATCTAGTTGTAGGTACAACAAAGGTATGATGACAATACTACGCATAATAACAACACATGAAATTGCAACAATAATAATATTTACAACAACAATAATTTAATTACAACAATAATGAAAGCATTAATTTACAACATTTGATAAAACCAAGAAGCACAAGGATGTCATACACGTGACGGTTTTCAGAAGCAACTCTGTCTGCCTTCCTTGGAATTTGCCCCACTTCACCTTCAGTCACTGCCCTCTATTTCTGCAAAACACTCTGTTTACCAAACATTGGAGGCCGGCCGGCCCCCAATGAAGCCTAGTCGGGCCCAAATAGGGCTGGCCGTGCCCTAATTTCATGCAAAAATCTGTTTTTGTGCTCTAAGGTGAAAACATTGCAGACAGAATTTTTTTGAGCCCTGTTTGTCCCTTTTATCCTTCTTTGTCATGGAAAGCCTCAAGAGAAGGACGAAATCGCTTCCAAAACCATCAATGAGCAAGTTGATTGCTTGATGATTTCGGGTACGAGTTGGACAAAAATTGATGAATGCAATGAACAACACCTACCCCTCCCTCTTATCATGGAGTGAGCTCAAAGAGGGAAGTAGAGACGCTTCAAGGGTTGTCAAAATACCATGAATTGATGTGTGACGACTCTTGACACGATGGACTCGGCATAACATCCGGCCGAACCCGAGCAACTCTATTCCTTTTCTTTATGTTGGTTGATCTAATTTTAAGCCAATTTCATTAGTCTTGTCCATTCTTTAATCCATTTTTCCAAAGTAATGATTAAGTCTGCTAAATGAGAAGAACGTCAAGTGAGAGGTACTCCTAAATATGAAGGAGAGACCATGCCTTTGACGATGAACCTCCGTAGAGATTAAGCTATTGAGCATAGGTCTCTAGCTTATATTTTGAATGACCATCGATCGGTTAAAATAACGCTCAAACAAGAGAAGAAAAGAAGAAAGGGGAGTTGCAGACATAATTGCGAGATTGATCCTTGATTAACCATAGAAAAGCTATCAAAGCATGTATAACACAACATGACAAGCTAGATGTGAAGACTTACAATGCAACAAGCTAGATATTCAAGCATATGCTAATTAAATAAATTACAATAGCCCTAAAACAGCCCCTAATATGCTAAAAACGGTGACCAAAAATCATGTGAGAGAGCATAAAAAGGTATAAAAGAATAAAGCAATAACAAAGCTAGTGAACAAAAAAGCAAGGAGAGGTGGCTAACCTCTCCATTTTTGAGACCTCAAATCATATTTTTTTTAAAAGCCTTTTTCAAGCTCTGAAAATCAGTTTAAAAGGAAAAGAAAAGAGTGTAAAACAAGGGCTTGAGCTATGAAATAAGGCGCAACCTTCTCTACCCTTTGGTCGCTATTCAAACCCAAGTTTAAACACTTGAAATGGACTCAAGACAGCACAAAAACACAAGAAGTAGCTAACAAGAGAGAAAAAGAAGTAAAAGAGTAAGCTTATACCTCTCAAAGAAGCAAACTCTTGTTTGTAACACAAACTTGGTTCAAGCACACTCTCAAGCTTGAATTGTGATGCACAAGCCTCAACAAAGGCTATAAGGTTATGATCTAGGGAGGTATATGGTGTATAGATATTAGTCAAGAGAGATAGGTTTGCTCAAAGGTGACTTGTATAGGAAGAAGGAGCTCTCTCTTGTATGTATAGGCTCTTTAGAAATTGTCCAACCCTTAAAACAGAGGCATAACCTCATTTTTAGAGAATTTGAGCAAAAAAGGTCGAAAATATCTTTAAAAAAAGACAGCTGGCAGGCTCTCGCCTAGAACAGTGTATATTGCCAGCAAGGCACGACCGGACCCAAATAGCCACGGCAGGCTCTCAATGGGGCACTGCCAGACCCAAATAGCCATGGCAGGCTCTCAATGGGGCACGACCGGGCCCTAATGTGCTGTCCCATTCCCCTGTTTCAAGCTCAGTGTAAGGTGACACAATGTTAAAAAATGAACCTTTGAGGTAAGAATAAGACAAGTAAGAAGGTTTTGGGATTATTTTGGGACTCAACCTTGGATTCCCTCACCGAGAACTCAAATAACATAATGCAATTTTCATTATCGAGTGCGCTGGACCAAGCGCCTAAGTCTTACGGGTGGTCAAAAATGGGGTGTCTACACCTTGCAGAAAGGGAAAAAGGAGCAGACCGCACTACTACAAGCAAGGACTCACCTCAAAATGAAGTCCTAAGACAATCAGGCAGTAAGGATCAAATCCTAACGGCGGACAACAACTTAAAAGAAGATAGCATCAACGCTCCTAATCCTAAGCCGTCATCAAATCCCTCTACTTGCTGGAAGTTGTTCGTAGGTGAGATGTAGAAGCTCTTCGTAGATGGAGCGTCCAACAAGCACAGCGCATGACTTGGCATAGTTCTCATCTCGCCAGATGGTTTGACTATTGAACAGGCAATCAACCTTGGATTTCCAGCATCCAATAATGAGGCTGAGTACGAAGCATTGTTAGCCGGTTTAAAGTCAACATTCCGCGTGAAAGCCACCAAGCTGATGGTGTACAGTAACTCCCAACTGGTAGTCAACCAAATATCGGGTGACTATGAAGTAAATGACGATAGAATGGCCAAGTATCAAGAGTTGGTCAGAAAAAAGATCATGAAATTTGAAGTTGTACAAATAGGGCAAATCGATCGAGAAGAAAATAACAAGGTAGATGAACTAGTCGGTTTCGCGTCAATAGCAGATACATCCGTCCCACACCCATTCCTAGTGGACTTCCTGCCGAGACCAAGCATTGAGGAACCTGAAGCAACCGAGGTATTCTGCGTCGAACTAGGCCCTTCCTGTATAGACCCCATCACGGTGTTCTTAAAAGATAGTATTTTGCTAGAAGAGAGGAAGGAAGCCAACCAAATTAGGACAAAGTCGTATGGATTTTGGCTCTCTCCATCGCTCGTATTATACAAAAAATCCTTCACAAGACCGTATTTAAAGTGTGTCCATCCCAGCAAGGTCGAAGTATTCCTGTTTGAAATCCATGAAGGCATTTATGGAAGTCACCAAGGAAGGAGATCTCTAGCCTACCGAGCTATTTCACAGGAGTATTGGTGGCCATACATGCAAGCAGACGCAGAGAAATATGTTAAGAAATGAGAGAAATGTCAGAAGTTTGCGCATCAAATCCATCACCTAGCTAAAGAACTCGTACCTTTGACTAGCCCTTAGCCTTTTGAAATGTGGGGTTTAGACATAGCGGGACCACTCCCAACCACACCGAGCAACAAAAAGTTTTTTATTACAGCAACAGACTACTTCACCAAGTGGATCGAAGCAGAGGCACTCACTTCCATCAAAGAGAAAGATGTCAAGAAATTTGTCTGGCAGAACATCATAACCCGGTTTGGAATTCCCAAGGTCTTGATATCGGACAACGACACTCAATTTGATGGACGAATCTTCAGGGGCTTTTGCGAAGAGCACAGGATCGAATTCTACAACTCTACGCCGGCTTACCCTCAAGCCAACGGCTAGGCTGAAGCCTCTAACAAAGTAGTCTTAGATGGTTTAAAGAAAAGACTTGAAAAAGTAAAAGGGAAATGGGTTGAAGAACTTCCTCAGGTCTTATGGACATACTGCACTACATCTAGGCGGTCGACTGGTGAAACGCCTTTTTCCCTGGCTTATGGCATGGAGGCAGTGATCCCCTTGGAAATTAGCCTCCCCACTATTAGAAGCGAAAATTTTGATCCTGATATGAATGGAGAAGCCATAGCCTTGGAGCTAGATCTGGTTGACGAAGGAAGAGAAAGGGCATTGGTCCACATCGCCTCTTATCAATAAGAATTATCCAGAAAATATAACAAGGCGGTGCATCCAAGGCAATTCAAGATTGGAGATTGGGTGTTACGCAAAGTAATAGGAAATACTTTGGTACTAGGAGATGGTAAATTGGGACCTAACTGGGAAGGACCGTACAGAATGACCAGCCTGGTAGGAAAATGAGCATACCACCTCGAAGATGTGGACAGCTGAGCTATCCCAAGGCCTTAGAACACTACAAATCTCAAAGTATTTTATTTTTGACTATTTAGATACTTGTAATTTTTCTTTTTGACTTTAAAGTAGGCATTTTTTTCAGTACTTGTATTCTTCTACCTGTAAACTAGTTTGTACTCATTGCCCGATTGAGGGGCAATGTTGGTTGGCAGGTTTGACCAACATATTTTGCACTCTTTAGCCGAGATAAGGATCTAGGCTAAAGATGGTTGGCAGGTTTAACTAACACCATTTTACACTCTTTAGCCGAGATAAGGATCTAAGTTGAAGATGGTTGGCAGGTTTGACCAACACCATTTTGTACTCTTTAGTCGAGATAAGGATCTAGGCTGAAGATGGTTGGTAGGTTCGACCAACACCATTTTGCACTGTTTAGCTGAGATAAGGATCAAGGCTAAAGATGGTTGGCAGGTTTGACCAACACCATTTTGCACTCTTTAGCCAAGATAAGGATCTAGGCTGAAGAAGGTTGGCAGGTTTGACCAACAGAACTTTTTACAATTTTTAGCCGAGATAAGGATCTAGGCTGAAGAAGGTTGGCATGTTTGACCAACACAACCTTTTACACTCTTTAGCCGAGATAAGGATCTAGGCTAAAGAAGGTTAGTAGGTTTGGCCAACATTTTTTGCACCCCTTCAGCCGAGAAAAAGATCTAGGCTAAAGATGATTGGCGGGATGATGTTAGGCTGAGCCAATTAGTTCGACTTGGCGCGCAGATAATATGATGTAAAATATTGTAGAACAAACACAGTGACCGAGCAAAAAGATGGGAAATTTTTTCATTAACAGAAAATATATTTACAAACGGTGGGGCTTGTAGCCTGGTTACATAGTTAGGAGAAAGAACAGCAAAAACAATAACAAGCTATTGTACGGTAAAGCAAATAGATCTTCCAGCTCGACATCAGCACCATCACCAACTCCATCACCAGCCAAGTTGGTTCCAGCACCCCTTTCTAGAGTTTGGTCGGTGATGCCTTCTTCGACAACCAAACTTGGTTCGGTCTGGTCAAGCCCCTTCGACCGAGCAGAAAGATCAATCGGAGTGTTGTGGGGCACCGAGCTATCCTTCTCCTCCACTAAGAATTTTTGTTGAACAGCATTGGCATAGTCTATCATGTAGTTTGGTATGTAGTGAGGAGGTGGATTGAGGAACACTGCAGAATCTTGTGATTGGTCGAGCTCCACCAATGCTGTCTTCCAGCCGCATTTAAAGAAAATATCTTTGGCTGCCTTGCACTGTTGAACGTAGGTTTCTTCGCCTTCTTTGAAACCCCGGTCCTCGGCGTACTCCATCTTTTTTTGCAACAGCTGGATCTCGGCGTTCTTTTTCTTTTCAATCTTGGCCAGTTCGCGCAGGTAGCGCTCTTTTTTCTCGGCCAGGGCTTTTTGTTTGTCAGCCTCGGCCGTGCTAACCAACTCGGCCAGTCTCTCATTTTCAGCAACTAGCTCGGCCAGCTTTGCTTGAACCTCTTTTAGCTCAGCTGCCTTGGCTTCTGCATCAACAACGGTTGGCCGCACTATCTTGCGCAGTTCAAGCACTCGTTTGTGGGCTATGTGGCTTTTTTGTACGGCATGAGATTCAAGTAAGAAATTGTTAGAAGAAACCAGGCGAACTATTGCACAAACTGTGGACTTAAAATAAGTAGACATGTGACTTACAAGCACCATTAACTTAGCGGCCAACCGAATGGCCTTGAGCTCAGTCAAGTGGCCGTGATGTTTCATGTCGGCCGGCAGACAGAGGCTGTTTGATAAATTAAAATCCAGCATATGGTCCTTCTCAACGACCATCGAATCCGAGAAGAACACAACACAATTTTTGTAAGACACGGCTGGTGTCCATGGCGATGAGGAATAAGATCTTGCTCGGCTAGAGCGGGCGAGCTCCAGATCCGGTAGCACGGGGTCAGGAAGCACGGTTTCCTCCTCATCCACCAGGCGTTGGTGTTTGGTGGATGAGGTACGCGTACGCTTGCTTGGCCAAGATGTTGTTGCCCTGGTGGATAGAAGGGCGACGACTGTCTCGTATGGTCGGCTGGATTGTATTTGTTCGGTTTGCACCTCGACAAAGGTTTGCTCGGTGATAAGGGCATGCACAGCTTTTTTCTTGGCCATCTCTTGTTCTTCAGTAAGTGGAATTAGGTTTATTTGAGGGAGGTTTAGGTCTGGTTTAGGCGAAGATTCGAGGAGGACGTCGGTTACTTTACTCTTCCTCTTGCCACTATATCGGTAGGATGGCTCTACGTTTATTAGCTCGTTCCAATCCCGATGTCGGTATCTTAGCCTGGTGTGCAGCGCGTCTTGGTTGGCGTAAGGATAATTTTGTTTAAGCAGGTTCAAATCCACAGCAAGACAAAGGGTTAGCATGGTAGCAAGGGATGCAAAAGTTCAGAAGCAAAACTGAATTACTCATATCAGCTAAGCCCTTGTTCCAGTTTATGTTATAGCCCGGTATCAGGGCTTCTTGGTCCTCATAATTCCCAGAGACCCAAAGAAAGTCGTCATCATGCAAGTCTTTGTCCGGTGTGTGCTTGACGACTTTTTCTCGACCTCTTTTGACCTTGAGATAGTACACCCAACCGTCATCGTTCTGGCCGAGCGAGTATTGGTGGAATATCTTGGCCAGTCCCAAGTTTAGGCCAAGGTAGTGGTTGAGCTCGGCAATGCCGTTTATAATCATGTATGTATTTGTGGATAATTGGATAGGACAAAGTCGGGTCTGCCTGAGGAATTCACAAATAAGGGGTTGGACTGAAAAGTGGAGTCCACCCTCTATAATTGATATGACGGTAAAGGAGCAACAGTTGGGCTTGCCCCAGGGTGTAGTATCTTGCTCAGCTAAGGTGAATTGCACGTCGTCTGGAATGTTGTAGTCCTTCCTAAATTCGGCTATGGCCCCTGGTGAGCTAACCATGAAGCAGTACTTGCCCATTAGCTTTAGTTTATGGTTTATGGAGGTTTGTTCGGCTGAATTGATCAGCTTCGTTAGGTTGCTCAATTGAGCAACACCGTCAAAGGAGCAAAGTGAATGGCGTGCCTGGACAACCTAGTCAAGTTTGCAAGGTGGAAAGAAATAAGAGAATGTGTTAAAGCCCAAAATGTTGATCGGGCTAAAAACAGAAGTTTGCTCGGTCGAGAGCATGCTTGTACATAGCACGGTCATGAGCTGGGAACAGCTCGGCAGTAAAGAACATAGAGCGTTATGGCCAGGTGGTGACCGGGCTAGTGAACCAATGCAAAATAGTTTGAAGTTTGTTCAGCCAAGAGAGTGTGTGGCGTGGAGCTCGATCGAAGTTTATTAGAGTGTAGTCTCCGGTGAGATGTCTAGTTCGGTGGGATTCGCATTAAAGGGCTAACAGGACGTAGCTCGGTCAGAGTTTATTGGATGGTCACAAACACGTTTTTAATTTCATTTATTATGCTAATGTGGATAAAAATCTCTAGTTTTGAATGGGTTTTACCTCATCCGTTGGGTGTTCATTTGAAAACATAGGACTATTCGTGGTTTTGAACAATGGTCTATGTATTTTAGTGGATTCCCATTTACATAGTAAAGTTTTGAATCATCAGTAATTAAGAATCAAGAACTTGAAGAACAACATGAACATCTTCATAAAAAGTATAAGAAAGTGCAAGGAACTTATAGGTTTTGAGCAAAGCGTCTGGTATTGGACATCAAACGGAGTTCCAGCAACGACGGCATGCATAAGGTGTTAATGAGCAGCTCAGAGTATGAAAGAGAATAAAGATGAACAGTGGGGAGTATGCAGCTTCGAATGCGAAAGGGGATGAAGATGAAGAGTGTGAGTGTGAAGATAAATAGTGGAATTGACTTTACATATTTGGGAAATGTAAAAAGGCAGGGGCGTTTCAAAATTTAGTAGTGGGTAACGGTTGTACTGTAGGTACGGGGCTAGTGGAGACCTACCACGTGTCCCATGATTGAAGAGATGGCAGAGAACGTGCTAAGTGATTGATGAGACACGTTAGAACTGAGCAGATTTTGAGCGAACCAACAGTTTTAGCTCGTTTGAATTGAGTACATTTGGCTCGACTTTGGACGACAGTAATCCCAATCATGCTTCGCAGATGGAATTAAGGGGCAATTGAGAGGGTAATTTGCAGACAAATTGGGCCGAGCTAAATAAGGATGTCTTAGGACGGGCCGTGTGTTGTACCCAGCTGAGAGTAGCTCGGTTATAGATTTTGGGCCTAGCTATCCGTGTGTAGCTTGCAGCACAAACTGGATTGGTGCTATGGCCAAGCTAGGGGTAGCCTGGCTGAATAAACGCATAAACTATTGAGGTTGCACAGCCCGGTCAAGGGAGTAGAAGTAGAAGGTAGCGCGGTTTAAGTACAATCAACCGAACAGAGTCTCATTTGGCTTGTAGTGAGAAAGGTGTTTCAGGGATAAGCATTATCCTAGGTGTGTGATTCCTAGGAGGACTCTGCTAAGGAGAGTTAGAGTTCTACTAGGATTGTGCCAGGCGGAATCTATAAAAGCTCATGGCAGGACCTATGGACAGGTATTGCAATTCTTACTCTTAATTACACAGAGCTTTTGTGTCTACTGTCTAATCACTGACTTCGGTATCAGAGAGGTTTTCGGCACACCCCCATCAGCTAGCTCACGTTTGTCTTTTCAAGTAGTAAAGTGACAACGTTTGGAGGAGTGCAAACTTGGTTAAAAGGATTATACGAGAAAATTATTTTGTGCTCGCACAAAGTTAATTAACAGTTTTTAATGATATGAGAAATATTTTTCAATAAATTTTTTTGATAATTTATTATAACATAGGGAAATAGTTTTTTTTCCCCTTGAGTATTGTGTTAAATTAAAATTTATAACTTGTATTTTCTAGTATTATAGGACCGATTCATATTTAAAACAAACCTTATGGGTGTATTTGTAATTTGTTAAAAAATAAAATATTTATATTTCATAATTGATCAAGATTGTTTGCGTAATTACGAAAAAACATGTTTCATAATTGACTAAGATTGTTTGCGTAATTACGAAAAAACCTGTTTCATAATTGACCAAGAATATTTGCGTAATTACGAATTTGCTTAATTACGAAAAAATCTTCACTCAACATATAGGCCACCATTAGTAAATTATTCAAAATAAAAGGACAAAATCAAAAAGAAAATATGAACCTCAATCAACTAAGCGGTTCTTATATATATACTAATTTACAATGGCCCGTGCAAGGTACAAGCTATTATTACAGTATATTTAAGTTTTGTATTTTGATAATTTTTTAAAAATTAGAATATTGTTCTATGAAATTGAATAGAATAAATCATTAGATATATAATAGAATTATGTGGTATGATATGTATTTTTTTTTTTGATTTGTTATACACCTAAGGATGTAGACTCTAATTCTATTACCATATCATTTTGGATAAATTTATAAGACTTTCAAATTTCTTCCAAATTTATTAGAAAAAAAAAAATTATGTGTGTAACTTTTTCTCAACACATAAATATAAAACAAATATTAAGATAATTCTTTCGTCTAAAAAAAAACTATTAAGATAATTCGTTGAACTAATAAAGAAGTAAAAAGAAATACATCTATATACAAATGACTAATTTTATTAATACATAAATCATACTTGTATAACAAATAACCAAATTTATTAATAGGTAAATCATTAAGTAAATTAATAATTTTTAATGATATGAAAAATATTTTTCAGTTAACCATTTTTTTAATAAAAAAAATCATTAAGTCAATTAATAGTTTTTAATGATATGAGAAATATTTTTCAATAAATAATTTTGATAATTTATTATTGCATTGGAGAATAGTTTTTTTTTCCTAAATATTATATTAAATTAAAATTTATAACAAACGATAGTTATAATTTCTAATATTATAGGACTGATCCATATTTTAAACAAACCTTATGAGTGTATTTGTAATTTGTTAAAAAACCAAAAATATTTATATTTCGTAATTGACCAAGAATATTTGCGTAATTACACCCAAATTTTTTCACCAACCAAACTGAAGGGCAAAATAGGAAAAAAATGACAAGCCACAAGCACTAAACCGCCTCGTATATATATATATACTTTTTAACTATTTAAGGCTCCAAATTAATAATATGTAGTTAAGATTCATATTATTTGATTTTTTTGTTATATATATACTTTTCAAATTTTGTTTACTACATCATTTGGGGTGTTTGGTGAGAAGAAATTATGTGGATGAATCATTTTTATTAATTTTAATATTGATGCGATTATGTAAAAATATGAATCTTAACTACATATTATTATTTTGAGTAAATTTCACTTTACTCCCATATAGTTTATTAATTCATGTGCAGTTTGTCTCCCATATTTTGAAAATAAATATATAATTCATTATAATTTATGGATTATAGTGTATTTTCAGAGATTCCATCCAATTCTTCTTGTTTTTTTTCTTTTTTTTTTTTATAATTTTTTTTGCTCGTTCCAAATCTTAAAACATAAATCATACGTGGAGTAAAGCACAAATAGATAAAGTGCATTTTCAGTATTAAGTAAATATCAATCACACACTAAATTTTCACTAAATATCAATATCAATCACACACTAAATTTTCTAAATAAATTTATGGTACAAAATTTTGGATGTGTTTTGGCTTTTTCTCCTTTTTGAAGTCTGTATCTCTACCAATTTTGATGCATCTATGCACGTGGTATTGCTATATGGGGACCATCTCTCTATTTCTCACAATATTTTCAATCCATCTCTTAGATAAATTGAAATTGAACAATTTAAATATTTTTTGAACAATGTTGGAGACCTACACTTTTCAACTTATAAATTTATCCGCAATGATGTAACAAGAGGATAGAGCCTTATAGTATTGGATGTATAACAAATCAAACGTGAAATTTACTCAAATAGTTAAAAAATAAGTGTTTTCTAGCAAAAGAGACATAAGTTGTATTTGTACATGGATATTAAGCTCTAGTTTAACTTTTTAACTATACAGAGTAAACTGAAATTTACTCAAAATAATAATATGTAGTTAAAAATCATATTTTTACATAATCGCGTCAATAATAAAATTAAAAAAATTGATTCATCCACATAATTTCTCCTCCCCAAACTCCCAAATGATGTAGCAAACAAAATTTGAAAAGTTAATCCACATTTAAATATTTTTTCAAAACTCTCCTTACATGCATTTTGTCTTGCCACCTCATTGGGGGAGTGGAGAAAAAAAATTGTGTAGACCTAGCACTGCTGTAAAATTAAGTCATACATTAATTATTTTTAGATAAAACTACTATGGAAAATGTTTGACATTTCTAAAAAAAATATCACAATTTAACCCCCAGTGATGTAGCGTAATAGATATTAATTTTTGATTTATCATACACTAGACTATATAAAACCCAACTCCTTTACTATGTCATTATGAATGAATTTAGAAGTCTAAATGATGAACACAAAAATAGACAAGTTATATAGGTTATGCTATAATGGAATTGTATTAAAATTGGGAGGCACTAACCCGCAGGTCCTTTTTACACAGTTCAAAATTTATCTAATTTGAAAACAAAACACTTGCACTAGTTACTCCTATATATTTTTAATTATTTATTATCAAAAAATTCTAATTTTTATTTTTTTAAAAAATTTTAAGGACACTGCACATCTCACTATCGTCGGACTTCCGCCGAACTTTTGTTAGACAATCACGAGAGGTTCACCGGAGGTTCGCCAGAATGTTCAACGTCGTTGGGAAGTTGTCGGAGTATCGCTAGAGTGATATGAACACCATCGGAAGTTTTCGAAATGTGAAGAACATTGTTGGACATCAAAATTATGGCTGAAAACTCACTGGAATGTCCATAACTTTGCCTCAAAAAAAGAATAAATGGAAAAATTAAAGTGAAAAAACATAGCACAATTTGCTAATATTGACAAACTGAAAGTAGAAAAAAAAAAAAAAAAAAAACCTAAAAGAAACAACAACAATGAGGAGAATTTTTTCTTATTAATCAAACTAAAAAACATATTATGAAATTATAAAATTTTGCAGTAAAAACATATTATGAAATTGTAAGAATTTTATAGTTTTAAAACATGATTCATTTCAGCACTTGAAAAACTAAAACTAGAAAATTTTATAGTTTTCACCGTCTGCAATTAAAACTCGAAAAATATTTGTTTAGAACTTGAAAATTTTCTCCATTAAAATAAGAAAAGAGAAGTGTGTGGCAGAGAAAAAGAAAAAAACTTGAGATATCAAAGGAAAGAGACAGACATAGAGAGATGATTGTACTTTGACAATCATTTTTTTAGATTAGCCGGAGCTGATGTAGATTTGCATTAAAATATGAACATTCCGGTGAGTCTTGTCTTGTGATCTTAGCTAGATCTAAGTAGATCTGAGTATATCTATTTCAAGAATATTGTTGGAAACTCATCTTCTTCACTATCGGTAAAGGCGAAAAATCGGTGGTTAGTGGTTATCGGTGAACCTCAATCGATAGTGGTTGTCGATGGATATATGTCAGAAACAGAAAGTGAAAAAGAAATGAGCCTTAGGTTGTGGTCATTAGTCGCCTCGCTGGTTAGTGTACATCAAATCAAGAAAGAAAAAGAATCCGTTAGTGTATATCAAAGAGCAGATCCAACCTTGAGATTTCTAGAACCCAAAGTCGATAATCAATTAATAAATTTTTGGGGCCCCCTCACATTTTTTTATTGAATGAAAAAAAAAATTGAAGGTAAAGGACAAAAGATTTGTGTCAAAATCACAAAAAATACTTAGGGTATGTTTGGTAACGTTTACGTTTTCAGTTTATATTTACAAAAATTTTATAAACTGGTTTTTGTTTATTTTTATTTATTTTTAAAAAAACATAAACTCCAAACGCGTTTGGTAATTGACAAAATGTTTAAAAAATTTAAAAAAATATAAAAAAGAGTGAGAAATGGCAAGTGGTGGCAAGTGGCGGCGGAAGACGGTGGTAAAAAGTGGTGACGGTGGGTAGCTGGTGGTGGTGGGTGGGTGGGTGACGGTGGCGGGTGGTGGGTGGTAGCGAGTGGTGGTGGTGGTGGTGGTGGTGGCGGCAGGCGGTGGTGGGTAGTGGTGGCAGGTGGGTGGCGGATGGCGGGTGGTGGTGGCTGGTGACGGGTGGTTGTAGTGGGTGGGTGGGTGACGGTGGCGGGTGGTGGGTAGTAGCGAGTGGGTGGTGGTGGTGGTGGTGGTGGCAGGTGATGGTAGCAGGTGGGTGGCGGATGGCGGGTGGTGGCGGGTGGGTGGTAATGGTAGGTGGGTGGGTGACGGTAGCGGGTGGTGGGTGGTAGCCAGTGGGTGGTGGTGGTGGTGGCGGGTGGTGGTGGCAGGTGGGTGGCGGATGGCGGGTAGTGGGTGGTGGTAACGGTGGCAGGTGGTAGGTGGTGGTGGTGGTGGTGGTGGTGGTGGTGGTGGTGGTGGTGGTGGCAGGTGAGTGGCGGGTGGGTGGTGGGTGATGGTGGTGGTGGTGGTGACAGGTGGTGGATTGTGGTGGCAGGTGGGTGGTGGGTGGTGAGTGGTGGTGGCAAATAGGTGGCGGGCGGTGGATGGTAGTGACGGGTGGTGGGCGGTGACGAGTGGATGGCAGGTGAGTGGTGGGTGGTGGTGGTGGCGGTGGCGGTGACGAGGGGTGAGCAGGTGGGTTGTGGTGGCTGGTGGGTGGTGGTGGCAGGTGGGTGGTGAATGGTGGTGGCGGGTGGTAGTGGAAGGTGGGTGGTGGTGGCGGAAGACGGTGGTGGAACATGGTGGCGGGTGGTGGCTAGTGTTGGGTGGTAAAAAAAAAAAAAACTGAAAACTCAAAATGGAAACACATTTTTTATGTTTTCATTTTTTGGCCAAATTTATAAACTGAGATCACTGATTTATAAATCCAAAATTTTACCAAACAAGTTTTTATTTAAGTTTTAAAATTTTTTGTAAATATAAACAGAAAACTGAAAACGTAAGTGTTACCAAACGGCACCTTAGCATTACATTACATCAACTAATAAGTATTACTTGATTCTTGTTCTTCATGCATTTTTAGAAGCAAATAAATCAATCATACTTGCATAATCTAATTTTTTTGCAAAATCATTTTCAATGGATAACAATGCTAATCCATCCAATCTTTCTTGTGACATAGTTGATCAAAGGTAATTTTTGATCATTTTCAACTTTGAAAAGCTTCTTTCTTCCGATGCAACTGTAACCGGAATAGTCAAAAGTATCCTATAAGCAACCCATGAATTTGGGAAACAATTTGCCATCAACTGCAAATGATTGAGCACTTCAATTGGTTTATTGACTTCTTTTGGCAATCTCTCTTTCAAGATTTTTAGCTCCGTCAATATCGAAAATCTCACAATCTTTTAAAAATTCTTCAAGGTTCACACACCCAGCCTTCAACGATTCATCGCTGCACTTTTTCAAGTCAAACAAAAAGCCAAAGTTTGCCTTATATACTTTGAATTGTTCGAACCTATTTTTGAGTGAACAAAGGGCTTAATCAACAAAATACAAGAAGTAATCAGCTCTAAATGATTCTTCACCACTGGGTCACCTATTCGCTAAAATTCTCATCAAATTGTTTCTTTCTAGAAATGATGCGCTTTTCAACAAATCTAGATTCAATTCCCAATTCACTTGCCATTTCTTTAGCTTCAACCATAGCCTCCATGAAACCAACTTCTCTATACATTGTGTTACCCAAAAGACAATTTAAGAGGGGAGGGGGTGAATTAGGTTTTTACAATTAAAATAATAATACCCTAATAAAAATTATGACTAGCACAACAGATAAATATAATTAATGAAATAAAAATAATTAAAACAAGTGTTCTAACAACTATGTCAATTAATGATTTTAGCACAATAAAAATATGAAATATAGTTATGGCAATTTAAATAAATTAAAGAGATAAGGGAGAGAGAGGCAAACAAATTTATAGTGGTTCGGTTTCAACTCGGCCTACGTCCACTCCTCAAGTTTCACTTGAGATTTTTCACTATACTGTAGCTTCACAGGGTGCTAGCAACCTTTTTATAGATGGAGTAATCCTCCACAGATTTTACACAGACTTTCTAAGTCAAGAACAATGAGTGTACTACACTCTTACAAGGTTGAAAAGAAGGTATTTTTGCTTTCACAGAAAGTTACAAGAATTATCTCTCAAAGATAGATATAAAAATGAAGCTCTGATTTTTCTGTAAACCTCACACAAGAAAGATGGGCTTAAAGTTATACGTCTTAATGTATAATTTCTTAAAGAGAATGTAAACAAAAACTGAAGAACACTTCTTAGAGAATTTTTCAGAGAATAGATGTGAGTGATTATAGATCAAAGAATATTTTCTGGTTTTTTTTGTTTGTAACTTGTTTACATTAGAAGTTTTGGTATATATAATGAAACTTATAGCCGTTTATAGCAGTTGTATTCATTTGAATTTATAGCCGTTATATTCATTTGAATATCTTACACTCTATCATTACTAATTTGAATATCTTTCACTCCATCATTACTAATTTGAATATCTTCCACTCCATCATTAACCTTTTGGCATGCTGTTGAGCTGGGCTGTTTGAACCTTTGTTTTGGGCTGTTTGAACCTCTGGCTTGGGCATTATTTTTGGGTTGAAATGAATTCCTGATTTAAGCAAATATTAAATACATTCAAACAATATTTAGGATAAAAGTTTAGGTGAGAAATAATGGGACAAAATAAATTTTAATTCTATTTTTCTCTTTCAAATAAATTAAAACATAATTAAATAAATCATCACAATAAATTTTGGATTCTATTTTTCTTTTTCAAATAAATTAAAATATAATTAAATAAATCATCAAAATAAATTTTGGATTCTATTTTTCTCTTTCAAATAAATTAAAATATAATTAAATAAATTATCAAAATAAATAAGTTTAACAATCTCCCCCTTTTTGATGATGGCACACAATGATGTTTTGATTTGATTTGGAAGTAAGAAAAGCTCCCCCTCAAGTCATGCTCCCTAAATTCATTTCTAAATACATAGGTTAGCACATGTGTAATAAATAAGCTGTAATTAGAGACATGATATGAGACTAAGATATCAAACTATAAATACATAACATCAGATTAGTTTGAAAATAATACCATAATACATAACATCATAAGTTTTCTCCCCTTGTGACATTATCAAAAGGAAATCATGGGTTAGAATCTGGAGGAGGAGGAGGAGGAAAATGATAGGGATAAATGGTAGCAAAAAATAGAAAATCAAATCATATATACATATATATATATATATATATATATATATATATATGATTCGACCGACAAAAGATAGGGATAATGCGGCCTCGCTTTTGCGTCAGCAGACCGACAAAAGCGAGATGGGTCAATCAGCTGCCTCAGTTCTCTCTCCTATTGTCTTCTTCTCTTCCGTCTTCTTCTTAAGCACTCTCTTCGCCTTCTTTTTCCTCATTCGCTTCATCCTTTCGTCTTCTGTGTGAGAGAGATAGAACTGAGAGACTGAGCAGAGCAGAAAGGCTGCCAAAAATGACCCTCCTTTCGATTACATCTCTCTCTCCTACTACATGGCCTCGTCCCGTCCCCTTACTCTCTTTCCGAACTTGAATGATCCTGTAAGCGCTGCTGGGCCGAGTGCCCCGGCTCCTACTCTTCCCAACCTTCCTATGATATCGATTGAGCAAATAATGGCAGCTCAATTAGACATTGAAGCTAATCATTTCACACTGACGTCCTGTATGGAGATGGTGACTGCAGTCAAAAAATTGGCTCACCGACTGCAGAACAGGACGAGTGAGTTTCATCAGGTCAACGCCCAACTCTCTCTGCTCCAGCGCATGTACAAAGATGCACGAGCAGAGATAGGCGCACTGAAGGCCGAAAATAAAGAGCTTAAACGAAAACCACCTCCATGGCCTGATTTGGAGCAACGTCGTTCTTGGCTTTTGATAGTTGACGGGGAGTGCTCGCTCCCGACGAAAGCACGGGGACAAAGATGTCAAGCGTCGCCCAAGGTGATAAAAGAAGAAGAGAGTGGTGGAAGAGGCGAGTAAGTAAGATTGGCGTATGGCCGTAAAAAAATGAATGGTTTTTTTTTTTTTGTTTTTTTTTTATTTATGTAAATATGTTTATTTTGATCGGCTTATAGCCGTAAAAAAATGAAAGGTGTTTTTTTTATGTAAATATTTGTATTTGTATTTTGATTTGTTTTTGTTTTTGTGTTTAAGTACTGAAAAATGAAATTAAAAAGCAGAAAAAAAAAAAGAAAATTAAGCCCAAACAAAAATAATAATGAGAAAAAAATAAAAATAAAAGAAATTAAGCCTAATAGCAAAATGAAAAAAAATAAAAAAAATTAAAATAAAATAATACTAGTAGAAATTAAACTTAATGGGATGTTGGTGTTGTTGGAATGGTAATGCAAGAAAAAATACCATAAGAGTTTTAAAAAAATCAATGTATGCGAGGTTAATTTTACATCGAGATGCAGAACCTAAAAAAAATTACACAGTTAAGAATAACAAACTGTTAAGGAGAATAAATGTATGAAGGACTTGAGAGCATTCAACTGATATAAATGTTTCCATATCAATGTAGCAATACACATATATCATTTTAACAAAAATTCAAGTTTTACAGTCATAACAAAACTTTTTAAGTAGAAATTCACATTTCAAGCTCGCTACGAATAAAATTGAAGCGATCCTCGCTTAGGGGTTTTGTGAAAATATCCGCCAATTGCTTGTCGGTGTTTACAAATTCAAGTACAATATCCCATTTTTGAACATGATCTCTTAAAAAATGATGTCGAATTTCAATATGTTTTGTTCGTGAGTGTTGAACCGGATTTTTGCTTAAATTGATGGCACTAGTATTATCACATTTAATAAGGATATGATCATAATGCAAATCAAAGTCCTCCAATTGTTGTTTCATCCAAAGTATTTGGGCACAACAACTTCCGGAAGCTATATATTCAGTTTCGGCCGTTGATAAACCAACATAATTTTGCATTTTGCCAAACCAAGATACTAATGAGTTACCAAGAAAGTGACAAGTGCCACTGGTGCTTTTTCTATCAAGTTTGCATCCGGCAAAGTCGGCATCGAGTAACTAATTAAATCAAATGCAACATCTCTAGGATAAAACAGTCCCAAATTTTGAGTGCCAACAAGATATCTAAAAATTCTTTTAACAGCACTGAGATGTGATTCCTTAGGATTTGATTGATATCTAGCACACATACAAACACTAAACATAATATCGGGTCTACTTGAAGTTAAATAAAGAAGTGAGCCGATCATACCTCGATATTTTGTTTGATCAATGGACTTACCTTTTTCATCATTGTCTAGCTTAATGGATGTGCTCATAGGTGTTCCAGCTATTTTTGAGTCATACATACCAAACTTTTTGAGTAGTTCTTTTGTGTACTTAGCTTGGTTGATAAAAATTCCTTCCTTACATTGTTTGATTTGAAGCCCAAGGAAATAATTTAGCTCCCTCATCATGCTCATCTCAAACTCACCTTGCATACACTTAGCAAATTCCTTACACAAGGTTTCATTAGTAGCACCAAATATAATGTCATCCACATATATTTGCACAATACATCAATCATCATTTTTAGTTTTAACAAAAAGTGTTGTGTCAATCGTTTCTCTAGAAAAATTATTTTCAATCAAAAATTTATTTAATTGTTTATACCATGCATGAGGTGCTTGTTTCAAACCATATAAAGCTTTTGATAGTTTAAAAACATGATTTAGAAAAGCATGATCTTCAAAACCTGGGGGTTGTTTAACATAAACTTCCTCATTTATAAAACCATTAAGAAAGACACTTTTTACATCAATTTGATAAAGTTTGAAATCTCTAAAACATGTAAATGCAAGTAACATGCGAATGACTTCTAATCTAGCAACCGGAGTAAAGGTTTCATCGAAATCAATACATTCTTCTTGATTATATCCTTGTGCAACAAGTCTAGCCTTGTTTCTTATAATTGTGCCGAATATATCAAGTTTGTTTCGAAAGATCCATTTGGTACTGATAATGGTATGATCTTTAGGTTTTAGCACAAATTCCCACACTTTGTTTCTCTCAAATTAGTTAAGCTCTTCATGCATAGCTATCATCCAATGTTCATCGAATTCAGCTTCTTGAAAGTTTTTAGACTCAATCTGTGAGAGAAAAGCCAAGTTACTACAAATGTTTCTAAGTGAAGAACGAGTTTCAATACCTTTTGTAGGGTCACCTAGGATTAAATCCTTAGGGTGATTATGAACAAACTTCCATTCTCTTGGCAAATCATCATTGTTTCCTCATTCTTCTTGAGGTGGGAGAATAGGTTGTTTAATCTCTTTGTTCAACTTACATGATTGATTCTCTTCTTTGTAGATACTTGAATCTTCCATATTTGGTTCCAAATCTATATTATCACTAACAATTTGCTTTTGAGGAGAGATGTTAGTTTCATCAAATGCCACATAAATAGATTCTTCCACAACAAGAGTTCTTTTATTAAAAACATGATAAGTTTTGCTAGTTAAGGAATAGCCAAGAAAAATTGCTTCATCAAATTTTGAATCAAATTTACCTAAGTTATCCTTACTATTATTATGCACAAAACATTTACAACCAAAAACATGCAAGTGACTAATGTTGAGCTTTCTATCATGCCAAAGTTCATAAAGAGTCTTTTTGAGAATATGTCTAATTAATGCACGATTTAAAATATAACATGCGGTGTGAACGACTTCGGTCCAAAAATATTTAGGAAGATTATTTTCGCAAAGCTTTGTTTTACTCATATCTTCTAAAGTTCTATTCTTCCTTTCTATTACATCATTTTGTTGAGGGGTTTTAGATGCTGAAAAATTATGTCCAATACCATGCTCATCACAAAACAATTCAAAATTTTCATTTTCAAGTTCTCTACCATGGTCGGTTCGAATATTAGTAATAAGAAAGCCCTTTTCATTTTGAATTCTACGATAGAGTTTTGTAAAAGAAAAAAATGTTTCATCTTTGTGTACTAAAAACATAACCCATGTAAATCTTGAATAATCATTAACAATAACAAAAAAATAATGTTTACCACCTAGACTAGATGTCCTTGAGGGACCAAATAAATCCATATGCAGTAGTTGTAAAGGTCTAGTTGTGGAAATGTGAGATTCTGATTTAAACAATGTTTTAGTTTGTTTTCCTTGTTGACAAGCACTACAAAGATGATCTTTTTCAAATTTAATTTTTGGAAGTCCAATGACCAAATCCTTTCTCAAAAGTTTAGCAATTAAATCTATATGAGCATGACCAAGTCTTCTATGTCATAACCAACTATTTTAATTATTAACATATAGACATTTAACATTACTAGCATAGAGATCATTGAGATGAAAAACATAAACATTATCGTGACGATTACCAACAATAAAGCTTTATGATCATTTGTGCTTTCAATTGCGTAATTTGATTTATCAAAAATAACTCGATTACCTTTATCACATAATTGACTAATACTAAGTAGATTATGCTTAAGTCCATCAACAAGTAAAACATTTTCAATAGAAGGGTTAGAAGAAATACCGATGCTACCAATACCGATGATTTTTCCTTTCTTGTTGTCTCCAAAAGTAACAAATCCTCCATCTTTCGATGATAGTTTAGTAAAGAATGATTTATCTCCGGCCATGTGTCTGGAACATCCACTATCAAGGTACCACTTCCCTTCTTTAGCTTTGGACTTAAAGCAAACCTATAAGATAACAATCAAGTGTTGGTTTTTGGTACTCATAGTTTTTTGGGTCCTTCTTGGTTAGTTTTGTTAGATCCCTTAATAATCCAAATTTTTTTAATTCCCATGTTCATATTCTTTTTGAATGGACAATAAGATATATAATGGCATTTCTTCCTACAATAATAACAAGTAATATGAGGGTGTGTCATGAGAGGTGTCTTTTCAAAAATTGTATTGAGATTCTTTTGTTTCTTAATCGGGCCATATCCAATACCCGCTTTATCAAAAAACACATATTTGATTTCCAAGAAACATGTTGAGATTATCTCTACATTTTACAAAATTTTCAAGTGTCTTTGTTAAATCATCAACATTGTTTTTTAAAGTAGTTTTCTCATTAGAGATAGTATCAAAATCATTTTTCAAAACAATTTTTTTTTCGTTAATTCTTCTACATTTATAGATAAAGATGCAACAGATTTCTTCAACACATTATTTTTTGCACAAACTTTTCTAAATTCATCTTGTAGTTCATGGAATGCACTTTCAAGTTCTTCATAAAGAGTAGTTACCTCATCTTGAGTACAGTCTTCATCTTCAAGAGCCATAAGACATAAGTTGGCTACTTCATTTTCAATTTTATTACTTAAGCTTTCATCTTCACTTTCTCCCCAAGCTACTACCATGGCCTTTTTGTTTCTTTTGTAGTCTTTTCCATAATTTTTCAATTTTAGACAATCCATCTTCATATGTCTAGAATTTTTGCACTTATAGCAAATAATAGGCTCTTTCTTGTACTCTTTCTTGAAAGGTCTTCTTCTTCCATAATTGTTTTTCTTGAAGTGCTTTTTGAGATTTCTACTAAGCATGACATAGCTTTCATCCTCACTAGAGTTTTCATGTTCTTCTTCATTTGATGAGGCTTTGAATGCAATTCCACTTTTCTTTTTGTTTTCAACATCCTCATGTCCTTTTATGGTGATCTCATGAGTCATAAGGGAACCCATAAGCTCATCCAATCCAAGTGTGGAGAGATTTTTGGCTTCTATAATGGCCGTGACCTTTGCTTCCCAATTCATTGGTAAACACCTAAGAATTTTTATCACCAACTCACTGTTAGTATAAATTTTGTGAAGAGATTTCAAAGAGTTTACAATTTCAGTAAATCTAATAAACATACTTGAAATAGATTCATCAGAGTTCATTTTAAATAATTCATAACTATGAACAAGCATATCAATACGAGATTCCTTCACTTGGTTTGTACCTTCATACGTTACCTCTAGTTTGTCCCAAATTTCTTTTGCTGAATCACAACTTGAAATTCTATTATACTCCATAGAGTCTAATCCACAAACAAGAGTGAGTTTGGCTTTAGCATTGGCTTGCAATAATTTGTAATCCCTCTCATCACATTCATTTTCTGTTTTAGGTACACTAATATTGTTTACTAATTTAGTAGAAATTTTTGGACTTTTGGTGACAATAATCCATATGGCATAATCAGTGGCTTGAACGTATAGGGTCATCTTATCATTCCAATGACTATAGTTGTTTCCATCAAATAGTGGTGGTCTATTGGTGGCTTATCCTTCAGCAGTGCTAGCTAAGGTTGCCATAGATCGAAACTCTCAGATGGTTAAATCTCAAACAAGAGTCTAGGCTCTGATACCAATTGTTACCCAAAAGACAACCTAAGAAGGGAGGTGAATTAGGTTTTTACAAATAAAATAATAATACCCTAATAAAAATTATGACTAGCACAATAGATAAATATAGTTAATGAAATAAAAATAATTAAAACAAGTGTTCTAACAACTATGTCAATTAATGATTTTAGCACAATAAAAATATGAAATATAGTTATGGCAATTTAAATAAATTAAAGAGATAAGGGAGAGAGAGACAAACAAATTTATAATGGTTTGGCTTCAACTCGGCCTACGTCCACTCCTCAAGCTTCACTTGAGATTTTCCACTATACTGTAGCTTCACAGGGTGCTAGCAACCTTTTCACAGATGGAGCAATCCTCCACAGATTTTACATAGACTTTCTAAGTCAAGAACACTGAGTGTACTACACTCTTACAAGATTGAAAAGAATGTGTTTTTGCTTTCATAGAAAGTTACAAGAATTATCTCTCAAAGATAGATATAAAAATGAAGCTCTGATTTTTCTGTAAACCTCACACAGGAAAGATGGGTTTAAAGCTATACGTATCAGTGTATAATTTCTGAAAGAGGATGTAAACAAAAATTGAAGAACACTTCTCAGAGAATTTTTCAAAGAATAGATGTGAGTGATTATAGATTAAAGAATATTTTCCGTTGTTTTTTGTTTGTAAGTTGTTTACAGTAGGGGTTTTGGTATATATAATGAAATTTATAGCAGTTTATAACCGTTGTATTCATTTGAATTTATAGTTGTTTATAACCGTTGTATTCATTTGAATATCTTCCACTCCATCATTACTATTTTGAATATCTTCCACTTGGACCTTTTGGCCTGTTGCTGTGCTGGGCTGTTTGAACCTTTTGGCCTGCTGCTGTGCTAGGCTGTTTGAACCTTTGCTTTGGGCTGTTTGAACCTTTGGTTTGAGCATTATTTTTGGGTTGAAATAAACTCCTGATTTAAGCAAATATTAAATACATTCAAACAATATTTAGGATAAAAGTTTAGGTGAGAAATAATAGGACAAAATAAATTTTGATTCTATTTTTTTCTTTCAAATAAATTAAAACATAATTAAATAAATTATCAAAATAAATTTTGGATTCTATTTTTCTTTTTCAAATAAATTAAAATATAATTAAATAAATCATCAAAATAAATTTTGGATTCTATTTTTCTTTGTCAAATAAATTAAAACATAATTAAATAAATTATCAAAATAAATAGGTCTAACACATTGCAACATATTTAACAAGCCTATCTAGCTGCTTTATAGCAACTGCTATATCCATATCGTTACTTTGAAGAAGCTTGCTAACAGAGTTCACATGAAACAACAAATTGTACCAAATTACAATACTAAATAAGAACTCAAAAGTCTCAAGTTCATGAGTTACCAGGGATTTAACTTCACTTTTTGCAATCGAATCTGTGGTAGGATTGCTGTACACGTCAACTAAAGCATCTCTTATTTTTGAAGCATGGTATCTTAGTGGTTTAACACTTTCAATGCGACTTTTCCAACGCGTTTGCGACAACGACTTAACCGTGAGGCCTTCCTTTAGATTATCTTTTAAAATTGCCCAACATTGGACAGAAGATGAAAACAATACATATATGCGTTGTACCACACCAAAAAAAGTTTTCGCTTTAAAGCAAGAGTTGGTCATATCACAAAGCACAAGGTTAAGACTATGACAATCACACAGCGTATAGAATGTTCTAGGATTTATTTGAAGTACTCTTGTTTGAACACCTTTGTTTTTGCCTTTCATGTTAGAGTCATTGTCATATCCTTGCCCTCTTAAGTCACCAATATCAAGTTGAAGGTTAACTAATGCTTCTTGAAATTTATCAAAAAGTCTCATCCCCAATGTATCATCCACATTCAAGAAGTCCAAAAAAACCTCTTTCACCGTAAATGGACTTGTTGAAACATCCACGTATTGTACAACAAGAGACATTTGTTCTTGATGACTTATATCCGGAGTACAATCAAGTATGACCGAAAAGTATTTTGTTAGTTTGATTATCGACAAAATTGCACTTTTTGACTGCCCCTACCAACATTTGTATCACCTCATTTTGTTACTTTGCTTCTTTTTCCTTTTTGCGAATCCAAATGGATAACTTTTTTTAAGAGTCATAATGAATTGAGATCTGTAATAACCCCGACCCGCGATTAGCTATTAATCGGTATTTAAGGATGCTACTGAATGGATTAAAATGAATTATGGGATTAATATGTAATCTGCATGATAATTGGCTGTCTATCTGTCACTTATAAAAATATCTGCTTAGAATCCCGCTTTAAAATGAAAATTGAAAGCCTTATCGGCACCCAAACCCGGAATTGATCATACCATTGTGTTATTTGAAATTTTTAGAACCTTATGGCAAATTTTATCAAAAATTAATTTAAAACGATTCATTAAGTCGCGTTTGGCAAGTCTAATGTTCCAATTAATGTATTATAGCATTATATGTGTTATTTGAGCCACTTTAACTCATTTTGAGCTCACCTCCTCATTTCCTTAGTGCAAAAATCTGATGAGAACATTTTAGAGAGAGAGGGAGAGCAATTCTAGAGAGAGAGGGAGAGATTGAAGAAGAAATTCAAGGATTTGCATGCACTCTTCTAGATTAAGCAAGGTTTTAGAAAGAACAAGACTTAAGGTAGAATTTCAATCCATTTATTTATGAATTTCAGTGTTATCTTGCATGATTTATGAAGGTTATGAGTTTAAACATGTAAATTGAGCCTTAGAAGAAGAGTTGAGTTGCAAATCATGCATGCATGCATAAATTTCCAAGTTTTGGGTTTGATTTCAAAAGGTTTCTTCCATGCATGTGTTAACATCTTCTACATTTTGGCCATTCATCTTGTTTCCCCTCAAAATATCAAGTTTGATCATGTTTTGGAAGGTTTGAATTGGATGAAGTTCTTGCATGTTGATTTCATGGGTCAATTGGGATTTTAAGTTGGATTTTGAAGAAATGTCAAGTTTTTGGGCCATGATTTCTTGTTTTAATTCTTAAAACATGTTATTTTATAAGTCTTCATATGTTTCCTTCATTTTGGGCCCAGAAAAATGAGTTTTGTAGGGTTGAATGTCGAATTTGAAGTTGGAGGTGCAATCTGAAAATTCCAGATTTTGCATCTTCGCTCGAGCGAAGGAGAGCTCGCTCGAGCGACCACTCTGAGGTCGTGCTCTCCGCTCGAGCGACCAAGAGTTCGCTCGAGCGTAAATTTCGAGCTCCCAGAAGTTTGCATCATTCACAGATCGCTCGAGCGAAGGAATGTGCGCTCGAGCGACCAGTCACATTTTTGCATGCTCGCTCGAGCGAGGAAAGCTTCGCTCGAGCGAGGACTTAAAATTCTGAAATTTTGCCTAAGTGTTCCAAGGCATGTTTTGACAAGCTCATTGCATCTTAGGCACTCCTAAGCCTTAATTAAGCTATAGTAATGAGGTTATGGGCTAGAAACGCACACTAAGATAATGAATGGCAAGTATGTATGTGACTTGAGCATTGTAATAAGAATGAATCACATTAAGAGAATGCAAGGGTGTGTGTGTGTTCTAAGCCATGTAACAAGAATGAACATGAACCAACGTGATGTAAGCTAAGCCCTAATGGCCATATGAATAAGTAATGATGAGATTCGTTGGTGTTATGTGCCTTTGTGATTGTAGGTCAACGTCCGAGAAGTGCTTGACCATCTACGGAACCACAGTGAGTAACGTTACCGTAAAGATACGTTCATATGAAATTATGTTCCAAATGTGATATATCAAGTTATGATTTCTGAAATGATATATGTTTCTGTGAACGAAGATCCATGTTTGAAATCTATTATGGCATCCATAGATAGTCCCAAGTCATGGGGGACAGCATGAAAATGCGGGTCCATGACATTTACGAGATCTCGTTAGCCACTTCATTGTGGTGATATGTGTTTAATCGGTGTCCGGGACCGGTTACTCTAGTCGGAAGACGTTATGTGATATGTTCGATATGTTCTATGGGATATGCCATTATTATGTTCTGATATGAGGTGACTATGATTATGCTATGATCTGTTTTGTACGTATAAAATGTTCGGGATTTCGTTCACTAACCCCTTTACCTTAATGTTATTCACTGGGCTTTAGCTCACTGTTTGTATATATATATATTATAGGTGAGCATTCTGGAGTGCAAGCCCGAAGGTTTTGTGGGGGACTGTGTTTCTGTTGTCAGCCAGCCTTTGTGCCTCACGTGGAGGTTCCCGATGTGTCTTGGGTTCAATGGTTGATTAATTCTGTTTATGCATGGGACTTTATTTTAATCATGTTGTCTGTACGGAAATTACTGTAAAGTGTGTGGTATAATATAGTGTATGGTTGACTTTTGGTTATGTAATTAAAGTTTTAAATTATTCTGTTTCATGTAAGTCAACACAGCTCATTGGACAATTATAATTATGTATTTGCTTCCGCTAGCCCCTTATTATATGCTTATCTGTTCAGAGGCCGTAGGTAATCCCAGGATTACTGGCCGGTTACGATGCTAAACCTATAGGGGCAGGTTTGAGTCGTGACAAGATCAAAATATTGTTTTAGATCAAAATTCAAAACAAGAGCACCACCACCACTTAACAAAATAAAAAACTTGTAAATTAGGTGATGTTATAGAGAAGGCCCTATGAGTGACACGAAATAATTGTCTACAAGGCAACTAAATAATCTGCTATAGCTATTTTAAATTTTTGGGTGTTAAAAAAAAAAAAAAAAAAAAACAGAACTTGAGAGAGGAACAAAAACAGTAGGTTTGTGGAGGTAGAACTGAAAAAAATGGAGTGCGTGAAACAAAGGAGGCAATAGCCATTGTAAGCATATCAGACAAACTATTAAACTTAAACAAATTCTTAAAAAAAGGCAAGACAAATTCTTAAACAAATTATTAAACCATATCAGACAAACTATTAAACTTAAACAAATTTTTCTTGATGATGTAAATACCAATATTATAATAGCAATTGAGTAAAAGATAAGACAAATATTTAATTAATTGAATAGAAAAAAAAATTACCCATGCTTGCTGTGTTGCTGTTGATTTGTGGACCGTGTGTTTTGTTTTGTTTTGTGTGCTACTGCTAAGTTTGCTCTTTGTTGGGTTGCTGCTGTCAAGTTGTTGGAAAAATTGGATTAAGAGTAGTTAGGGTTATGAATTACATAGGGAGAGAGAATGAACCTTTTTAATTTTGAATGTGCCTTTCAATTTTTTTAATGAGTCAATTTATTTTAAGTTAGTTTGGGCTTTCTTTAATTTTTTTTGGACCTAAAATATATCTAATATATTACACTAAACTATAATAGGAGGATGTCCCATTTTTTGGGTCTATTTTGAGGGACCTTAGGCCATGGCCTGGTGGGCCTATGCCTGAGGTCAGGCCTGTCAAAGAGGAGAGGGAAAGAAAAAAAAAAAATTTTTGACGAAACCTTAGGTCTTTTGGATTTACATGAAAAGTAGTGGAATTATATGAGGACTTAGGGGTAGTTTGCCCTAAAATTAGTTTATTGCTTAAAAATAAGTAAACCAAAAATTAAGGTTAAAACAAATCATCTATACTTATAACTTTTTTTTTTTTTAATTTTATTTTTATTTCGTTGACACATCATTTATGTATTCATCTTGTATAATTTTTTTTTATTTTTAATGAATCACTTTCAGAGTAGAATTTAGGGTAAATTATACTTACCTTCATTGAGGTTTTTGATAAATACAGGGATTTTTCTATAATTTCAATAATTACAAAAATCTCCTCTACTTTTGTTGACAATATCAAGATTCTCCCAATCCATTAATTTAGCACAAATACCATTACTTTTCTATCCAAAATGACCATATTGCCCCTTTGAACTAATAAGCTATTTAAATGAAAATTTTCACTCACCTCCCTTGAGATTTTACATATATATTATTAAAGATTCATGCATATTTTAACTTAACACCCTAATAGTTTAATATAACACCTTAAAAATTAATATAATACTTATAAAACTTATTTCACACTATATAAACAACAAAACATTTTTCAATTTTAATTAATGGATTTATTATTTAAATCCCCCCCCCCCGCGCCGCAATTTGTCATACTTATTTATAAGAAAATTATTTATTCCTAAATTGTTAAGATATTATTAACAATTTTTTATTTTTATCTTTCAGTCATTAAATTTCTAATCGATGCATATTTTAAAAAAAATGCAAGTTATTCTTACATGATAAAAATAAATTAATCTTTATTTGAATGGAGAAATTATTTTAGAATACTAAAATACTCAATTAATTTGTTGTATTATAGTTAAAATATATTTTTCCATCTTTATTTTTCTCAATTAAACTATTTTTATTAAATTAAATCTTAAAATTAATTTCTCACCTTCATTAATGGTTAAATTTTTACTTTATTTTTTAATTTCTCACTATTATAAACAAAAATAAAATAAAAATTCAACCATTATCGAAGGTGAGAAATAAATTTTAAGATTTAATTTATTAAAAATAGTTTAAATGATATAAATAAAGATGAAAAAATAGATTTTAAGTATCATACATAACAATTAATTGAATATTTTATCATTCTCAAATAATTGCTCCATTTAAGTAAAGATTAATTTTAATTTTATGTGTAAAAAATGACAAATTGTTTGAATTGTTTAATATTCTTAAATGATTTCTTAATCTTTCATTCCCCATTAACTAATTTTAATTTATTATGAGGCAATTAATTTTTTTTTACTTCTATTTGTATTTTTTAATTTTTTTAATCACATAAGAAATATTAATCTGTGTTTTTTTAAATATGCATCGATTAGAAATTTAATAACTCAAAGATAAAAACTAAAATTTAAGAATAATATATAACTGAGAAAATATAAAATAATAATTTTTTTACATATGAATAAATAAATAATGCAAATAGCTGGGACAAGAAAATAAATCTATTTATTTTAACTTTAAAAAAATTCAAATAATAAATGTATTACTTAAAGTAATAAATTTTAAGTTTTTTATATTGTGTGAAAGAAGTCTTATATTAAATTATTAAGATGTTATCTAATATTAATTTTAGAGAAATTATTTATTTTTAATTATTTTATTAATATATATATACATTAAATGATCTAATAATGTCTTAATAATTTAAAGATTTTATTTAATATTACATGAAATTTAAGATAAATTACACTAACCTTAAGAGAGGTAAATTACATAATTTTTTTTTTATGATTTTAATAATTACTATGAGAGATTAATATAATTATTAAAATCATAAGAAAATGTCAAGAGAAAGCTCATGAAAGGTAATTGTAATTTATCCTAAAATTTACCAAACCTTGGCTTTGAGATGCATGCGGGTTATTTTGAAAAAATGATTAAAAATTAATTTTTAACTTTTTAAAAATATATATATAAAAAATATAAAAAATAATATAACTCAAAATAAATTAAAAATTAAAAAATAACTCTTAAATCATGTTTCCAAAATAGGCCTATGAGAAATCAGTTACTAAAGGTGGAGAGGCTTTCAAATACTCCTGGCGAAGGATCCGATGCAATGCGATATACCCTCTCCTCTCTCTCTCTCTCTCTCTCTCTCTCTCTCAGTTATAATAAAACCGTTTCCTTCTCTCTTTCTCTTTCTCATCTAAAGTCTATAAAGAGGCCAGAAATCCAAAGAAGAAGCTCAGAGAAATCACTCAAAGTAACAGAAAGAAGATCATTATATTCCAACAAGACCCTTCTCTCTCTCTCTCTCTCTCTCTCTCACAATTTTAGGTTGATGTTCACGGAATTCCAGCACATTATTCCCTTCCTTGCTATGTCGAATCCAGAGCTGTTGATCCTCAAAGAAGATAAAAAACAGATCGAATTCCCAGTTTCCTCAATACCCACTTTAAAATTCCCAGATGGGTCTCAAATTACAACCTCCAACCTCGATCATCTTCATCACCATCAAGAACAAGAACAAGAAGAGAAATGCGAGTCAACAGCTTCTTCTGAGACTCTCAAGCCACCATGTTTAGGACAATCTGACGACGACGACGACGACGATGATGGGTTCAGAACTCCAACATCTTTGGATCACAAAATTCCAGTGATCACACAATGCCCACCAGCTCCCAAGAAACTCCGGCAACGACCATCGACGAAGAAGAGAAAAGCATTGTTCAGAGATGATGAATTGATGTTTCCTTCAAAGCTACTTGGAGAAGATTTTGAACGCAAGATCAAGAGATCGAGGAGGAGGATGACGAGGGATTATAATTCAGAATAAGATTATATTATTCATCATTCGGTAGGAAAATTTTATCAAGATTTTAGAGTCTCTCACTCATCAAAATGTTACCAACCCAGAAAAAAAAAATAAATAAATAAATAAATGTCTAGAATTTGAATTATACCAATTAAATCTATTTTGGATGTTATCAATTCAAATTCTAAATATTCTTTCTTTTTTCTGGATATATAACATTTTTATGAAAATCATACATCTCACAATTATGTTCTAGTCTATCATTTTTTTAATTTTTATTTTTAAGGGTGAGATCTTGATTTGGTGGGATTGGTCTAAGAATCTGATCTGATTTTTGTAAAAGTTAAAGTTGGGAAATTTAGATTAGAGGTGAGGAAATACAGACCATGAAAAAGAGGTAGGGCATAATAAACTACCAACTTTATTGCAACCCTGCTTCTTTTGTGATCAAGGTGTTATTCAGTTCTAAAGAAGATAGAATATATTCTAAAAATGTTCAATGAAAATGGGAATTTTCTTCTTTCTTTTCTTTTTCTTTTCTCTTTTTCTTTTTCTTTTTTTTGTGCCAGAGGGTCATGTATGACAATTGTAGTTCATAGTTCTATGTTATGAATTGTTCTATGTGAATGCAATTCAAATCGCGCATTTAGATATTGAGATTCCAATTTCATTGTAAGGTTAAAGATGTATCAGAATAGAGATGGAAATTTGAAACTAGAGGATCCTTGGCCAAATGTTGAAAATTTAGTTCGTAGGGATTATTGGGTGCAACTCTTTAGTTTTTAGTTTTGTTTTGTTTTGTTTTTTAAAATTTATGTTAGTTTTTGTTATAACTTCTTCTAACTTATAAGTATATAAAAAAATGATTATCTAAAAACTAGTGAAAGTGGCACCAAACAAGTCCTTATACTAACATAATTTTGTGCACTAAATATGATATTTTAAATTTATGCATGCATACACCAAATTAAGAGATGGAATTGTATCAGGAGTCAATGTTGGAGAACGACGAAGATGGTTTTGCATTGCCATGAATGGAATGGGATCCAACCAATTGGGTATTACATTATTGATTAAAAGGACAAAACTAAGTTTTTATCAAAATACCTACTATTATTCTTATAATTTTATAAAGGGTATGGCTTTCTTCCATTCCCAGATCAGACTGGAAGGTGTTCTTGGATCCATGGGAGTCCATCACGGGTGCCGTTTTGATAATTCGAATCGTTCAATGTATAAAATTCGTCTAGTATTATATGCCTATAACAAATCACGTTGATCGGATTCTATCAATAATTTTCTATCAACCAGTGTATATGTAATGAGAAAGTGATTTGTAAGCAAAAATTTTATACAAGAAGTCTCACGAGAATAATATGACACTGATATTTTAAAAATTATAAATCACTTTGATTGATTTTATAAGTGAATGGATACATATCTATGCTATCATTTTGTATAAATTCTTGGGATAATTACAAAAAAATAGTATCAATATAAAATAATTGTAATGTCATGAAAGTACAATTAATTCATACATTATATTGTGCAATTAAATCTTGTACTTCTATCTTATTGTAATTGTTTTAAATTTTATGTTAATATATTATCACTAGTATGTAACTGATGGTTACATTTATATGTATTAAATGCAACAGTTTCCATGAGAGGCAAACATGCTCCGTGATGAGGAGTCGTCCTTTCATATGACTCAATATCAAATACTAGTATTTAATGAAACTAATCCAAGAGTGAATCCATAATATACAATAAAACATTACAAATACTATAATCTAATTTAAAGATGGAGACTTTTCATGAAGACTTTTCATGACATTGTTTTCATGATAACTAGCATTATTGGAAACTTTGACACTTTTTTGGCATCAGAAATTTTTTTTCTCTTCATCTCTAAAATTTTTATCCTATTATTTTTATTTTATTTTATTTTAAAAAATATCTAAGATTACAAAATTGATTGTAGAATTGAACACAATTTTCTCACATAAAGAACATTTATTTTTTTGTAAACCTTATACCCATGTAAAAAGGAAGTATTTAATTCTGTAATTAATTTTTATGCAAATAGAAGAACCGTTTTATTTTCTATTGTTTGATTGTGTCACAATTTTTTTACATTTTAAAATTATTATCAAATTTTGCAATTTAGTGCATTGATAATGGAAAACATAAAATTCAGAGGTTTTGAAGCCTAAAAACTTATTAAATATGCCTAAAGTATTATGGCATTACTTATGGGACACTACTAAATTAATGTAAATCTCCATATTTCACTAATAAAAATTTTTGGTACATAATTAATTGGGAGTTTTTTTGATAAATTCACTTTCTAAGAGTTTTATTTCATCCAACCCATATTCGTTTTGACTATTCCATTAGGTCCTATTTGAGATAAGAAGACCAAAATACCATTTTCATCTACTTATGTTCCATTTAGTTCACATTATTTTCTTATGTTTCAATAAGTCTTATGGGTGACATAATTACCAAAATACCCCTAATGTGAATGTTCACACCGTCAATGTGAATGTTCATATCGTCAATGTGTAGGGGCCTGGCCCATGTCGATCCTCGTAGGTGCCCGGAAAAATTCGAGTCGGGCCAGGGGCAGGCCCGGCCCATTTGACATGTTCACATTCACATTAATAGGAGTGTAAAATTGGCCCGTGTCCCGTGGCGGCGCGAAACCCGCTCGCGGCCTATGGGCGGCCCGGGGCGGGTCCGGTCCGGCCCGTTGACAATGTGAATATTCACATTGACATGTTAACATTCACATTGATAAGACTATAAAATTGGCCCGCGGCCCATGGGCGGCCTGGGACGGGCCCGGCCTGGCCCGTTGACAATGTGAATATTCACATTAACATGTTAACATTTACATTGATAGGAGTGTAAAATTAGCCCGCGCCTCGTGGCTGCCCGAAACCCGGCTACGGCTCGTGGGCGGCCCGAGGCGGGCCCGGCCCGGCCTGTTGACAATGTGAATATTCACATTGACATGTTAACATTCACATTGATAAGAGTATAAAATTGGCCAGCGGCCCAGGGCTGGCCCGGCCCGTTGACAATGTAAATATTCACATTGACATGTTAACATTCACATTGATAGGAGTGTAAAATTAACCCGTGTCTCGTGGCTGCCTGGCCATTTTTTTTTAATTCTTTTTAATTTTTTCTACCAAAATTTTATTATTTTCCACAAAAAAAGACACTAGGCCTCGACGCAGGCCGGGTCTCGGACCGAGCCTTGAATGGGCCTTAACCGGGCCGATGGGCCGGGCCAGGTTTCAAAGTGATGGCCCAGGCCCTAGCCTAAGGTCTCGGACTAGGCTCAAGCCTGGGCCCAAACGAGCCTTTCTCGAGCCGGCCCACGGGCCAAAAAATTAGGCCTAGGCCCTAGCCCTAGCCCTAGCCCTAGCCCTAGCCCTAGAACAAGGGTATTCGGGCTTTGGATGGGTTGATGGATCGAGCCTCGGGTCGGGCCGGTGGGCCTGGGCCTAGCCTCGAGCTTAGGTCGGGCTTGAGCGGCCTGGCCATTTTTTTTTTAATTTTTTCTACCAAAATTTTATTATTTTCCACAAAAAAATACATTGCGCCTCGGGCGGGCTAGGCCTCGGATCGAGCCTTGAATGGGCCTTAAACGAGCCAATGGGTCGAGCTGGGCTTCAAAGTGATGACCTAGACCCTAACCTAGGGTCTCGGACATGCTCGGGTCCGGACCCAAACGAGCCTGCCCCGGGCCGTGGGCAGGCTTCGGGCAGCCCACGGGCCCCGGGCCAATTCTACATTCCTATCAATGTGCATTTTAACATGTCAATGTGAATATTCACATTGTCAACGGGCCAGGTCGGGCCTACCCCGGGCCGCGGGCAAGCTTCGGGCAGCGGACAAATTTTATACTCCTATCAATGTTAATGTTAACATGTCAATGTGAATATTCACATTGTCACGGGTCGGGCCAAGCCCGCCTCGGGCTGCGGTTGGGCTTTGGGCCGCCCCACGGGTTGCGGGCCAATTTTACACTCATCAATGTGAATGTTAACATGTCAATGTGGCCCGCCCTAGGCCGCTGGCCAATTTTATACTCTTATCAATGTGAATGTTAACATGTCAATGTGAATATTCACATTGTCAACAGGCCAGGCCGGGTCCGCCCCGGGCCGTGGGCGGGTTTTGGGCAGCCACGAGGCGCGGGCTAATTTTATATTCTTATCAATGTGAATGTTAACATGTTAATGTGAATATTCACATTGTTAACAAGCCGGGTCGGGCCTGCCCCGGGCCGCCCACGGGCCGTGGGCGGGTTTTGGGCAGCCACGGGGCGCGGGCTAATTTTACACTCCTATCAATGTGAATGTTAACATGTCAATGTGAATATTTACATTGTCAACGGGCCGGGCCGGGTCAGGCCTGCCCCGGGCGGGCTTTTGGCCGCCCATGGGCCGCGGGCTAATTTTATACTCTTATTAATGTGAATGTTAACATGTCAATATGAATATTCACATTGTCAACGGGCCGGACCGGGCCCGCCCATGAGCCGCGGGCGGGTTTTGCGCCGCCACGGGACGCGGGCCAATTTTGCACTCTTATTAATGTGAATGTTAACATATCAATGTGAATATTCATATTGTCAACGGGCCGGGCCCGCCTCAGCTCGCGGGCGGGTTTCGGGCCGCCCATGGGCCAATTTTACATTCCTACCAATGTGAATTTTAAAATATGAATGTTCACATCATAAAATTGCTAACCGTTCAAAAAATATTTATAAGGGTATCAAAATTAAATATAAGGGTATAAGTGTCCAAGAAAATAGTATAAATCAAGAAAAGGACTTCATGGAATAGAACTATACATACATGGGACTAAATGGGTTAAAAAATTCCTTCATGGACTTCTTAGGTTAAAACACTTCTAAATGGGATTTATCAATAATTTTTCCTAATTAATTTAATATATCAATAAATATTGTCACATGTAATACTACAAGAGTAGCTAACAAAATTACCTTTGAAGCCTCTTGCACTTCCAACAAGGACCCTTCTTGTTATTTTATTGGTGTGGACCATTGGGATACTCTAAACCTTGCTTGAATTCATGGATTTGTTTCTTATAAATAATTCATTTAATTTAGAATAATGCTTGGGACCCTCTTTTGGGGATCACCCCCTCACCCCCTTTTGCCACGTGGCGGGTGGTGATTAGAGGAGCAGGAAAAAAAAAAAAAAAAAAAAGAAGAAAAGGAGACCAATGAGAGAGAGAGGGGGTCAAAGGGGGTGGGGGGAAAAGGGGGATGAATCATTGTTGTTTAATTTAATCTAATACTATATTTTACAGATAAGTGAACAATTTTGAGGGTAGATCCTTTTCCTTGGCAAGCACATCTTTCATGAAGCGTGGAAAATCAACCCTATAATCATGCTGTCTAATCTTCTTTATTTATTTTTTATTTTTTAAATGAGAATGTTTTATAAGTATAATATTCCACTAAACTTTTCATCTATGTAGTTTTTCATTTTGCACCGTAAGTCTCATTTTTTTTTAATAAATATAATAGACTTTTGTTATTATTATTATTATTATTATTATTATTAATTTATTTTACAACTAGGCGTCAGTCTAGCTTAGTGGCAACTTAGGAGTTGTTTGGGATGTCCTAAATAAGTGTATTTTTTGATTTTTTGAACTAAAAAATTGAAGAAAAAAATATGATTATTTGGGTTAATTTTTTGACTTTTAATGGAAAAATGTGTATTAAAAAATTGTATAAATTAGTGTGTATGGAAAAATTAGGATTGGGAGTTGTGCAGCCGTACTTTTTGACTTTTGGTGAATAGCGATAACTTTTTAACTTTTTGAATAACTTTTTGACTTTTTGGACACATGTCAATCTTGGTCTTAATTAATTTCGAAACCTTGAAATTAACACAACGAGGTAAACTTTTAGTGGTCTTTTGGATAACTTAACCTCGAGACCTTAACGCTCTATTTGTTTAGGCAGAAATATTTTCTGATATTTGGTACAATTGAAAATAAAAGTCAACAGTAAACATTTTCTATGATTAATAGAAAACAAGTTTATATAGGCATAAAAATATTTTTCACTTTTGAAAGGTAAAAAATGTTTTCCAAACTAAAATCACACTGTTTTATGGCAATTTTTTCCCACTCCATTTTGCCTCATTTCGGACGGTTTTCTCCCACTCCTATGGGTACGTTTGTTTCAACGGACTGGATAAGGGGGATTGTAATCCATCGGACTGTTAGTCCCGAGATACATTATCCCCAAACTATTTGGTCAGATTGGATTTGTATCCTATGTTTGTTTAATCATGGGATTAGATGTCTGGATTAGACTATTTTTAGTGAATCCGATATTTGGTTAAACGGACTGGATAAGGATAAATGTTCAAAAGACTATTTTACCCTTGTAATTTATAATTTTTATTTACGTTTGTTTGGACGGACTGGATAAGGGGGATTGTAATCCATTGGACTGTTAGTCCCGGGATACATTATCCCTAGACTATTTGGTCGGATTGGATTTGTATCCTATGTTTGTTTAATCATGGGATTAGATGTCTGGATTGGACTATTTTTAATGAATCCAATGTTTGGTTAAACGGACTAGATAAGGATAAATGTTCAAAATACTATTTTACCCTTGTAATTTATAATTTTTATTTAATATATAATTTTAAATTTGTAATCTATAATTTATAATTTATAATTTAACAAAACTAAAAAATTTAATTTATAAGGCCATAATTTTTAATTTATTATTTTCATTTAAATTAAATTTATAATTTATAATTTATATTTTTATTTAATATATAATTTTAAATTAACGACAATAAAAAATAATTTTATTTAATATATAAATTAGGGGTGGGCGCGGGTCGGTTGCGGCCACGGAACCTCCAATCCGCCATCCGTCCGCCAGATTGGCGGATTGGAGAAAATCAATCCGCATCCGTCCGCCAATCCGGCGGATGCGGATTGAGCGGATTGGCGGATGGATGCGAATCGGTTTGGCGGTTTGAAATTTTATAAATTTTCAATATAGTTCAACTTGTGCACTTCCCAAAAAAAAAAAAAAAATATATATATATATTACAGTCAATGACTTAAAAAAGTATTACAATTACTGCATGCCTCATCCAAAGAAAGAAAGTTTGAAACTTTAGAATATCAAAATCACTGCATGCCTCATTTACATATTATAATCACAGTATGCCTTATTCACATAAAGTATTACAATATGTGGTTCTTAAAATATAAAAACAATTGAAACCACCAAAACCATGAACAGAGCAGTAGTAGAGATTGTATATCTCTGTATTGTTACATTTATATATGTTTTTTTAAAATAAAAACCAACCAGCATATATCATATTTTCTATTTATAACTTTTTAGAGTTAGATGTAAAAATCAAAAAATATAAATAAATAATACGTTTATTTTTTTCAATTCAAAAAATATATTTAAGTTGAAAACTTTTTTTCAACAGAATATTTAAGCTATTTTTCAATTGAAAACACAAACAAAATATTTAAACAAATTGAAAACACAAAGTCTTATAAAATTATTAAGGGTGCTCGCGATTTGGCGGTTCGGTTGCGGCCAAAGAGACCTCAAATCCGCCATCCGTCCGCCAAATTGGCGGATTGGAGAAAATCAATCCGCAACCGTTCGCTCATCATCACGCATCCGTCCAAAATGCGGCGGATCGGTTCGGTTCGGTTCGGTCAGTTTTGGCGGATCGGTGTATCCGCTGCTCACCCCTAATATAAATTAAATTTTTTTAGTGTTGAAAATTTAATTTATAAGGCCATAATTTATAAGTTATTATTTTTACATAAATTTAATTTATAATTTATATTTTTTATTTAATATATAATTTTAAATTAACAACACTAAAAAAAATAATTTAATTTAATATGTAAATTTAATTTTTTAACAACACTAAAAAAATTTAATTTATAAGGCCATAATTTTTAATTTATTATTTTTAATTAAATTTAATTTATAATTTATAATTTATAATTTAAAATTTTTATTTAATATATAATTTTAAATTAACAACACTAAAAAAATAATTTATAAATATTCAAAAGACTATTTTATCATTTTCTAATTGTCTACTAAGTAATAGCATGGAGGATAAAATGGACATTTCACAAAATAATCGCATGGGATACCAATCCCACGGTTTCTATCCCACACCCCCCGCATGGGATAGAATAGTCCCATATTTATGGGACTAATAGTCCGGGAGGACTATTAGTCCGAAACAAAATTTTACAAACAAACAATGGACTCTTAGTCCGGTGAGACTAATAGTCCAATCCCACCCCTTAATCCTTCAACACAAACATGAAGTGGGATGAAGATGAATTTTCCTCCATTCTATCTCAGCCCAATCCAATTATATTTATTGAATATATTTATAGGTATCTAATATATATAATTTAATTTTATTAATATAATAAGACTAAAAGACTAAATTATCTCACTTAACATCCATTTTAACTTATTTATTTCTCATTTTTCATGTTTTAACTCTCATCACTTTGACTATCATAAAATAATAATAATAATCCTATTACTTATAAAACATTATTCATAATATATCATATTATCTCTGATTTTTATTAACACCATAATTCCTAAAATTATAAAATTAACTTATAATCACAAATATTTTTGTGCTTTGTAATTTCTCAAACAGTAAATATGGGAATGTATAATCTGAGACCAGATTATTGCCTAGAATTATAGTGTGCAGTGAAAATTGAATGAATGTATTGTAAAATTCATATATGAAAATGCACATAAATCACATATTAATATTACTGGATAAAATTTCTGAGTGTAGTATTAGTGTGTTTGGTTTGAGTTTTTTGGATTAAATTTTTTACAAATTGACTTTTTGGTTTTCGTATTTTTTTGCTTTTAGTGAATATTTTTTAAATTTTAAACATTTTTTTACTTTTTTAGATGCACCTTACTTAGATGTATCTAAAAAATAAAAAAATTGTGAAAAAATATTTTAAAAAATTAATAAATACATAAAAATATAAAAAAATGTACTGAATTCTTGTATTTTTTTATATATTTTTGATATTTAGTGAATTTTTAAAAGATTTTTTTTATAATTTTTACTTTTTAGGTGTATTTATGTTAGGTGTGTCTAAAAAGTAAAAGAAAATTGCTTAAAATATTTAAAAAATTCAGTAAAACAAAAAAATACGAAAAATAAGAAAATAAAATTTTTTGAAAAATATTTTTTGAAAAATGAAAACAAGCGAGGCGTTTCTCAAATCAAATGAATTTTTAGGGGTGGACCCATCACAATCACAAGATTTAATGCCAAGTAGTAGGTAGTTCCCTCATGTAAAGTGATTTGAGATTTGAAGCGCATTGCATGGAAAATTAATTACATTTTTGTCAACTAATCATATTTTGGATTTTCTAGTCGAACCACTATTTTCAAATTAGAAGAAAATTGTTAGTGATAAGACGGATGATGGTGATATTATTGTCATTCGAAATGCTTGTCAAATTATCAAAATCTTGAGGCAATGTTCATTCATGCAAATTAATAATTTCTTTGATTTTGAGTTTTTAAAAATATATTTTTTAAAATTTTAAATCCGTGTTCTTTTAACGTTTTTAATATTTTAATAAATTTTTTTTTTTACTCTTTAAATCTACTTAATTTAAATACTATTAAAAAGTATAAAATTTGTGAAATTTATTTTAAAAAATTCACTAGAAGAAATTACAAATAAAGTTAGAGTTTAGCCAGCGTAATAATATAAACCTTGAATTTTATCAATTTAAATCATAATATTTTAATTTATTTTCAATTTAAACCATCAACCTATTTTCATTAAATAAAACCAACAAAAAAAATAACATTTTAATCAATAAATTTAATGTAGATATACATAAAATGTTTAAAATACTATTTTTCATTGAGTTTAATGACTAAAATATTATTTTTTTGTCAATTTTACTTAACAAAAATAGATAGATAGTTTAAATTAAAATTTTATTTTATTAAACAGGTCAAATTAATTTATTTACAATTTCCCCAATTCACTTAATACAAATTAGATCATGGAATTCCACTTTCTCTATGAGAGAGAGAGAGAGAGAGAGAGAGAGAGAGAGAGGAGAGGGGTCATTGTGTGGTGTAGTCAACTTAACTTTGCTAGTTAGACAGAGAGAGAGAGAGGAGGGGGGTCATTGTGTGGTGTAGTCAACTTAACTTTGCTAGTGATTGGCTCAACGTGCAGGCAAATATTGTGTGAACCTTCATGAAAAAAAATTGTTTAAACAAGTGGGCATTTGCAAACTTGCTTAATTCAGATGTTCACAAGAAGTAATGCAAACCACTACATACCTGTATCAAAAACTCTACCACAAATTCCTACATCTACCTCATTTGAAGGAATTTTTTATTCTTTTTAGATTCCTTCTAATTTTATTTTTCAAATGGAATGTGCATTTATGCAATAATAATAATTATTAATTTTCCATAGGTCAAAAGTCTATTATGACACTACTTTTTTTTTTTTATGGAAATGGCTTTTCTCGAGTCCGTGATCGGACTGGAGAGTACTGTTAGACCCGTGGAGGTCCACCACGGGTCCTGTTTCGATAATTCGAACCATTCAATACGTAAAACTCGTCAAGTACTATATGTTTATAAAAAATTACGTTGATCGAATATTGATAGCTATGCGATTAAATCAAATTTTTGTAAGCCATTTATTTTTCACCGTCTATTTTTTTTCATACAAAACTGATTTGATAACATAACTATCGATATCCGATCAACGTGATTTTTTACAAGAATATAATACTCAACGAGTTCTACACATTGAACGGTTCAGATTATCGAAACGGGACCCGTGGTGAACTCCCACAAGCCCAACAGTACTCTCTAATCTAATCACGACTAGAGGAAAGCCATTCCTTTTTTTTATTTATTTATAGATTTGCTATTATGATGACACTACTTGCAACCCAACATGGCGATCAAGCAAGTTACATATTTAGATATATTTTGAAATTTTTATATTTGGAGATTTTTACATTATTTATCAATTGTGAATATTTTGAGATAAATAAATAAAATTTCAAGAAGCAAAAAATCTTAAGCCTCAAACTCTCTTATGTTGTCATGATTCAATACCAATTCTAGTACTTTCAAGTTTAATAACAACCCTCTGGAGGGTGGGATTGAAGCTTTGATCGGGATTGCTAATCCTTTGATTTTTTTATTTTTTATTTTTGCTTTTTGTTTAATTATTGAGATTAATAATGAGGGGTTAATAATCCATAAAATTAGTATAGAATTACTTGCCCAACAAGATCAGAGAAATAAATAATTCATTCTTATCTCCGTTTGTTTTACAATAAATATGAAAATATATCATCCCACTATCTTCGTTTTCCATTATTAATTGTAGGATTAAAAAATCTGTCAATTTTGTTAGATAAAATGTCCATCGGTATTTGATTCAAATAACAAAAATTGCAACCAAATAATAAAATGTAAAACTCATAATTAATAATTCTAATCCTATGCTATAATCTGCCCAATCAAACATACCCTTCTTCGTGTTTGTTTCCCCATTATATTATTGTTAATCCCATCCATAGGATTATTCACATAATTTCATCTAACCATAAAAATTATTCCCCTCTTATTTCATATTTTATGTTATATCTCCTATTCTAATTAAAAATAGTACAACTATTCCTCTGGCATTACTAATCTCATCTAATATTTATACGTAATACTAACATAGTCCCAATCAAATTAACAAAAATTTATACCAATTATCAATCTAGAAAACGTTTGAAATCCTAAAATCTCCCTCTTAAATTTATATTAATTACGTAAGTTGTTACATGTTAGTGGTTGATTCACGTTAGTTGGGGTGAATTTATTTTTATCTGAATTAATGACACAATACCCTTATGTAACTGAATTTATTTTCCTTCCTAGTTGAATTTATAATTTGAAATTGCGTAAATCCACACAACAAACATCATATATATCCCATAAAAAAAAAATCATATATATACAGGGTAAATCACACTCACCTCCTCTAAGATTTGAGAAAAAAATTGGTATAATTACATTAGTCTCCCTCGAGGTTTTAATTAACATAACACTTAAACTTCTTTTATCAATAATTTGTTAATCGTATGGATAAAAAGATAATGTTATTATCTCTTTTTTTATTAAAATGTACATTTACCTTTGTTTGTTTCAATGTCTACTCACTATCTGTTTTAAGTTTGATCATTTTAACTTTATTAAAAGAGACGTAAATGTAATTATGCCAAACCTGTGAGACTAACTCTATTTTTTCGAAATCTCATGGGAGTTAAGTGTAATTTACCCATATATATAATTAGTTCTAATAAAAAATAAATAAATAAATTTTGAAAAAAAAAAGTGCACTAAATAACCAAATACAAATCTGTCAAATGGGATGGGGGCTGAATTTGAATTGGACACAACCCTATATATGGCTAGGCTTCACTCATGTATAAAGGTTGTGTCCAATTATGTGCTCCACCCCATGTCAAAAGGTTATATATCCAAATAGAATCAGTGGTGCATGTAGAAGAGTCAGTTTTGAAATTCACTTACTTGGTAACCCCCGCGGACGTGAGGAGAGAAAGCTGACTGTTTCATTCCAACCAGTCATTACCCTTGTTTTCCTCTCTTCCACCCTCTTTCTCACCAGCCATTTCTCTCCTGCAAAAAAAAAAAAACACACACACACACACAAACTCATCACTAACGATCAGAGACATTTCATCATCAATGTTCTCTCTGTTTTTTGATTCAATCTTTTGATTTCTACTCATCAATGTACTACAATGACCCAAGATCACAAACAAGGTTCAGCAATGGACCACCAGGATCAGAAAAAGGGTGCTACCATGGAACGGAAAAAGACAATGACAATGAACTGGGACGGTTTAGGAGATGACGATGACGATTGCTTCTTCGAAACCTTTGATCGACTGTCTTCGGCTATCTCCCTTGATTTGGCGTCTTCTGGGTCAGACGATGATGAGTTCGATGACAGCCGCATGTCTTTTACTTCAACCATCTCACAGGCCGCTATTGACGACCTCCGCGGCTTTGAGACGGCCAACCGAGGCCCTGCATCCATATTCGGAGATTACGACATGTGGATGGCAGAACCTGGATCGATTAAGGATCGTCGTAGGCAGCTACTTCAAGGTATGGGGTTATCGAGTACCAAGAACCTTCTCAGCCTTGTCAGCACCAAGCTCATGCATGTTTCTTCAAAGAAAATTAGCAATGATCAGCCTTCAACAACATCATCAGCCATTGAATCATCCCCCTCTAAACCGGTGCCCAACCCTAAATCTGAATCTGAGACTAAGCCTAAGCCTGAGCATGAGTCTGAGTCTAAGCCTAAACCTGACCACGAGCCCGAACCTGAGCCTCAGCCTGAGGCCTTGATGTCAATTGTACTTGTCCGGTCAAGATCAGATGGAGACATCTTATCATTTTCAGCAAACACCAGGAAGAGAAAGGAAGAACTCATAGGTACCGTATCAAAACAGCGTCTCACTAGAACATCATCCATGTTATTAGCATCACATTCTGGTATAGGTCAATATGCCAATACCGTCACATCACAAAGGGTGAGAAGAAACAGATCTTTGATACCCAATAGTGGGTCGTTGCCAGATATGTTGTCAGATGGTCAGTTTGGCGCGTTCTTTTTGATAAAGAATTTGGACACAGGTAAGGAGTTCATTGTTAAAGAGTTCAATAATGAGGGGATGTGGAATAGACTCAGTGAAGTTGAGACTGGGAAGCAGCTCAGCATGGAGGAATTTGAGAAGACTGTCGGTCATTCACCTGTTGTTAAGGAGCTTTTGCATCGTGAAAATGTATCAACAGATGATGGAAAGAAAGGTGGCGCAAATGCAGGAAATTCATACCTTACCAAGAGCTTCAGAAACAGCAAGAGAAGGGGGGTCGCATTCTTGAAGAACATAAGGTGCGTGGCAAATTCAATGAGCGGATTGATCGGTGACAAAGAGAGAGATAATCCTTCAACGGCAGATCAGCAAAACCCATCCTCCAAGTGGATTAAAGTTCGTCAGCACGGCAAGTCTATGAAAGAATTCACCGCTTTGCATTTGTGTCAAGAAATACAAGCTCATGACGGCTCGATTTGGACAATGAAATTCAGCCCGGATGCTCATTACCTCGCTAGCGCCGGAGAAGATCGGGTAATTCATGTGTGGGAAGTCCAAGAATGTGAAGTTATGTCGGCAAAGCCACTTGATGAGTGGAGTTCTACTGGTTCCACCCCACTTCATCCCATGGCAGGAAATATATTGGAGCAACAACCTCCTCTTGCAGAGAGTTCACTGATGCCATCAGAGAGGAAAAAAGAAAAGCCTCCTCTTCCGGAGATTTCACCAATGCCATCGGAGAGGAAGAAGAAGGGGAAATCCTCTAACAAGAAAAAGGGCAATTCAATTCCTGATTATGTCAATGTGCCAGAAATTGTATTTTCACTCTCAGAAAAACCAGTATGCACTTTTACAGGTCACCAGGATGATGTCTTGGACCTCTCTTGGTCAAAATCACAGGTCAGCTTCTCACCACACTGTAGATACACAAAAGGTAGAGAGAGAAAATTGTAAGTAGAAAAAAATGAATTAGGAAAATCTTCCAAGAATTTGACATTCCATTGTAGCCAAAACAGCAATCTTCATTTTGATCCTTTCATACATCATAGTCTAGTTCTATGGTAATGTAGAAAGTCGACATAAAATCATGCAAATTTATGTGGATTTGCAGCTACTGCTTTCAGCTTCAATGGACAAGACAGTTAGGCTATGGGACATGGAAACAAAGAGCTGTCTAAAGTTGTTTGCACATAACGACTATGGTAGAATGCCTAACCATACCATTACTGCTCAATTGCCTAATCTGCTAGTTTAACCTATTTTTGCTTTTGATGCATGATTGGTTTTGCAGTAACCTGTATACAGTTCAACCCAATAGATGATGACTATTTCATCAGTGGCTCACTCGATGCGAAGGTTCGAATTTGGAAAATACCAGACCGGCAACTCGTAGACTATACCGACCTTCATGAAATGGTTACTGCTGTTTGTTATACCCCTGATGGCCAGGTAGCTCCTTTGATGTTTTTCTCTTTTTCCTCAGATACTCTGTTTCACTACTGTAATTATATTTTTTTAAAAGAAAAATTTTCACCAAGTATCAGAATCATATCTTCATCAAGCTGAATAAGAAAAAAAGGAATTATAATATGACCAAATATTTTTATTTGGAAAATGTTTAGGACTCCCATAAAAGAGGACCCTCATAACCCCCACGGATGTATTGACCATTAATGTGTTTGAATTTTTTTTGAGAGTTGTGTCCGACAGTGACATGAATGGCTCAAATCATTTTGGGGGTTGTAGGGGTTGTGTTTATCATTATTGTTTTTATTTATAGTTTGGGTTTTGTAAGTACAATTTGTAAGATGATTTTAGATTTTCAGTAACGTTTTATTTTCTTCATCATTGAAGGGTGCTCTAATTGGTTCACATAAAGGGAGTTGTCGTTTATACAGTACAGCTGGTACGAGCTGCTCTGCCAGATTATTCTTTTCTTTTTCAATGCTTTCTTTCTCTAATATATACAAAAAAATGTAATAATTTATATACTATTTGGCAACCTAGATTGCAGTCTAGAACAAAAAGAAGAGATTGACATCCAACAGAAGAAAAAGACTCAAGCAAAAAAAATTACTGGTTTTCAGGTAATCCTCTTTTTCTCCTAGTTTCATCTTGACACACAAGTCTTTCTTTCCTCAAACCAGTTATCATAAGCTAACCCCGGTTATGAACAGTTTGCCCCAGACAATCCATCTGAAGTGCTTGTAACTTCTGCTGACTCCCGGATTCGAATCATGGAGGGTTCAGACATCATTTATAAGTTCAGAGGTATTTCTTCAAAATGTAAACACATTTAACAGATATTAGGGATGGGCATGGTTCAATTTAGTTCAGTTTAGGAATAAAAATCAAGGACCAAACGACTATCTACGGTTTCATGAATTTTGGAACCAAACCAAACCATGAAAATCTTGGAATCAAATCAGACCACACCAAAGTAGTAAAACCCGGTTTGGTTTGGTTTGGTTTAGTTTGGAACCACGATTTTAAGAAACTTGCCGTCATTCATAACATGATCACAAAATATATAGATTTTTTTTTTTGATAAATAAGCAAACTTTATTAAGAGAGCATCAAGACGATGCAAAGAATACAAGAAATCTCAAGCCACTAGAAAACAATAACTAAACTGCTGGAAACATGAAGACAAAACTACTATGGAAGCAAATCTTCTACAAAATCAACAAAAGACAAAACATCCGGATCCACTGTCAATGAAATCCAACTATGTAACACTATGAACAGACGCCTCTCTAACCAGGCCAGCGGACGCATCTCCCCAAAAAAACCCTCCTATTACGCTCCAACCAAACTAGCCACATAAGACAATGACCAGCCATAATCCATGCCTTCCGCCTTCTCTTTCCAACCCTCCCCCCACTCCAGCTTTGCAACACCGCCCTGACTGTTTCCGGTTGAACCCAAACCAAACCGAAAATAGCAACTATAGACATCCAAAGACGTGAAGCAAACGGACAGTAAATTAGCAAATGGTCCACCGTCTCCGCAACTTCACAACACATACAGCACCAATTCACCAAAATATGCCCACGACGAATCAAGTTATCAATCATCAAAAGATGGCCTAACGCTGCTGTCCACACAAAGAAAATGACTTTGGACGGACAACCCACCACCCAAACACTCTTCCAAGGAAATGCCACCCCAGCCCCACCCGTAAGTCCATGGTAAAAAGAAGATACAGAAAATACCCCTTTGGACTTCGGGCACTCCCACCTGAGAATATCCTCACCCACCCCTCCAAACCTAAGCCCATACAAAAAGTCCAGCAAATCCAACAATTGACCCACCTCCCAATCTTGCACTTCCCAACGCAACCTAACTTGCCACACTACCACATGGCCTTGCACCTGAGCATATGAAGCCACTGTCGCCTCCCGATCAATCATAACATGAAAAATCAATGGGAACATCACCTCCAATGGAAGCTCACCACACCATTTGTCCCTCCAAAATCGAACTCGGACCCCCACCCCCCCTCCCCCCAAAAAACTTACTCTCTACCAAAACTCCTTCCTACCCAAGCAAATACCTTTCCACAAACCACGACCATACGACTGGCTAACCTCTTTCGTGCTCTAATCCCCCCAACCCAACCCATATTTAGCCCCTACCACTTTCCTCCACAACCACTCTCTTTCTACCCCAAACCGCCATAACCACTTCCCCAGAAAAGCCAAATTAAAAGAAACCAAACTTCGAATCCCTAACCCCCCCCCCCCCCCAATCGCCTTAGGCAAGCAAATCTGCTCCTAGGCTACTAGATGATAATGGAAAGATGCAGACCCTCCACCCCATAAGAAATCCCTCTGTAACTGCTCTAACCTCTTTGCAACCGACACAAGAATGACGTGAACTGACATGAAATAAGTTGGGATACTAGAGAGGACACTCTATAAGAGTGAGTCGCCCCCCTTTTGACAAATATTGCCGCTTCCAACCTACCGGACGACGTTGCACCCTATCTACCACCCCATTCCACACACATTTAGCCTTGAACGAAGCACCCAAAGGTAACCCCAAATACGTTATGGGCAGAGCCACCATCTTGCACCCTAAAATAGCAGCCAATGTAAGAAGTTGACCCACTTCACCAACCGGAATCATCTTAGACTTTCCTAGATTCACCCGAAGCCCCGAAACCGTCTTAAAATAGAGAAGTACACACTCAAATAACCAACCTAATCACTCCCCGCTCTGCAAAAAATAAGAGCATCATCCGCATAAAACAAATGAGACACCACTAAACTGGATTGTGGAACCATGCCCACCTCGAAACCAGTCAGCAAACCCCTCTGAACGGCATTAGATAACAATCGCCCCAAGACCTCCATAATCAAAATAAACAACAAAGGAGACAAAGGATCCCCCTGCCGCAAATCTCTATGAGTCGGGAAAAATCCTGTTGGCGTCCCATTAACTAGAATAGACATCCGAACCGTAGAAATACAAAACTAAATCCACTGCCTCCACAAGACCCAAACCCCATCCACTTCAACATATACAACAGAAATTGCCAATTCACATTATCATACGCCTTTTCAATGTCTAACTTGCAAATAACGCCAGGTTGCCCTTGCCAAATCCGCAAATCAACACACTCATTAGCTACCAACACAGCATCCAAAATCTGACGCCCATCTATAAAGGCATTATGGGATTTTGACACCAACCCCTCCAAGACTCCTCGCAATCTGTTAGCCAGAATTTTCGCGAGAAGCTTGTACACACTCCCCAACAAGCTAATAAGACGAAAATCCCGAATATCCTCTGCCCGCCTTTCTTCGGAATCAAAGCTATGAAAGTGGCATTAAGACTCCGTTCGAAATGCCCTGTCTGATGGAACTGAGCAAACAAAGCTAATACATCTGCCTTCACCACATCCCAACACTGCTGGAAGAAAAGCAGAGTAAAACCATCCGGTCCTGGCGCCTTGTCCCCATGCATTTTCTGCAAAGCCCGTAAAACCTCCTCCTCTGAAAAAGGCCTCTCCAGCATATGCCCATCCGCCTCCGAAATAGTAGCAAACTAAACACCATCCAACCCAGGCCTCCAATAGTCATCTTTCCCCCGAAATAGGTGCTGATAGAAACTGACAACACCTTCCCTTACCTCATCCTCAAAGGATAACAACACACTGTTAACCCGAATCTTCCTAATCTGATTCACCTGACGATGAGCATTTGCCATACAGTGAAAAAAATTGGTATTCCGATCCCCATCTTTCAACCACAAACATCGCGACCTCTGGTGATAACTAACCTCCTCCATATGAGTCACCTTGCCAAACTCTTTTCGCACCCCCTCACGGGCCGCCAAGTCCTCCTCAGACAAGTTCATTTCAACCTCCTTACCATCCCATCCCTGCAAGGCCGTCAAAAGATTAGACTTCTGAGTCTCCAACTGATCAAACACCTCTCTATTCTACCGACGCAAGTCTGCCTTTAGAAGCTTTAATTTCTAAGCCAGCTTGTTACTTGGATCTCCCACCACATCATAACCTACCCACCACGACCGAACTATATCCACAAACCCTGCTGACTGCAACCACATATTTTCAAACCGAAATGGCACCGGACCACTCCGAATCCCACCACTATCCAACAACATTGGCCAGTGATCTGAAACAGGACGGTCCAATCTTTGCTGAATCACATGAGAAAAATGCTCCTCCCAATTGCCAGAGATCAAAAAGCGATCCAGACGTGAAAACACCCGGTCTCCAGACCAAGTGAAGCTACCCCCTTGCATTGGCAAATCAATCAACTCCAAGTCGTCAATGAATAAGGAGAAATCTCGCATAGGACCCGCTACTGGACCCAAACCCACTTTCTCCTCCATACAACGCACCACATTGAAATCCCCCCTTACACACTACGGCGCCGCCCATTGAAAAGCAATACTTTGTAATTCTTCCCAAAAGAAAACCCAGTTTGACCCCCTCATCGGCCCGTACACGCCTGTAAACACCCATAGAAAATCATCCCCAATACAGCGACAAGACAGTGAAAAACCACCCATCTCCTCCTCCTTGTCAACAACACGCCGATCCCAGCACAGTAGAATTCCCCCGGCCACCCCAACAGCTGGCAAGAATGTCCAATCCACAAACTGCCCCCCCTCCCCCAACACCTCCCTAACCACCTCTCAATTAATATGCTCCATTTTAGTCTCCTGAAAACAAACGACATCCGCTTTCACCTTCCGCAACACTGCCCTAACCGTCACCCTTCTTCTCTTATCATTTAGTCCACGCACATTCCAAGATAAGATTTTTAACTGCATGCCAACAATGATTGAGTAACACAGTCCTTCCTAACGACCCGACCACCGTCTTGCGCCCGCCGATCATAATTGACAATACACTGTAAGTTCCGTAGCTCTCTAGCACCTTTGGCCTTTTGCCCAACAACCTGTAACTGCTTTCCCACAGGAGCAATACCCCTCCATGAAGCTTCAATGGCCGAAAGCAGCTTCATAGCTTCATCTTCATGGCCAACAAAGGAGACCCCAAGTAGAGTACTTACCTCCTTAATCTGCACCCAATCAGACACCTCTATCGGACCAGGAGGCTCATCGCCAGCAAACCCAGCTGCCATGGGCTCCATAGAAGTAGCCGGCACATGAAGCTCAGATTCCCCAACCTCCATCGCCAATGGGTGCAGAACCAGAGGCAAATTTTCATCCTCCTTAGCCCAACGACCTGCTGGACCAACAAAGTCCATCCTAATTTCAGAATTGACTGCACACCCCGACCATTCTCCCTCCCGATCACAAATATCAGGCCAATAAACCATCAACTGAGAAAGAACCGGAGAAGACCTAGCCTCGTCCCTATTCGCTGTCGAACTGGCCACGGATTGACCAACACGCTCCCCCGTCGGCAAATGGGGCGTCTTCGACTGCCGTTGGTCCTTCACTACCGGCGAAGACCCCTCAATGGATCGCGAACCCACACTCCGATGTAACGTCTCAAAGATTTGCTGCACAGATGGATCCTCTGTATGACTCGGATGCTGTTTCGGTGGCCCATTAGAGAGAATGCCCACCCCATCCCCAAGCTCATGGGCCAAAAGTAACTCTCCCAAATCACCTCCCAGGCCCTCTTTAGACGTACCCAGAGGCCCAACTGCCTTAGTCTCGCCATCTCTATGAGCCTGATTAATTTGGCCCACCTCTGGCTGGGGTATTGGGCCTGAATTATTAGGCCTCCAAACCGACCTAAGACCTCTCCCCTTTAAGTCATGCCTTCATTGACCACCGACCCTCCCAGACCCAAATCTTGGTAAGTTAGGTGGAAATCTCCTCCAACCCCCAAATCTCTGAATATGATCTACTCCCCGAAATCCTCGCCACACCCGCCGGCCAAGATTCACGTCTACCTTATCCAACCAAATCTCACCTGAAGAATCTCCCGCCATCGAAGCATCCACTACCGCCGGTCCAGTTTCCGACCAAATGGGAAGGTTGTAACGCCGTGAACCCCATCGGAGATAAATCTGCGACGAAATCCCTCCAACCAGACCACGGACCTTCATCCGAACACACCCCAACAGGTTCAACGACTCATCCATCATCACAAAACCACCACATCTATCCCCAATCTGTCGATACACCCCAGTGCTACGAAGATGAATCGGAAGCCCCAACATCTGTATCCAGTTGCTGCGAACCAAAGCAGGTTTCTTACCATCCGTACAAAGCGAATCCGGCGACCACCAACTGAGAGTCAGATCTTGACCATTAATCGTCCACTGTCGATGCATCACACCATCCGCCTTACTCCGCTCGAAAGACAAATAGGTAAAATTGACCTCCGATTCCATGAACCTCCACTTCCCCCGACGACTTCCACCATCGATGTACCCAGGCGGCAACCACCACCGTGTCCAACCCTTTAGCCCCCTATACCTCCACCCTCCCCACTAGTGCTCGATCTAACTGTTGAAACCACTCTCCTTCAGATCCTGCCTGAACCACCACATCACCCTCATTCCCATCTCAAAGTATTGCATCACTCATGGTAACCCACATGATACAGGCACTTGCTGTGGACACTTGTTTCTGCTGACCCAGCCATCTCCAAAGGAAAAACCCTCCATAACCAAAGCAAACCCCTCCTAGCCACCACCAAAATTAGATTCCGACACAAAGATCTGTTCTCGTCAGCCACTTGTCGTAGCCACGATCTGCACCGAAGAGCGGCCATCCTCCTCTCCTCGAATCCATACAACCACGCTCTGACACCCCTCCCCCCAAAAAAATCAAACGCCCCAAGTACGCCAGTCGGCCTGGTTCCCGTGATGCCCTCCGAAATTTCTGACAACACCAGCGTACCTCATAACCGCAGAGAACAAGAGCCTTGCGAAGGCCCTGCCCGCGCTCCACAATTGCCAATCGCCGCCGCCCAATCTGATCTTCCCTCTTCTTCCTCAAGCTCAAAAGAACGACCTCCGAGGAAGAGAATCCTCCGATGAGGTGCGTCCCTACCCCCAGTCATCCAGTCCTTGGTGATGGCCTGCTGTAAGTTGCTGCTCTAAACAGCCGTTTAACTAATCCAATATTGCTCATAACTTGCTCAAACATCAAACAATATCTCATAATTGTTTAAACAACAAATTTTTAGATGATTGTTTATCGTTTATAACTAATTCTAGAACTATAAAGGAACACACATGTAAGTGCAGAAGGTTAATAACTTACATATATATATATGGGATACTAATCAAGTACTCAAGTGTCTGTCGTAAATAACAAATTATGTATCTATACTATATATCTAAATGGCCCGGTTTGGCTTCAAACTAGAACCGTAACTATAAAATCATAGACCGAACCGTGAAGTATGGTTCACCTATTTTAAGAAGATCGGACAGGTTTACAATTTTTTCAGTTTTTTTGCTCAACCTAACGGATATGATGTTGGGTAACAGGTTTCAGAAATACTAGCAGCCAAATTTCAGCTTCATTTAGTGCAGATGGAAAATTTGTTGTATGTGCAAGTGAGGACTCTCAAGTATATATCTGGAAGGTACGAAACACAGGTGCAGGGAAAAGCAAAGGTTTAATAACCACAAACTCTCACGAAGCCTTTCAGTGTAGAGATGTTTCGGTTGCCATCCCATGGACAGGTAGCATGAAAATTGAACCTCCAATCATTGAAATGAGCTCCAAAAGGCACTCAAAACGCTCCACCCATCAGCCACCTTCCACCATGGGATCTCCAAGCCGGGAAGACAGCGTGACGGGAACAAACAGTAAAAAACATTTGCCACCTCTCCCCAAGAAAAATAATGGCTTGGAGAGAGATTCAAGTTGCCGGGATGAAGACCTTGCTCAAATTTCTTGCACCGACTCTGAGACTGGAATCGGAGAGTCATTCAATTCAGATTCTTCGTCAATTAGATATGGTGACTCACCTTCTATTTCCAATTCTGGGAGTTCTCCATCTCAGTCTTGGTCCTCCAGGTCCTTGTTTGAGGGTAGTAGCCACAGAGGAGGAAACACTGTCCAAGCAACAGCGTGGGGATTGGTAATTGTGACAGCAAGCCTGGGAGGTGAGATCAGAGTTTATCAAAATTTTGGGTTGCCAGTTAAGCTTGGCCGCCAAGCCATTCTCTTCAGAGACCTCTCATAAAAAGGTTTTGTATCAGTAAAGGTACTTGGTTTTTCTTAATTAAAATTATGTACTTTTCAAATATAGTTATAGCTGAAGATGTGTTTAACAGGTTATAGTTATAAGTACTGCATGTGTTTCTAGGTTCTTAGAATAATATTGTGCAAGAAAACCCAGACAACCTGGGTTGGTGAATTCACACAACTCTCACACTCTCTTGGAGGAGGAGTTGTATTTGAAACGATTCTTTTAAGATCTTTTTTCATGTTTACTTCCATTTATGGGTACATTTGCAGTGCAAACTAACTACTTTAGTTTGCTCCCACATATTTTATTGCCTATTATGATAGTCTTAAGTTTTTTATACATTCAACTTTCTATATCCATATATTAAAGAATTCGGGGGAAACAAAGAAAAGATTTTTTCCCCCATATTGTTTCACAAGAAGAGTATGGAATTATTATTCCCTGTTCTTGTCTTTTCTGAATTTCCAAAGAAAGAAGTTAAGAAAATAGTTTTTTCTTTCCCAGTAATTTTTCCTTAAATAGTAATTCTGTTTAAGGGTAAAACTGTAATAAAAAAAATTAATTTTTGGTGGGTGTACTTAGAAATATTGTGTGTCAGCTCCCTTGATTTGGCCAAGTTGTGAGAGACAAGTGGGCAAGTTGTCCATATATAAAAGAATATGGGGGAAGAAAAGAACCCTAACAGCCATTAACTGAAGCGCTTATAAAAAAAAATCCACAAAATTTATGAATGAAGACTCATAGCACTCAAGCAATTATATAGCAGAAAAACAGATGTCCGAGTACACTAAAGCATAAAGGTTGTGTAAACTGTTTCATAGATATGGTAATAAGGTCCATGAACTTACAAACTGGTTAACACCAATAGGCAGCTTTCCTCACTTTTCAAAAAAAAAGAAGAATCAATCACCCATCACCATGGATATTTTGCCTTCTGTCCTTCCCTTCAAATAGCCACAGATTGTGGAGCAAGCGTTAACAATGAGAACAAACCACTGTGACCAACGCTTATCTGTGGAAAACATAGTTCATAAAAGCAAAAAACAAAACAGGAAGTACTATACCTTCTTCACACGGCTGTTCTTTGTAATGGCCCAGTTAGACATGATAAGAGCTTGGCTATTGATAACCCGCAATCATCTAAATTGCAACATTATAACCCGGCTATTGCTAGATTCTCAGTGGTGTAATTTGCATAAGTCAAAATATTGAACAAAAACCCAATGTGGGATTTGGTAACCATCTATTTTTCAGTTTGGACCTTCATCCCTAAGAAATCAGATAGCAGAATAATTGCCGGAGATTCTGAGTAGCTGAAATTTTTGAGGTACATATATGCAAAAAAGATGGAAATGGATGAATTATTATATAAGCCCATAAAAACAATGAATTTGCAAATAACTGCAAATTTATTAAGAAAAATAGACTGGATGCCATTGGATTTGCTTTTGTAGGTTGATGTAAATAAAAAACAGCCTCATCCCCAATTTGGGTAAGATAGTAATGGTCAGATCTTGAGATTCACTATATAATTTTACCATTTCAAATGTGCAAAAAATGAAAGTAAGAATGCAATATTAACTTAGAAGTTAGAATTCTGTTAATGGTGGGTATCAACATAATCAGTATAATCAAGCAGAGCTTCTATTTAAGGATTGAGGAAATAAAGCAGGCGATCTTACCAAGAACCAAAAAAAAAACTGTATAACATGTGTAACAGTGACTTCAACAAAAAAATAATAATAATAATTTCAATCTTGTACAAATTCTTATTATGATCCATTACATACTTAGGCCTCGTTTGGGAACAGGCTATTTTAGTAACTTTTTGGCTTTTTAGTTAAAATATTAGGTAAAAAAAACTAGTATGTTTGGGGTGACCTTTTTGGCTTTTTACGAAAAGATGTGCAAAAAGTAGAGAGAAAAGGGAATCTTTGACTTTTTGGTATAGATTATAGGCTTTTTGGCTTTTTTAGTAACTTTTTAGCTTTTTGGCTAAAATGTTAACTTGCCAAACCAGGTCTAAGAGAGTGTCATATTTTACCTACATCTTTAAGTACTCCAACTGCAACATCAACCTCTAATAATAGTTCCAATTTCCAAACTGCAAAAATTTTCATGCACTATTTTTTTACTTAAAATCCCATGAAACAAGTTACCAAATACTGATAAAATGGATATATTGGTAACTGGATATCCCAATATGTGGACACTATCCAATAATATTAATGTTGCTTCGAAATAATTGCAAAGAATAAAAACAAGGGGAAATTACAAATTAGTCTAAAAGACCAAAAATAATTACAAAAAAATGGGTAGTGCAACTTTTTCTGTGCAACAAAACCACAACAAAAGTTTCAACTCCCCCCCCTTTTTGGCAAATACTTTTCCCACTTCCTGTCTTATAATTTCCACTAAAAACAAACACACACACACACATCCAAAAAAAAAATTGTATAAAGTGATAACATTGCAAGTTTTGTATGTTGCATGACAAGTTGGATTGCCGTTTGCTTAAAATACAAATTGCTCCTATAATTTTGAAAATTACATCCTGTCCCATAAAGTTTCTAATTTCACAACAAACTGCTCATTCTATTAATAAATCATCAAATTAATTAACAGTTTTTCACGATGGCAGAAATTTATTTCAATTAATATTAAGATAATTTTATTATTATATTGGATAACAGTTAAAAATTTTATTTTTTTAGTTAATCCTCTTAAATAAAAAATTTTAACAAAAGGTTATTGTAATTTTTCAAACTAAGGCCAATCTGTATTTTAAGTAAACCTGGGTGTATTCAGCTAAAGGATTGTAGCTTGTGTGTGTGTGTGTGTGTGTGTGTGTGTGTGTGAGAGAGAGAGAGAGAGAGAGAGAGAGAGATGAATAGCCTCTAGCAAATCACTAGAAATGCATCACACTCCATGAAATGAAGAACCTAAGACCTAAAAGCATTACAAAACCTCCACAGACAGATAACAACGAAGAGACTTAGATATATATACACACATTTATGTAGATACATAAGGTTAAAATACGATTGTTACCGAATCGTTGAGCTCGAGACCGCCATTGATGCTCTGCTCTAAACAATGCTACTGGTGTAGTGACTCTGCTTTTGCTTCTCTTTCACGGGTCTCTAATCCTTATGGGCTTTGGACCTAATTTACGCTAGTTTTAGGCCCCCAAACCCAAGTTTGCAGCCCATTGAGTTTTGTTTTTGGGCCTGACAACCCTTTGGGGTTCGAATGTTAGGTTTTGTTTTTTTGGATGAGAGAGGAAAAATACTTTTTTCTTTCCCTAATATAATTAAAATATTTCGAAATAAAATTGTGTTTGTAAAAATATGACTGGTGCATAAAAATGATACGGGATTTTCTATTATTATTAATTTTTCACGTCTATTTATTTATATCATTTGTAACTAAGTACGGGATTTGAAAAAATAAGAACAAAGCATAGCATGCATTCCCATAAACAGAAGGAAAAACTATAAGTCAGGCTATTTGACAAAAAAACATTGCAAATACATAGGAGTGCAATTGTTTTTTAGAGTAGAAAAACACAAAAATAATTACACCCTACAAATATTTCCACTTTTTTGTAATAAAATACCCCACCTCTTACTCGGGGGCGTTTGGGAAGCAAAAGTTGAGGCTAAAATAGCCTCAAATACAAAAAAAGCCAAAAAGTCATACAAACCCATTGATTTTTTTTTTTTTAAAATATAGCTCTAATATAGAATCAGCCTACACTGTCAACATGACAGTGTAGGGACAACCCCATCATTTCCGAAATAAATGACAATTTTGCCCCTTTAAACCTATTTTGGAAAAAGTAAAGTTAGGGACAAATTTGTCATTTCAGTTTCAAACATCATTTCAAACATATTTTTTAATACACAACTCAAATAAAAATCCATCATATCTTCCCAAACACAAAAACTAAAATAGCTTATTAAAATAACCAAAAAGTCAAAAGTCTCTAAAATAGCTACTTCTCAAACACCCACGTAGTTTCTATTAAATAGATGTCCAACATAGATTGAACCTATCCTGCTAGCTCTCACACTAACTTGTAAATTTTAACTTCAGAAAAATAAAAAAAGTATTTACTTAATTTTATTTATAATTTGTATTGATTGATAAGATTGCGACAAAGTTCTCAACCACTTGTCTCTAATTTTACTCTGATAATTATAGTGCATGTCATTGCCAATTTGCACCACTGCCTTTAGTCTCTAAGTTCCATTCCATCTATTTTTTCCTTATAAAATAATCGCAAGTGCTTCTTAATTTGAAGAAGATGGTTCAAAGAAACGCATTCTCTCTCTCTCTCCACCAATTTATGCTTTAGGCTCTATGCTAAATTAAATAGTTATAATGGACCTAAAAAGACACATGTACCAAATAACCAAATTGAACAAAGTGCTTCCCCACGCAAGCATCCATTCCATTTCCATGCAGGGCCGGTCCTGAGTGCAGGTAGGAGAGGCCTGCACCTTGGGTCCAAATTTGGACTGAAAATAAAAATTTCTAAATATAATTTTATGTTTTAGATTATAAAAAAAAAAAGGCCCAAATACTATAGACCCAATAGAACATGGGGCTAAAAAAAAACAAGAAGACTAGATTTTTATTTTTTAAAAAATATTTGTAATGATTGTTTCCTATCTTAATATATGAAAGTAAATTTTTATTTATATTTTTAATGATTATATGTACAAGTAAGTAAATTTTTTTGTGATTACAAATAAATAAAAAAGTTGTAACTTATCGTTTTATCTTTTTTTTTCAATGTAAACGGGCCCCATTTTTTAAGTTCGCCTTGGGTCCCCTAAATCTTAGAGCCGGTCCTGTTTCCATGCACATATAATTACATTTATTTAATAATAATATGTATATATACAGGATCAATCACATATAATATGTGTTATTATATGAAGCACACAATTTAAAAGATTTGTAGGTTATGTAATTTTCTTTTTCTGTTCACACAAAACTATTTATATTGTTAACTACTTTAAAAAATAATTGCTAGCAGTTATCATATTCAACGTATCTTCGTCATGCATGCAAAAAATTAAACTGATAAGTAACTACGTATTTAGATTACATTTATTTTATAAAAAAGTCGATGGTCTACTTTTTAAATTACATTTTTTAAAGATAATTGTAATCTGAACATATGATTGTTAATACTTAATTAATCTATTTTTTTATACGCATGATCTATGCAAAATGGACTAAAAATTGGGCGATTCGAATCAATAAAATGAACTCAAAATAGACGCTAGATGAGCCAAATTAGGTACTCCAATCCAAACAGTGGAGGGAATCTGTTCATGTTTGTTTCACACCTCAATTATTATTTACATAATTTGCATGCTAACTTGGAACTAGCCAGTCACCTTAATTAAAAGCAATAAAGACAAAACTACATTATTGAGTGGGCCAAGCATAAGATAAGATAATCCGTGTAGAATTTGATTTTTATTTGGGCTTCTTCACATAAATATGTGGATAGATGGTCAATCTCGTGACTCTTTAAAGTTTAAACAATGATAAAGTAACTTCATTGGATTCTATACCTTTCAAAAATGTCTACACATTTTGGTCGAAATCATAGAATGTCAATGAATATATAGGTTATGTCAATTCAATGTAAACACAATAAATTCACGTTAATAAATAAATAAATAAATATGAAATTTATTTGTTTGTGTTTAATTTTTTTTAAAATATATAAATATATATAAAATAAAAAATAAAATTATATATAATATTTTCTTTTTACAACGTAATAAGAAGAAAACTAAAGTGGAATGAGCAGTGCTGGAGAGCTCTAACCCAGCAGCTCTAATACCAGCTCTAATGAGCTGGCAGTGCTGAAAATTAAAAAAAAAAAAAAAAACAAAGAGTAAAACATCACATCAATTGAGGCTACAATATTTTTAGAGCTATTAGAGCTCATTATTTTAGAGCTCTTAAACAATTTTCAAAGTTGAATATATAGCTTCGAAATGAGGGCAGTAGGGCCGGCCAGTTTCGTATGAGAAATGACTTGGGCTCCACATGGCCATATGTATGATTGAGCTCATGTGGATGAACTAAAAAAGCAGCGTCTCAGAATTAGAGAAGTAGAATTTATTTAAAAATGAATATGTACGGTAGAGATTGAATTGATAAAGTGTGAGATTTACAAATAAAAGGAATATGAGTTATTGATGTGAAATTTTAGATAATTTCTAAATTTTATATCTGGGTCCGTAGCATTATTGGTGGATGAACTTGAGAACTGACAGCACCTAGGAATCTTTTCTTTTATTTTTTTAAATTTTTTAATGACATATATATACATCTATTATATATCTACTATATAAAGTTTAAATCTGAGTTAGTGTAGGCATGTCACTTTTCTTTTCTTTTCTTTTTTATTTTTTGTTGAAAAAATATACAAATCAGTATTACTTCTTAAAATAATTATAATTTTATGAAAAAAATTAAAATTTGAATTATTAAAATTTGTAAATTTTATCACACATTTGAATTTATTTTTTGTCAAACTTCCTCTGAATTGTTATTTTTTATATTTTTTAATTTCTGAAAATGCCCACAAGCACAAAAGCATTTACAATAATAGTCATGCAATCATTCAAGTTTTTCTTCTTTTTTTCAAAACAAAAACAAAAAAGTCTTATTGTGTTTTCCTTCTAGTACATAAATGTGCACAAGTCCATTTTTTGTGCTTCTATGAGATTTTCTATCTCAATTTTTCTTTTAATATATTTTTAATTATTAATTTGTATCAAATTCACATGTCTCAATATTTTTATATGATTTACCACTTTGTCCCGAATTGTTTATTCGATATGAAAATCGAGAACTTAATGTATTCTTATGTCAATATTTTCAAATTATTTTCACAAATTAAAAAAAAAAAATCAGATTATTTGAAAATTTTAACACAAAAATATATTACTTTTATCTTTTATTTTTTATGCCGGACAAATCATTTAAAACGAAAAAGAGTACTAATTTGGAATCTTTGATATTTCCAAACTTTTACATCAATTTTAATCCTGACCAATCATCATAGATCAAATGAATAGAAGGTTTCACTTTGTGGAGGTCTACGTCCACTAGAAATGTAATTGACACAAAAACTCATGATCCGAATAATGGAATAATTTTCTGTATCTGCACATGAGTCCAGAGAGAGAATGTTCCAACAATGACGTTATAAAAAATGAATTTGGATCCTTTGTATTTTTAATGATTTAAATGGCAACACGTCACATTAAAAAAGGATCCAAATTTTACAAAGATGAATTATTTTGGTACACATTAATGAATAATTTTACACATAGTAATAATTTTATTAAAAATACAAAAGGTTAAATGTGATTGGTTGGAGATTTACCTTAATTGGAATAAGGTGTGTAGCTTTGATGTTGATAGCGTTTATCGGATTTTTTTTTTTATTGATATTCGATATAAGGTTTTTATCTTAATTCCTAATCAATAAAGTTTATTTTGCCAATCAAAAAAAAGGAAAAATTATTTATAAGTCCTATTAAGGAGACTTATGCTACATATGATCCTACTAAAAAACTTATGTTCCTATAAGTCCTGTGGGAAGTTTGTTGACACATTTACTCTCAATATTAGTTGTTAATATCATAAATAATGGCAAAACCATATATAGAAAATTGAATGTTACCATAGATCATATCTATATGAATGTGAATTTGAATTTCAAAATACATATTTACTTTCAATATTAGTTGTTAATATAATAAATAATGGCAAAACTATATATAGGAAATTGAATGTTACCATAAATCATATCTATATGAATGTGAATTTGAATTTCAAAATATATGAACAAACAACATTTTTAAATTCAATTTAAAAAATTAAAAACCTAGTAAATTTGCAAAACGTAACGTGACACGTACATAAACATTGAATATAACAACGTCATAACACAATTTCAAAGAAAAAATATAACCGAACGTAATACGCACAAAACATGACAACATTATAGATGTTAATTAATATTACAATCTAAATGTAACGTCATTGGAAGCTGTGTGTGTCAATTTCCGACCACACTGCCAACTTAGTACTCAACTGGAGAACACCGGCAGAATAGATAGCACCTGTCTGACCTACAACAGAAAGAAGAGTCTCTGGCAGTGGCTCGTCCACCCAGGGGTACTCCGACGATCAAGTCAATACTCCATATCTCTCAAAGATAATCAATAGTGCTTAACTCACTAGACAGAATATCAAAAGCATACCTTAGACCCATGAGGGTGCCTCTCTTTTATAGCCAACACAATCCTAGTCCCAATAGGAGCCTAGCTTTAATGGACTTAAGATTACTGCTAATCTTGAACTCCTAGTAGGATTAGGATAAACTCTCTAAGAGTCTCATCTTTATCCAAACTGTAGTCTTATCCCACTCTAGGACTTTTGTCCCTCATCCGCTTATCTCGGATTCCGGTATTCTTGCAGATAACCTCGGCCTAGCCGAGATCATCTCGGCATCATGACCAGGACACGTGGCACCTCGGCTGACACTTCGGTGTCACGTCGGCCACGTGTTGTCATTCAAAAATTATGTCCCCACAACTGCCCCCTAGGTTCTATTACCTCGGCATTCTGAGGTGATGGAACCTATATCGGTACTTTCCAGTATGTCGGCTTTAAAGTATCGCAACCGAGATCATCGTTAAGGCCGACATGTCTCTTTAAAGAACAAGAATTCTAAGAACCCGCTCACGCGTATGAGTTGTCATACATAATCTCGGTTTAACTTTAACTTGTAAACTTTTCTCAAGTTTCAACAAGTGTTAAACAATGATCTCGGTTTAACTTCAACTTGTAAATTGCTACAAATTTCAACAAGTGTTAAACATCACATCGGTTTAACTTCAACTTGTAAATTGCTACAAATTTCAACAAGTGTTAAACATAACATCGGTTTAACTTCAACTTGTAAATTGCTACAAATTTCAACAAGTGTCAAACATCATCTCGGTTTAACTTCAACTTGTAAATTGCTACAAATTTCAACAAGTGTTAAACATAACATCGGTTTAACTTCAACTTGTAAATTGCTACAAATTTCAACAAGTGTTAAATATCATCTCGGTTTAACTTCAACTTGTAAATTGCTACAAATTTCAACAAGTGTTAAACATAACATCGGTTTAACTTCAACTTGTAAATTGCTACAAATTTCAACAAGTGTTAAACATAACATAGGTTTAACTTCAACTTGTAAATTGTTACAAATTTCAACAAGTGTTAAACATAACATCGGTTTAACTTCAACTTGTAAATTGCTACAAATTTCAACAAGTGTCAAACATCATCTCGGTTTAACTTCAACTTGTAAATTGCTACAAATTTCAACAAGTGTTAAACATAACATCGGTTTAACTTCAACTTGTAAATTGCTACAAATTTCAACAAGTGTTAAATATCATCTCGGTTTAACTTCAACTTGTAAATTGCTACAAATTTCAACAAGTGTTAAACATAACATCGGTTTAACTTCAACTTGTAAATTACTACAAATTTCAACAAGTGTTAAACATAACATAGGTTTAACTTCAACTTGTAAATTGTTACAAATTTCAACAAGTGTTAAACATCATCTCAGTTTGACTTCAACTTGTAAATTGCTACAAATTTCAACAAGTGTTAAACATAACATCGGTTTAACTTCAACTTGTAAATTGCTACAAATTTCAACAAGTGTTAAACATCATTTATAACTCTCTGCCCCCAAATGTGGACTTATGTTCACATTAAGCTTGTGCATGTGATCTTGTTCGCCGAAGTTGGTTTCAAGCTGAGGTTGTTAGCCTTGATTTCTCTGTTGATCTTACTTGGTTTCAACCTGAGTTTGATTCTGCCGACATGGCAAGCCTATGTTACTCCAACTTAGTTCAACTCCATTATATGCAAGATTCGACTCTGCCATATAATGAGTCTAAGTTATTCATCATTACCTCGGCCTCACATCGGCGAGCAATTTTTCTTCTCAGACTTAAGTGCCGAGATCTTGTCTTTTGGAATCTTGGATCTGCTCACTCAGGTTGAGCTCTTCTCTTCTCGGACCTATTCATCCAAGCCGAGATCATGTCTTTTGGAATCTTGGATCTGCTCACTCAGGTTAAGCTCTTCTCTGCTCGGACCTGCTTATTTAGGCCGAGATCTTATCTTTCGGGATCTGGGGTCCGGGACCTGAAATCCAGGATCTGCTCACTTAGGCTGAGCTCTTCTATACTTGAATGTCATCTCGTTGGGAGCGCTCATGCCCCCTGTCTTCGCGTCCATTCTGGAAGGGTCTTCATTCCGTTTATGTCGACAGACTCTCCATCTTCGCTAAACTCGTCGTTTTCAACACGTTGATCTTGTACGGTGATGGCCATCTATTCTCCTTTCTTTCCCACAGACGGCGCCAAATTGTGTGTGTCAATTTCCAACCACACTGCCAACTTAGTACTCAACTGGAGAACACCGGCAGAATAGATGGCACCTGTCTGACCTACAACAGAAAGAAGAGTCTCCGAGAGTGGCTCATCCACCCGGGGGTACTCCGACGATCAAGTCAGTACTCCATATCTCTCAAAGATAATCAATAGTGCTTAACTCACTAGACAGAATATCAAAAGCATACCTTAGACCCATGAGGGTGCCTCTCTTTTATAGCCAACACAATCCTAGTCCCAATAGGAGCCTAGTTCTAATGGACTTAGGATTACTGCTAATCTTGGACTCCCAGTAGGATTAGGATAAACTCTCTAAGAGTCTCATCTTTACCCAAACTGTAGTCTTATCCCACTCTAGGACTCTTGTCCCTCATTCGCTTATCTCGGATTCCGGTATTCTCGCAGATAACCTCGGCCTAGCCAAGATCATCTCGGTATCATGACCAGGACACGTGGCACCTCGGCTGACACTTCGGTGTCACCTCGGCCACGTGTTGTCATTCAAAAATTATGTCCCCACAGAAGCTAATGAAAGTGTGCCAATGTATGGATGTACCATTTTTTATAAACCAGCAACATTTTCACATTAAATTAAAAAAATTAAAAACCCATTAAGTTTACGAAATGTAACATGACACATACATAAACACTTAATACAACAGTATCACAACAGAAATTCAAAGATAAATGCAACCGAACGTAACACGCACAAAATATGACAACATTGCAGATGTGGGTTAACATTACAACCTAAATGTAATGTCATTGAAGACTAATGAAAGTGTGTCAATGTATGGATGTACAATTTTTTATAAACCAACAACATTTTCACATTCAATTAAAAAAAATTAAAAACCCATTAAGTTTGCAAAACGTAACGTGACACCTACATAAACGTAACGTAACATGATCATATCAGATGTGACATTCAAATGCAAAAAAACACATTCGCATTGTAAAATGATACATCCATACATTGGCACATTTTTATTAGCCTCCAATGACGTTACATTTAGGTTGTAATGTTAACTCACATCTGTAATGTTGTCATGTTTTGTGCGTATTATGTTCGGTTGTATTTTTTCTTTGAATTTGTGTTGTGACGTTGTATTCAGTGTTTACATACGTGTCACATTACGTTTCGTAAACTTACTAGGTTTTTTATTTTTTAAATTGAATGTGAAAATGTTGCTTGTTCGTGTATTTTGAAATTCAAATTCACATTCATATACATATGATCTATGGTAACATTCAATTTCCTATATATGGCTTTGCCATTATAGGGTATAATAGTATATTAATACAATTTATTCACAACTCATAGGATCTTGTGAAAGACATTCCTATCTAAATAGAACTTGAAACTCTATAAGAAATTACACAGGACTTCACATAGTATAAGTTCTCCTAATAGAACTTATAAATAATTTTTTTCAAAAAAAATGTGAGTGATTTTCAAAAAAATAATAATATTTAAATATCTAATAATATTTGACCATATATACTTTTAGTAGGATTATTAATAAAATTTTAAATAAATATAGCATTCCTCGACGTTAACATGTGAAAGGGGGCAACATAAAAAGTATCAGGCTCGGCTTTATAAAATTTGAATTTGCAAGTCAAAGATTTTACTTGGAACATGCATACCCAAGTGGTCATCAACGTGCATGGGATAATTATAGTGTAGTTATGTGGGTGAAAGGAGCAGCTATCGACTGTGAGTTTGTGGAGATTTTTTTTTGAGCTTTTTTTGACAATCTAAACCATACATGTTGTAGGAGTTGTTAAATAGATCATCCATTCAAAAAATCAAATTGATTAAAAATCTATACCTTTATAACAAGAGCACATTTGTTTTTTAAACAAGAAACGATTGATATTGTCTTGATAATTTTTGTAAAACAATTTGAATCTAATCATGGGTTATGGATTTCTGATTAACTTGATTTTTTATATGGATGATATACTCGACGAACCCTACAATATGTACAGTTCAGATTATCGAAAAAGACTCGAAAAAAGCCTCCACAAATTCACAGTAGATCGCTACTATGACTTAGTTACAGGAACATCCCCGATCCTATGTTATGTGTTCTCTCGATAATAAATATTTGAATTTGTTAATATATAGTATACAAAATAAAAATGATAGTGTAAATTTACTTGCCGTCTCTGTAATTTATTTCGTATATCAATTTGATTTCTATAATTTTAATTGTATAAATTTTTATACTATGTTAATTTAGCCCAATGTTTTTAAGAAATTGTATTAACAAATGCACCAATAAATCCCAAATTAATAACTTATACACTGTTTAGTCCTAAAAATTTTCTTCTAGACTGAAAGGTCCCATTACAATGTTTCAAACATCAGATTAATGTTTCGAACATTAGATTTCAAACATCTAATGTTCATCAGATTTCAATAATGTTTGAAATTATAGGATGAATGTTTTAAACATTAGATTTCACACATCTAATGTTTATCAGATTTCAATAAATTTTGAAATTATAGAATGAAACATCAGATTCATTTACATCATGAACATCATGATGATATATAAATAGGACTAAATGGAGTATAAAAAAAATTTTAGGACTAAATGGTTCAACTTTTCAGAAACTAAGATTTATGGGTAAATTTTCCTAAAATAAAATTTATATTATGTTTTTAAAAAAACACTAAATAAAAATTAAGAATAAAATAGTCTATTTCGGTATGGGCCATTTCAAACTAGATACAACCCCTTAATGATTTTGAGAGAATAAATTGGATTATTTTGTTTCTTTATTTCAATCTAATTTTTAAAATTTGTTATTATTAAAATAATAAATATAGAAAATCCAAGAACAAAATTAATATAATTTGTTTTTAATACTTTAAATTATGACTCATTTGCATTTTCTCTTCCTGAACTTCAAAACTCACTAATTAGTCATTGCTAACTATTATTTTGTCATGCCTAACATTTTTCATTACGATTCTATTAGGGATTTAAAAGGAATGAAATCGTGTATAAATCATATGACACTTGTTAATTTGTTTACAATAATAATTTTTTTTTTGGTGATCTTATTTGCACTTTCCCTTGTCTTAGTGACAAAGTGTAAATCAGATCACCAGACAATGGTAGCATTGCCCAAAAAATTCAATAAATATGTCATACACTTTGTACATGATTTGATTTTGTGTAAATCTCTAACAGAATATTAACAAAAAATGTTAACTGTAACAAGATAATACTTTGAGCTAGTTAACGGTTAAGTTTTAAAGTTCAAAAAGAGAAATGACTGTTTTGAGAACTAGCTATTTTAATTAATTTTTTGACTTTTCACGGAAAGACTTATAAACAAAATGAGAATAATTAACTTATGTTTTCAAATTTACTCAAGCTTTGTTTGGAAAATGCGTTTACTTTTGACTTTTTGGCTATTTTGTTTGAGAAGTGTTAAATTAAATTATTTTTTAACTTTTTACAAAAAAACGTGAAATATAGATTAGATTTGAAGTGATATAGTAGAAAAGTGATGTGACTTAAATAAAATATGATCTAAATAGAATAATGTGCTATTTTAGCACATGTCAAACAACCACTTTCTAGGATTAAAAAGTTCGTTTGAATTAATTTTTTTGACTTTTGTGAGAAAAAAATGAAATGATTATGATTTAAATATAAAATTTTATCTTACTGACTTTTTAGTCTATTTTATTTTTTTATAATTAATTTAGTTAAAAAGTTTAAAAAATTTACTTGTTAAACAAGAATTTAAAATACAAATAAATCATAATTTAAAAAATTTTATTGTAATTTATCATTTCGACAATTTCGGGATCAGAACAGGAGAACCGACCCACTGATTACTCAATGACTAAAACAAAGGACGAGAGACCACCGAAATTCGACCAACAATCAGGTGATGATGATGATGGTGCTGATAATCACCGCACCATAACTGTTATAGAGAGAGAGAGGGATGGGAGCTTTTTTGACGGTTTGATTTTTACTGGTTTTTTTTGGGGGGGAGTTTGCTTTATTCCTTATTGGTAACAGACGCCTTGGTTCTTGCAAAAAGTAACCTCCAACACCAAAGATTCTTTTCTTTCTACATCACCAATCTCCTTCTCCTATTTAAGAAAATTAAAAAGGGCGAGGTCTAGACCATTGTGTGAATTAGAACAATACGCAGAGTTTGGTTTGAGTAGTTTATGTTTGTAAAAAATTATATTTATTATTGACAAAAATATATTTTAATTAAAAGATTACCGATGATCTATCAATGTAATTTTTCGCAGATATGAAGTACTCGACGAGTTCTACATATTAAACGGTTCGGATCGTCGAAACGGAATCCTTAATAGGCCTTACGGATGCAACAATACGTTCTAGTCCACACAGTGAACTAGAAAGAAGCCTCTCCCAATTAAAAAAAAAATCATGTTTAATAGGAGTATTCGCAGATCGAATTGGGTTGAGTGCTTCTTATTCATTATTTTCCTAAACTTAAGCGGATAGTTAATTTGCATCCGTCCACTTACTTAGTGAATATGAATTGAGCGGGTTGTGAAAGTTGATGAGTGGATGCGGTTTACTTTGATGATTTGGGATTTATTGTTTTGAACTTTTTTTTGAATTATTTTTCAATAATTCTTTACTATTTTACGTCCAAAAATTTTTATTGTTTATTTTTTATAATTAAAAAAAACCAACTTTCATATTCATAAATAAATATAATTACTAAATAAATTATTGTTTTTTTTTTTGGGTGAATGTAAATTATTGTTTTTTATTAACACACAAAACATCAAAACATAACTTCATTTTTTTAGGAGTATTGGTAGATTGGGTTAGGTCAAGCCTCTCATTCATCATCCGTCTAAAATTAAACAGATTGGAAAAAATGCATCCACATTTGTTCGCTCAGGCCATTGAAGTCGTCCATTTTGTGATGGATTAGTTAGAGCCGTTCAGTTTTGATGGATCAAATAGATGCTTATCCACCCTTATTGTTTAATATAACTTATTGTAAGTTAAAAATTAATAATTAGAAAGTAGAAATTAAAATCAACTTATTTAAGTTATTTATACCTAATAAATTATAAGCAGAACTGTACCATAACAAACACTCTGAATATATAATGGTTATCTATTTTTATTATTTTATCTTATTATATAATATATATCTATGGGGGACTTATGTATAACTCGTAATAAGTGAATTTATTATCTAATAGATCTTGTGAGAATTATCGATGTTTTTTATCAAATACTATTAAAAAAATCATTAATTATTAATTTTCAACGACAGTTTCAAAATTTTATCACAAAAAATGTCACTAATTATAAATTTTAACAACAGTTTAAAAAAATTATCACAAAAAAGTCACTAATTTTCAACTTTTAGTGACAATTTGAAAAATTCGTCACAGAAAAAGTCACTAATTATAAGTTTTAAAGACAATTTATAAAAATCGTGAAAAAAAAAAATCACTAATGGCCAATTTTTAGTGACATGTGCAAAAAAAAATATCACAAAAAAATATTTTTAGCAACAATTTTATTAAAAAAAAATTTCAATAGAAGTTGAAAATTAAATCCAACTAGTATGACCTAGTGATAATTTACTAAATATATAATAAGACTACTCATTACGAATCAACTACCTAAAATACAATATGAGTGAAACTTCTTATTTTAATGTGTCAATATTTTATTAAAGATATACACGAAACTTATTACACCATTATTATATTAACAAATAAGATGGTAATCACAACTTAATTGGCAATAATTAATGTCATTATGTGTGTAAAAAATATTTTTAAAATGTACAAAATTATTACTCTTTTAATATTATGTAACGAATGACTATTAGGAGGTGGTTAAAAAGGACTCATATTACAATAGGGTAAAAAGTTGCTAGAAATAGCTCAAAAAATAGAAAATAAAATAAATATATCATAGTTTCAAATTTAATGTGATATAACATAATTTTAATATTGTGATTGTTTGGTGTAATTTATATGAGTTACTTATAACTTAATAGCATAAGATTGGCTGAATCATGCATCAACACAGTTAGGATATGTTTCTCTAACGTTGATGTGTTTTTTCTCGATCATTTTGTTGGTGTGTATTATTCATATATACATTGTACTATCTTGTTTTGAGTATTTTATTTATAAAAAAAAAAAAAAATTATTATTAGATTTTTTTTAGAGAGATACACCAATAAATCTCAAATCTTTATCTTCTGATCTAGTTGGTCCTATCTTTTATCTTATGATCCAATAAGTCCCAATCTGGTGTTAATGACAAAATAACCCATATTCCACTCTGTTTGGCACCTTGTAGTAAGGGTAAATGTGGAATACCCCAATGTGGAATTGACTAATATGCCCAAAACCCTTACTGTGTTGATGTTTCTTTTCCCAGACTGATCGGAATCGAAGAGACGTGTATGGAAATTTTAACAATACGCCGATGTTAATGGCATAATGTTGGGTAGGGCAGATCAAGATTCTTAATTGGCAACATGGAATCCTTGTGGATTGGGACACTAGAATACGAATTTGCATTTTACCTTAATCCTTGTTGATACATCGACACCAGTGGCTTGGGTGATTGTGACGCTATTTTGTTTTCGTGTGGCGATTGGAAAACCTTCATACTCCGGCGGAAGTGACTATGTTTGGCAATAATGGCTCCAGGTACATTAATCGTTTGTATACATGAACCCTTGATTTCGATTGTGTTGGTCTGGTTGATCTTTGTCAGAAGTGTGATGTGTGTGATATCCTACGAGCCTCACATTATTATGGATTTGATATAGCGTTGCTGATATGGAGGATTTTGTGAAATGTATGCTTGTTGCATATGTTAGTTTGTCAATATTGTTGGCACGTTGTGGGTTGGAAATTTGTTGCTTTCTATCCGATAGTGTGTTAATGTTAGTCTGGTAAATGTAAGTATGATGGTAATGATATTTTGTGATCGGGGGTGTCCTGGTATTTTTTGTTTGGGGGGGGGGGGGTGGGGGAAGATGGTTTTGCTATTTTGTTGGTGGTGCATATTGTCTTGTATTTGTGGGGGTTTCGTGTTTGTGGTTTTTTTACATTGAATGCAATAGTAATGGTGTTCAGGTAATGTGTGACTGGTGTACTCGCATATTTGAGATGGGTGTCAGTTTGTCTGAGGTTTTTTTTGTGTGTGTGTGTGTGTTAAGTCGTCATGATGTGGTGATGTGGTACGTCGTCAAATGCGTGGTGGTGTTTATAGGAGCTGGCATAGTCAGATTTGTACATTGTACGTGGTGGCGTTAGGTGTTATGTGAGCCTCGAGTTTGATTGGCAGGTATGCCAATTGGGGGAATCAATTAATGTTAGTCTGATGACCAGTGGAATGCGAGTCGTGACTTAGACAACGTTCAAATCCAAAAATATTAATCACACATGTGTATGGTTTTTGGATGAATGAACGTAATTTGTTAACGTTAGTGTAATGTTGTTTGATGTGGCAGGAATGCATATTTGTGGTGCATTGGGTTTGTATCTTGTGTACTTCAAAATAGTTAATTTAGTGTGTTGGAAAGTGAAAATGTCTTGTTTTGTATGGTGTTGCATATAATGGGTCAACGTGGTGTGGTATGGAATGGAAGGTGTAGACTATGTTGGTGTGACGTGTTAATGGTATGTTCCTATTTTACGTATTTGTTATGACATGGTGTGTGAAAGTATGAGTTAATTTGGTGTTTCGTTTGATGATGGAACGTGTAATGGTGTTAATTGGTGGGGTTTGATTTCCCCGGTATGCTGTGCTAATGTTATACATGAAGTTTTGCGTGTGTTGTTATTGGTTTTAGTTTTTCCCTGACAGTTTGTGTGTAACCCATGTTTCAAGTACCAGTGGCAATCGGAATGGAAAACAGAACATTGGCACGAGGTCACCGCAAATGTCGATCAGGTTGGCCATGAAAAGGCAATCTAGACTGCCATTCAAGAAACAAAAATGAGCCAGTGGTACTGCTATGAAAGCTGATGTTGATCTGGCGAGGTTAATGTACCGATCCAACATATCAGGAGTGATTAACACGGTGTTTGAATTGGAATTACATGATGGACATATTAAACAATTGCAGAAAACCCCGTTTTGGGTGATGATTGATGCTATTCATGTCAACGAGCTTGATCCGAAATCGTTCAAGAAATGTGATGCCACGGTCTATCGAATTATACAAACTTACAACCCCGAAGATGAGAAGTTCCACATTGATGGAACTACGCTACCATTGCGGAACAACGACATCAGGTTGATATTTGGGGTACAGTGTGGGAAAGAGAAGTTGGATTTGGCTCATGGTGTTAAAGGGCCTTCTGATTTCATGCAAAGACGTTGCGCAAATGTTAGCCGGATATCTTCAAAAGTTATAAAGGATTTGTTAACCGAAGCAATCTGTGGTCGTACAGAACGTGACGAAGAAGACGTGGTGAAACTGCTGTGTCTTTATATTTGTGCGAAATTATTTTTTGCAACCACCGGCAAGCATATAGGGTGGGCCTTTGTTCGTGTGATCGACAAACTGGATACATTAAGACAGTACGACTGGACTGCAATGATTCAGAACACACTGATTGGTTCGCTAAATGAGA